>JAGXEW010000124.1:0-482500 GCA_030684275.1 Acipenser oxyrinchus oxyrinchus | reverse complement strand
GCGCACTTGCACTCTTAACACTACATACTTACCTTCCCAATTATATCCCTAAAATGAAGTGCCAATTGTTTATGCTTGATTTTGATTTGCATTTAAGTTGCTGACTACGTTTTTGCTGTGCAAAGGTTATGTCTACCTTATAGGACATGCTAAAATGTGACTGAGGCATTCTCCTAAAAGCACCATCAGCTAAAACTGATCTAGGGCATACTCTCTTGTGCGCTGCCTAGCAATCACAAGGTCTTGCAGTTAATTCATACACAGTGCATTCAATGTATAAAATGTCTTGGTGTAGGGTTTTAATAACTTGAAAGTGATATCTGTAATCTTAGGATATAGATTTATGTAAAGATGCCTCTTAGGTTACATTGAATTGCCTTATCATGGATTAAAACACTGGTCCCTAGGTTCCTACTTCAATTTTATGAAGCAAGCTCGGCACCTATATAATTCTAGATTTGATGTGAAATGTATTTCTGACGGTGGGTAACATATGGAATTGTGTTGCATGTGATCGGTAATGCTAGATTTAGGTTCACTGTTACTGTCAGACTTGTTTTCAAGTGAAATTGCTACATTTGGAGTTAAATTAGATCTCTTAATGCACCTTTTGTCTGAATTATTTTTATAAATCAATAAAACCATGCATTTACGACGCATATTGTATTTCAAAGAATTAAACTCAAACTAATTTCCTTCTAATTGGTCATACCCAAGCCTTTATATGTGAAAGGCACAAACTATTCTTTTATTCACTCCTACACACAAGAAAGCAATGCAATCAACATTACTGTATCTGCCTAAGGAAAGGCAGTGTGTATAATATTGATTAAAAGGCAGAAAGTTAAAAAAAGCAAGATAATGTAATTGAGAATTCAACAACTTGTCCGAGGGGGATATTATGTGGTAAGCGGTCAAATATATCATAAAAAGTGTAATAGCCTCCTTTTATATCCCGTTTGTTAATGTTTAGCGAGGGCTCACGTAGAATTCAAGGGAATTGCATTGTGATATTCAGCTATTGATTTGGTACTGAAGAATAACTGGAAGTGACATGTATTTAATTCATAGTTTCAAAACAATCATATTTTCAAAAGACTACACAATATCAAATACTTTTCTCTTTTTTCCCCTTGGGTGACATTTCAGTACAGAATGCTGCCTTAGTCACTGGTCATCTTGTCAGGTGTCAGACAGTCTACAGCAGGTTTACTTCACTTGTTTTAAAAATAAATATGCATTAAGATGACATTGCAATGCTATCTAAATGTTTCCTTGGCATCTGTGATAACATTTTCCAGTTGTTTCAGTGGATTTGATCATGTGCATACTGTAGGACACTGATACTTACCATGATACTGCCCAGGAATATCAAAGTGTACCATTTCATATATACTGAGCATCAAAAGAAACGTATCACTTATATTTGAGCAACAAAAGAAACTTATCACTTATATTTGTATAAAATTCACTAGATGTGATCTAAAAATAACAAACTTTGTTTTACAGCAGGTGCAGTGACTTTTTATTGTGCTGCTTAACAACTGACATCACGAAGATGCTGCAAAATGATCTGGGCAGGTGTTGTGACTCTTGGTCTCCCAGTTCGTGGCCTGCCATTGACAAAGTGTGTCTGGTTATACCGTGTCGCCAGGTTTGAAATTGCTGGCTGTGAGCACCCAAGACAGTGAGCCACAGTACGCTGTCCTAGTCCAGCCTCCAACATGCCGATTGCACGGAGGTGCTGCTCTCTTGACAGATGTGGCATATTGTTTTTTTTTCTGTAATTTAATTTATTGCTTTTATTCAAGCTTGCAATTCAACAGTGAAATCACTCCATATCCAGTGTCCAATCAACTGTCTCACTAATTAGGTGATTAAGTGCATATGCTTCAGTCATAGTCACTCAAGCGTGTCATGGCCAAGGATGAATGATTGAGTGATTAAAGACATTTCATCAATGTCCATCATTTATATACCTTATTTTTTTGAAAATAAATGTGTTATAATATAATATCATCATTTAATATAATATAATAGTTTTCAGCACCTTTAAACAGCTTGTTCAGTGGTAACAACACACTGGATACTGAAGTAAACTGCAGGTAGGTTCCAGCATGAATGTGACAGCGTGCCTTGTTCAACCTTGACCTCTGCACACCAGAAGCAGTTTAAAGTATATTTACGTAAATTTAAAGCAACATTGTCTGTGTTGATGATTATATATGATAAGTGTATTGGTTTGGTTATTTGGTTATTCTGTCACTATGGTAGCACAATACTGTGTATACATATAAAACCATGATAAGACTTCTAGATACAGTAGGTCTTCTATATAGGACCAATACAAAAATATTCCATACTCATCTGTTTAGGCTTCTGTAGTTTGATAATACATGTACAATCGCTTTAGTCGTATCAAATAAATGGCATCAGGCTGTGTATTAAAAAAGCAAATTACTCAACGAGAATGAGTAGACATTTAGTCGGGGGTCCTTGATGGAAGCATTCTTTCAATATTATTTCAATATTTTTTCTTTCCAGAGCAGAATCCTTATACAGCACATCTACAACAGCAGGTACATTGTTTGTGTGCCTGAAGTAGAATGTTTGTTACCTTCAACCCTGGGGTTGTCTTTCTTTCTTATTACCAGTGAAGTGACACTGACAGTGTGCTGTTGTGCGCCATATCCCTTCTTATTAAGAAGGGTGCCATAAAAGGAGAGCTGTGGCTTGTGTAATGTTTAAAAAAGATGATCCACAGTGTCCTGCTTGTCTTCTGCACAGATTCAGCAAGCAGTGAATACCCTCGGTTATTATGTGGGATTGGCTTGGAATCAAAACATAATTAGCAGCAGGAAATATCAGTTCCAAGCCTTCCAATTACTTTGTTATTATTGGCATAACACACAAACAGGTCCCTTACCCTATTAGACACTAACAAATGCTATTTGGGAGATTTCAAATTAGAATCTTACTTTTTAGCTTCTTTGAGATGGTAATACCAGGATGCATCAGAGATGGTTTTACACGTTTTTGACAATTTATTGGTATTAAGAGGAGTCATTGAGGATAAGTCCATCAAAAGTACTAAATGACAACCTCAATGACTTAATTCTCATTTAAGCAGCTTGTAACATTATTTGTACATATTGCTTTGTACTTTATTCATCTTTGGCTTCTGCCTGCACACGTCACAATGTCTGGATGAAAAATTATTTTGTGAGCTCTTAGGTGAAAAATGAAAAAAAAAAAAGATGGTCACCTGGCAGAAAGATGAAAATCATTACTCACAATAACAGCCAATGCAATGCAGTTTTGCAGTATAAAAGGTTGCCAGGGAAACAGTCCTAAAAGCAGTTTGTTGAAATGTGGACAGTATAACAATCACTCCGAGTACATTTATAGGGGATCTACATTGTTCTATTTTCTGTTACCATGTTTGCTTAAAAATAGTAAATGGACTGAAATACTGTTTATGCAGTTTGTCCAACAAAATTTATAACAGTGTATGCATTTGTGGAGTGTCACCATATCTTTTATTTTTTTATTTGTTTTTATTTTGTCACAAATAGTTTTTGATGGTAATATGAAGCAAAATGAGGTGATTTTGAAATTGTGGGTTATCAGGGTTTTCAGGATACTACTCTATTGGAACAGTGGAAACATGCAATAAACAAGTTGTGACAGAGGAAGAATGAATTTTGGTAATAAATCTCCCTCCCGACCCGTGAGGGCACTGTGTAAAGGGCACAGAGTGCCCCGGACTGGAGGGTCTAACAATTCATTCCAGGGAAAGGTGGAAGTTGGCCATCTAGAAAGGGGGCGGTGCCAGGTTGCACTCGCTAACCAAGGCGGCGTGACTGACGGTACAAAAGGGGACGTGGCTAAATTATCTGTTCCTTTGTTATGGTTGCGAGCGAATCCATGAAGGAGAATAGTAAAGTAACCGTGTACATGAATACATTGTATTTCACCACCTGCACGTTAGCACTCACTCTGGACTTGTGATCGTGTGTATTACACTGTGTTTATTATTTCGGGACTGTAACCCTTTGTTTGCAACAGTGCAATACACATTGCTGTGTATTGCCTGGGATTATTCTTTGCGGTCGCCAGACTAGGATTACAAAATAAACGTTTGTTTGGATTGTGAACTTTGTTGTCTGTCACCTGCGCACTGTGTAGTAAATTAGTTATACAATTTATTTAAATATTAATGAGTCTCTAGGCGCCCTGTTTAAGAACGTCCACATGTTAATAACTGAGACATACCATATCTAAGTTCAGCGGGATCATGTAGAACTCAGATTCCCGTAGACAATAACCGACATTCACACAACGTGTCAGAAATATAAAACAATAGTTTATTTAAGAATAAAAAGGGGTGCACAACTAATCTAATATTACAGAAAGGAAAGGCTATTGGTTACAGATATGCTTCAATAGTGTACAGTTCATTGATTCTATAGTCACACGATTACAACGACCCGACCATAACATCATTAGCATATAGCATATAGTATTTTAAATACCTGTTTCTTGTTGTAATCAATCATGTCAATATGCATGAGAATTAATTCAACTTCCCATTCAGAACGGAATCCAATATTCCAGTACCTAATTTAGCAAATTATTTTTACCGTGTTAATTTAGTTTAGACGTGATGTAACAAATGAATAATATGTTATCAACCTCAATTGATTATATATTTAAATTAACTCAGAAATGGGGCAATGATCAAATTCTCTGCATTTACGAGGCAACTCCTTTGAGTTGCATATTTCAACAAACAAAATACATTTCTTACACACTCTAAAACAGTAAGTAATCTTCTATTCCTAGAACAGTTTATCTACTAACTTGACAGCATTTACTACAGTTACTTTCTCGAGTCATAAAGTATTTAATATTAGATATGTTGAATACTTATCGATTTCCATATAAAGAAGTCAATCTGTGTTGATGAATACTGCAGCTCTCTGGATCCGAAGTTCCAATGAAGATGGTTCTTTGCTGTATGCATTGTATTGCGTATGCTTGCAATAAACAAATAGTTCTTTTCAAATGGAGATCAGCTTGTTGATCTCCAAGTCTTGCAGCATTATAGTTGTTGTTGGCAGTTATCCAACTGGAAATAGTTCCGTTGATCAGACGTAACTCAGTTCAGATAATGCGTTGTAATTGAAAAGTTATGTAGTTCGTAGAAGTGTTCTTGTTGCAATTATCTCGGGATCTTCCAAAACATAACTGCTGGCTTTGCTTCAGTTCGTTTCATTTAGCGACGTAAAACAAAGACCCGCTTTCCGAATAATGCTGTATCCTGTTATCTGGTTCAGTCTCTTGTAGGCCGGACGGCAGGGCCCTTTCTCAGAAGATGACTTTAGTCATTCTTCAGAACATTGGTTCTTCCTTGCCTTCTGTGAATTCGAGCACTTATGCTCCCATGACTTCAAGAACTTTCTTCAGAGCAGTTTAGCTTCCATTTCGTTTCTCCAAACTCCAAGCCACTTCCCCTTGTGAGTGGAGCTCGCTTCTTTCTCTTGCCTGAAGCACTGTTCCTTCTGTGGGGCACACTGCTAGTGTGGGAAGCTCATGGGACGCTCATATGGGAAGCAAGCATGGAATGCTCGTATGGGAAGCTCTCTCATGGGCAGTGTTTCTGAAAGTCGCGGCTGGTTTTGTTGTTCTGACTTCCACCCTGTGATTGGTTAGTCTGGTTATTTTGGGCTGTGCCCAAGTCCAGTGGGGTATTTCTCATTGGTTGTTCTCGTTCAGAGACAGCCCATTGTTCTCAATTGGTCCTGGCTTCTCCCCTTTCGGCTGTATTTATGAGGGGTACTGTTCTCTGTCCGAGGTGTCAAAGCATACTCAAAACTGTCTGGCGTGCCTTCTGCAAGATACTGCTGGCACCTAAATGATTCATTCAATGATAGGAAAAGATAAAACACTTGGCCAGCAGTTAGTTTATGACTCTTTCTAAAAGCATTCTTTATCAGTGGGGAGTTTGTGAGCAGAAACCGCGAGACACAGAGAATGGCTTAAGACCCACCCTTTGTATATTTCAATTCTGTTAATTTCATACACAGAATGATATTATGACCCACTCTGTTGCTACAACTGCAAACCACTTTGCCACACATATATATATATATATATATATATATATATATATATATATATATATATATATATATATATATATATATATATATATATATATATATAAACACTGAATGTAATTACTCTTCTATAAAATGTAACATTGTTTTGACATAACTGTTGTATAGGAATTTCATCTTTCATTATTCAGTATATTGTATATTTATTTTATTTGGCATTGTTGTTTGTTATTAACGATTACAAGGTTACAAAAAGAAAACATGTTCAGTACAAAGATGACTCAGGAAGCAAACTGTAGAATGCAAGTTGATTTAAGATTTTTTAAAAACAGCGTTCAGTTGCATTCGTTATTGTCTTGGGATGAAAAAAATATGTATCCAAAGGTGGCAACTACAGTGCCTTCTTGAAAGTATTCGCCCCTTGAACTTTGCGACCTTTTGCCACATTTTAGGCTTCAAACATAAAGATATGAAACTGTAATTTTTGTGAAGAATCAACAACAAGTGGGACACAATCATGAAGTGGAACGAAATTTATTGGATATTTCAAACTTTTTAACAAATAAAAACTGAAAAATTGGGTGCAAAATTATTCAGCCCCTTAAGTTAATACTTTGTAGCGCCACCTTTTGCTGCGATTACAGCTGTAAGTCGCTTGGGGTATGTCTCTATCAGTTTTACACATCGAGACTGAAATTTTTGCCCATTCCTCCTTGCAAAACAGCTCGAGCTCAGTGAGGTTGGATGGAGAGCATTTGTGAACAGCAGTTTTCAGTTCTTTCCACAGATTCTCGATTGGATTCAGGTCTGGACTTTGACTTGGCCATTCTAACACCTGGATATGTTTATTTGTGAACCATTCCATTGTAGATTTTGCTTTATGTTTTGGATCATTGTCTTGTTGGAAGACAAATCTCCGTCCCAGTCTCAGGTCTTTTGCAGACTCCATCAGGTTTTCTTCCAGAATGGTCCTGTATTTGGCTCCATCCATCTTCCCATCAATTTTAACCATCTTCCCTGTCCCTGCTGAAGAAAAGCAGGCCCAAACCATGATGCTGCCACCACCATGTTTGACAGTGGGGATGGTGTGTTCAGGGTGATGAGCTGTGTTGCTTTTTACGCCAAACATAACGCTTTGCATTGTTGCCAAAAGTTCGATTTTGGTTTCATCTGACCAGAGCACCTTCTTCCACATGTTTGGTGTGTCTCCCAGGTGGCTTGTGGCAAACTGTAAACAACACTTTTATGGATATCTTTAAGAAATGGCTTTCTTCTTGCCACTCTTCCATAAAGGCCAGATTTGTGCAGTATACGACTGATTGTTGTCCTATGGACAGAGTCTCCCACCTCAGCTGTAGATCTCTGCAGTTCATCCAGAGTGATCATGGGCCTCTTGGCTGCAGCTCTGATCAGTCTTCTCCTTGTATGAGCTGAAAGTTTAGAGGGACGGCCAGGTCTTGGTAGATTTGCAGTGGTCTGATACTCCTTCCATTTCAATATTATCGCTTGCACAGTGCTCCTTGGGATGTTTAAAGCTTGGGAAATCTTTTTGTATCCAAATCCGCTTTAAACTTCTCCACAACAGTATCTCGGACCTGCCTGGTGTGTTCCTTGTTCTTCATGATGCTCTCTGCGCTTTAAACGGACCTCTGAGACTATCACAGTGCAGGTGCATTTATACGGAGACTTGATTACACACAGGTGGATTCTATTTATCATCATTAGTCATTTAGGTCAACATTGGATCATTCAGAGATCCTCACTGAACTTCTGGAGAGAGTTTGCTGCACTGAAAGTAAAGGGGCTGAATAATTTTGCACCCAATTTTTCAGTTTTTTATTTGTTAAAAAGTTTGAAATATCCAATAAATTTCGTTCCACTTCATGATTGTGTCCCACTTGTTGTTGATTCTTCACAAAAAATTACAGTTTCATATCTTTATGTTTGAAGCCTGAAATGTGGCAAAAGGTCGCAAAGTTCAAGGGGGCCGAATACTTTCGCAAGGCACTGTAATTCAGTTTAGATTACAAATGGAAATATATAAATTGGTCTCAAGACTGTACTATTTAGGCAGAAAAAGTACATTCTAAGCTCTAAAGTGACCCACATTCCATTCTGTTTGTTATCTCTGAACTCCTGGGTTCAATCTAGTGGCACTACATATTGTATTCACTTCAAGTGAATACAATGGATGCTGTCATTGTGCCTCAATGACCCCAGTGCTTTGTTTATTTTTATACATTTCCAATAGACTGCAATCTTCACATACATTATTCTGAGAGAAAGGGGCTTTCTACATACAGTATGTTCTGATTTTGTTTTTTATGTATGACCTTTAACTTAACTGGGACAACATCTGCTAAATAAATTGGGATACTGTGTTGTATAAATTCAGCATAGTTACTCTTGTATCTCACTTTGGTACACATATATCCTTCTGTAAACCTTTTTGATTGCCATTCCACATTGTTGGAAAAGTGTGAGAGATGTGTTCACCATTACTCTGAAGTCTAACTACCTGCATCTCTTTATTAATGAGATAATCACACTTATTCTTGATTTGATTAGGTCACGGTTGTATCACAGTACAATGATGATGGTACTGACACTCCCTATTCTAACTGTTGGAATTAGTAATTCTGCAGTATTTTGCAATACATGTGTTTGCATTTATCTCCTTTCTTTATGTTACTTTTATAAGGAACAAAAGCTTATTACCATTTATCTGTAACAAATAAAAATTCAGAAGAGTAACAGTATCAAAACAAGGGATACAGTATTGCAGATAACTGTTGCGATATTCCTGTCTCTTTGAGCAACCAGGAATCTCTTTAGTTTTATTAAGGACAATGTTGTTTTTTGCACAATTACTGTATCCTTAGGAGCCCTTTTCTACCCAATGTTAGATAACGGGTCTAATTCTAAGAATAGAAACAGTGCCTCAGTTTGAAAGACTGCACCAGGGTGATTTTAGGGTTTTGTTTTTTTTATTTTAATTTCAGATTTTCTAATAGACTAGACTCTCACTAAAATCCTGGTAGTCCGAACTGACCTATAATCTGAACCATGTTATCATACTGAAATGCGTGCTGCTGGCAGCCATCAAAACCAAAAAAAGGCGTGTAAAGTAGACAACTGCCTCTGTACTTTTTTCAAACACTGTTATAGACAAGCTGTGTTTAGTATGGGACAGATTGCAATCAGCAAATGTGAACACTGTCTGGTCTCAATGGGTTTGGATTGGCGAGTACTAATACCTTCAGGCCTTTTTCTCAGCAGTTACTTCAGTAGCACATTACTGTGGCTACCAGGGAAGGAGTACACTTCCAAATTACAAAATTAAATTCTTAATTTTTTTTTAAATTTAACTTACAGACCGACGTCCTAGAGCATTCATAAATATTGACACGCATCTTTAAAGGGAGAGGTAGTCTTTTGGGGTTACAGGCGCCAATGGTGGCAAACCCCAAAAAGACAGGTGCCAACAAAATGTTTTTGTCGCATTTGCAACCATTTAAGTCACAGTCTGGAGCCCTGCCGTTGTAAAGAAATGAAAGTGCTTACTGTTTATGTATACTTTAAGAAGCTTTTTGTTTCTAAAGCAATGAATATTTAATAAAGGAACAAGCAGACTCACAGTTCAAAGTGATTTACTGAGTCTACCATGAACACCACTTTAATGAATTACTATGCTTCTTCTATGTTCTATTAACAAGAATACCGGTAGCAAAAATGCTAAGCCGAAAAGACTCCACATGCTAAATAAAGACACAGTAGCACTCCATAAATTGAAAACTTAAGATCTGTTTTCTTGAAAGTATTTAACCGTTGGCATTTATTTTTTAGTAAGCCATAAATTATCAGTGTGTTCTGCACACATTTTGTATTATAATTAGCTGTTTGAAGTTTCCATTCTTTAATTATTGGGTTTTACATTTATATACTCATGGATGCAATATATACTGGAATCTGTGCTCTTTGTGATTGATTCTGAAGGTGAGGGAAAAGGTCAGGGAAGGGTTGTACTGTTAACCAGGTTATTATCAGTATTAAAGATACAGCCACACAAGCTGTGCTATTGAAGCAGTCAATGACCCAGCCCTAGCCCATCTCAAACATTCCTGGATGTCAGAGTGGATTACCTAATACCAGCCTCATGAAGCTGTCTGTGTAGAAATTCTAACTTCTGTTACATTTTGAAGGTCATGTCTCAGTTGGGTAGTGTTTGCGAGACTCAATTTGAATATGGCGATCTTCCCAAGGGGCTGTGACTCGTCTGGCGACCAGGTGATATATGTTGCAGAAGGCAACCTTGAGCTTCCCTCCATGGAATATTGGGACATATTATCCCAACACTAGAACATGATTGTTGAATCCATATACAACTGAAGTGATTCCAGAGGGATACAGAAAAAAAAAAAACTTTTCATGTGTTCCACTTCCTGCACTTTTTACTTCAACGTTAAAATTCTGAGGTCACAGGAAAGGTCTTATCAAAAACCTGAACCCAGATGCTCCGTAACAGTGAATTATCACATTTTCTGCTTGCAGTCTGGGTGTCAGCCTGCTCTCTTTCTCTGCAGGGTGCAGGATGAGAAACATCAAGAGCATGAAAGAGCTACCTCAGCACCAGGAAAACTTGCCTAAGGTCTAAAGTCACAGCATTGTATTAGCAATGATAAACCATGAGCAATATGACGCGACTTTATTGGTGCAATAAATGTTCACCTCTGAACAAGGCTTGAGGCTAACATTATTACTTGTGCTTTAAGCTGTGAAAACTGAACATGCTGAACTTACGCCCAAACCTAAAGTGGCGAGTAAGGGGACCACATTTATCAAGGTCTTTACACCACAATGGAACTTTCCACACTGCTGGTTTAAAAAAAAGAACTAATAAACATTTAAGGAGTCAAAAATATTATATTTATGCAATTTTACAATTAACAGTTTTATTATCACTTCACTAAAAATGGTGTAAATTATATTTTGGTGTCCATTATTTGGCTACCAGTTCGCAAAACTAAACATCAATTTTCTTTGGCTCTTAAGCTGCTGGAGATGAAACACTGCTCTGGTCATAGAACTATTACATTCTGTTTTAAGTTTGGCTATAAAAATGGCTAACTTTATTATATAAGCAGATACATTATCCGGGACAACCCCTATTATATAGGCAGATACATGATCCAGGACAACCCCCTATTATATAGGCAGACACATTATCCGGGACAACCCCCTATTATATAGGCAGATACATTATCCGGGACAACCCCCTATTATATAGGCAGATACATTATCCGGGACAACCCCCTATTATATAGGCAGATACATTATCCGGGACAACCCCCTATTATATAGGCAGATACATTATCCGGGACAACCCCCTATTATATAGGCAGATACATTATCCGGGACAACCCCCTATTATATAGGCAGACACATTATCCGGGACAACCCCCTATTATATAGGCAGACACATTATCTGGACCTGCTGCATTGAATGCAGTAAAAAGAAAAAAGAAAAATATACTATAAAGCGTTTTATTTGAACAGAAATGCACCGTTTCATTACTTCCATTAAAGCATGAAAGTACCATTTAAGTTTCACAAAACAGGTATTGACCTTCTGCAACATAGAATATATATTTCTTGAATAAAATGTACTATACGTTTTTAATCGAGTTCTTGGAATTACCAGGAGGCCATTATTGGTGTACTGTATCTCAAAGTACGTGAATAAGTAAGGCACATATATGGGTAGGACCAAAACCATGGATTCCCAGAAGAGAAAAGCAACATTTAAGAACCAATTCGATGCTTCACTGGCAGCAAATGTAGTGATCTTAAAACGGGAAATGTGACAAGTAGATCTGGTATGCGTATTCTGACTGCAGCATTTTGAACGAGCTGCAACCTATTCAGTAAGGCATTGGGAGGCTGGCAAACAAGGAATTACAAAAATCAACTGTTGAGTTTATAAAAGCGTGAATCAGGGACAGCATGGGCTTCAACCTAGCAATATTCCTCAGGTGCCAACAAGAAATCTTTTTGACTGAACGCAAGTAGTCATCAAAAGTCAAAACTAACTCCAAAATCCCTGGCATTTGAGGCAGGAACCTAAACACTACCATGGAAAGGAACAGCAATTCAAACTCCATTGGCCTTGGACCATGCATCTACAAAATATCAAATTTTCCCTAATTGTATTCTCAGCCCTCCATTTTGCCAACAGATTTTTTCCCCCCCCACAAGTTAATCTGTCTTCATCAGTTCTCGACAGATTAATTTCTGCCAGTGCATAGCAGTTGGATCTGAGATTGCTGCTGAAGGAAACGAATGGGAGTGCTTTCATAGTGCTTGTTACCAGTAGCAAATGGAAACATAGCATCTGTTGCAGGAGCAGGTACATGATTGTTCTGAGCATTTTCTTGCTAGTTTTATTCCGATTAAATTGTTTTCTCCCTCTGATTTAACTTTGCTTCTCTGAAGGTAGATTTCACTGTACTGAGGAACTTTGCATGTATAGAACAACTTCCTGAACTAGTTGTCATGAAACTATAAAAACACAGACAATGTCAGACATTGTTTCAGGCTCTAACGCGATTCTAGATTCTGACGCCTTCTCTCCTTTGTAAGATTTCTCCTGCTGCATGTTATTCACGTGTTTTCTACAAACCTCTCCTGTGGTTCATATGACTTGCTTCTGTACCAAATCTGCTTGGTGTGGCTGTTGTCATAGCAAGCTAATAATTCAATGAGATCCAGTTCTTGTGCTTCTTATGTTTACCACAGCCCAGCACCAGTAATCCAATTTCTTTAACAATGAACTCCCTGGTGTGTTTTTGTTTTGGAGTAATTGCTGACCTCAAGTTTTCAGTGAGCTGGAAGACAAGACGTGGAAATCATGTGGTGCCTGGCCCAGGGGAGTTCTGAATTGCTCATTTGAATGAACAAAAATGCAGAAGACTCTTCTTTAGATGCTATGGAATTCCAGTTTAATACTTTCACTCCTCTCCAGTGAATAATACATGTATAAATCCAGCCAGAATCATAAGATAGTAGTAAGAAAAATAAACATATTTATAAATGTAGACCAGTTTCTTTTTTAAAGAACTCTTTATTGTTATGCTATAAGTATCCCCCTAAAAACCACATTTTAACATATAGGTGTCTGTTCAATTGACCTAAACAGTTGTACAACCTTTATGAGGTTCTGAAAATCAAACATAAGGCATATGGGTCTCTTTTGTGTGGTTACAACTGTAAAAATATGTAAAATGCAAGGAAGAGTCCTATCAATTGAATACCACTCATTGTTTGAAACATTTGTCTTTTGAGTACAGTACTACTAAAGATTTAGACTACTGACCCTTACTATTCTAGCTGTCATTATAATATAGCGCATAATAGTACTAAGTAGGCTAAATACTGTAATACTAAAATTAGATATACATGTTGACCAGAAGTTTTGAAGTTCACATGTGAATTGTGATGGAGAAAAAAAACAAAAACCAGCAACAGCATTCGCTAATCCCCAAACAAAATCTGCTTCATGAGAACATACTGCCTTTGACTAAATTGTGAAGGTCAGCAACAAGAATCTACTGACACAGTGGAAGGCAGGAAACACCAACATGTTTTACTGCCAGCTTAGAAGGTTTACCTAAAAAAATACCTGTCTAAAAAGTAACCTTTATCTATTCTGAAGCAAGAACTACTTACGCTCCTGAAAAAGGAGTAACCGTGGAAACGCCACAAAAACCAGAGTATCACATACTGTGAAAGACATTTCAGAAAAACCAAGATAATGGAGAAAAAACTGATATAAAAAAGAAAAACACATTGGCACTGCTTCAAATCAGGGAAAGAAGGGATTATGGCAAGAAATAATCATTTACTCTTGAAAAATAAAACTATAAAAGTTTGTAGCAATTTCCCAACCTACTGATTTCACCTCTTGGGTATTTCTTCAATATGTTGGTAGCCTCTAATTTATACATCCTTAGCTTTTTAATGTCTTTTGTTGAATCACAGCATTAAATATATTGAGCGGAATGAAACCATTAGGCTTTTTCAAGGCAGAGAACCTGCTCTTGTTTTATATCTGAGACCATTTAAGTAGGAAAAGTAAATTAAAAACACTTCCCTTAGAATACTAACTTTTTAAAATGCACACAGTTTTGAATGGTTTTATATCCTCTGCAAATGGCTCAGTGCCTAATCAAGGTCATTAACATTGATATCATTACTGCCTTTATGAGTCTGAACAGCCACTGCAATATTGAATGTAATGAACACTTGTTACACACACCAATGCTTTAATTTCAGGCTACAAACAGTGCACTTTATAGACAGATTGTAATGATAATTGGCTAATCAAGCTTACTCCTACATCCCAAAATACAATTTTCTTCAGAATTGATGGATTATAATTTTTATTTGGAAGTCATTTTTAGGGTTGTATAATTACAGGAGACGTTTTTTTTTGTGTGTGCCATCAATTCAATCTTCTGTACATTGATGTATTTATGATGTGTACATAAATGCTACTCTCCCCCATGGAACGGTACTGTGCACACACATCATGGTGTCCCAATACTTGTTATAGAACAACAATACAAAACTGAAAAAATTGCTGCAGTTGTTGTAAGGAGATATGAGGTGGGGCAAATCCAGAGCTTTTAGTTTACAGACTGGTTAGAGCAACTGAATTAATATTCACTGACAGCAATTATCTATTGAACTTAGATCATCATTACTAATTTAAAAAAAAAACAATGAAAAGAGTGTCTTAGCTGGTCTTGTACTGGTTGAACTGTTTGTAATCTTGTGCTTGTATGAAGGGAAGATGTAAATGTGACATTGAACTGCTGCTTTGCAAACAAGGTGACATCACCTCAAAGGGATTCGGGTTTGTTTGTGCCGAGAGCTGGCAGGAACTAGGGTTTGTCATTGACATTTCTGAAACACAGCATGCAGCAAAATATCAGCAATTTGATCTGTACAGTATTTCAATTCATGATCTACAATACTGATAAAAGACAGATCACACAAGTGATATAAACAGTGTACAATCTTTATGCACTGGGGTTGTGCAAATGAAGCATAAACAGAGCATTTGAGTCTCTGTAAAAATATGTAAACACTAGGAAGGGTCCTAATTTAATGAGCTCAACTGAATAGGCCCACTGCTGTTTCATGTCATGAATAGGGTTTCTCTGTGATGTGCCGTGCAATACAGAAGGCAAAACGTGTGCTCTAATTGGCTAAAAGATCCTACACAATCTGTATCATTTATCGGGTATCAATGATACAGACTTGTCAGCTGCTCATAGTTCATAGTTTATACATATTATAAATGTTTATTAGTGGTAAACTAAACTACGTGTACATGTTTAAAGGTGATGCGTTTCCAATACATAACTCCTACATGTACCATCCACACAGTATGTGTTACTGGTAGTTCTGTAACATAGTAAAACACGGTGCAGATGCTTTGTCAATATAACTCCAACTTATAAGAGCTTTCTGCTGCTAGTAGCACTGACCACTCAGAGTTGGGTTCAGTTATTGTTACAACAATATGAACCTCAGTACAAGCCTCAACATTAACAGGTAGAAATTAAGTTCGCCAACATGTTTTGTAAGAGCTTGCCCTCAGGCACATCTTAACTGGTCTCACATACGGCATTACTGAAACACAGCAGCAGCATCTCAACACTAATCCACTCCTATTACATTGCACCATGCCTGCCTGAGCTTCAATGCTCTTCAAGTACCAGCCAGCTTCTCATGATTTAAGGCAGTTCCAGCAGACATCAGGACATTTAAACATTAATTAATCTTGCAAAGTGTGCTTGAGAAAAAAGCTCTAGCCCCTTTCTAATCTTGCTTCTAATAAAGAGCTAGAAACTGTGCTGGACTACTGTAAGCAATTCATATAAATATGCATCATTTTCTATTAACTTTCATTTCTAATTTCGGATGTTTCAAAAGGTTTCACATCCAAAGCGTGACATAAATTAATGGAGCAGCAACACCTGGTTCCCTCGGGAATTATTACTTTTGGCCAGAGGAAACTCCTGTAGTTTATATAGATGTCAACATTTACTACAACTGTATAACACAACGCTCCTTAGGTTTTTATTGGAGGGTTGTGCCAATAAACGGGTCATAAAAATGTTGCGTGTGTTACCTATAAGCTAGTAGTAAAAAATATATCATTTAAAAGCCAGCTGTCATTGTATTATAAACCCTCCTGTCACTGCATTATAAACCCTCCTGTCATTGCATTATAAACCCTCCTGTCATTGCATTATAAACCCTCCTGTCATTGCATTATAAAACCTCCTGTCATTGCATTATAAACCCTCCTGTCATTGCATTATAAACCCTCCTGTCATTGCATTATAAACCCTCCTGTCATTGCATTATAAACCCTCCTGTCACTGCATTATAAACCCTCCTGTCATTGTATTATAAACCCTCCTGTCACTGCATTATAAACCCTCCTGTCACTGCATTATAAACCCTCCTGTCATTGTATTATAAACCCTCCTGTCACTGCATTATAAACCCTCCTGTCATTGCATTATAAACCCTCCTGTCATTGCATTATAAACCCTCCTGTCATTGCATTATAAACCCTCCTGTCACTGCATTATAAACCCTCCTGTCATTGCATTATAAACCCTCCTGTCATTGCATTATAAACCCTCCTGTCATTGCATTATAAACCCTCCTGTCATTGCATTATAAACCCTCCTGTCATTGCATTATAAACCCTCCTGTCATTGCATTATAAACCCTCCTGTCATTGCATTATAAACCCTCCTGTCATTGCATTATGAACCCTCATTGCGTATGAATTAATTTTTAAACATATAAACGCCCCTGAGACCAAGAGTGGTTTTAGCTTAATACAGATATCAATCTTTCTTAAAGCAGACACACCATTTATGAATGCCCTTTCTGCTAGTCAAGGAACATATTCATCACAATGCATACATATTTACACACGTTAGGTGAAACCTCAAGAGTATTAGACAATTGAGATATCAACTTACAAGTGGCAATTCACAAACTAAATCTAAAAATATATTGCAGTGGTTTACTTATAGAGTAGTAGTAGCTATTTAAAAAAAAAAAAATTTAATATTGATTCATCCAAAACAGTTTCATTTAGAAAAAATATACATTATTATTATTTGGCAGATGCCTTTATCCAAGGCGACTTACAGAGACTAGGTGTGTGAACTATGCATCAGCTCCAGAGTCACTTACAACAACATCTCAGCCGAAAGACGGAGCACAAGGAGGTTAAGTGACTTGCTCAGGGTCACACAATAAGTCAGCCGGGATTTGAACCGGGGACCTCCTAGTTACAAGCCCTTTTCTTTAACCACTGGACCATAGAGCAATACGGAGATTTGACAATGACACAAAAAATAGGAGAATTTGTTATATTTGGTACAGACACATTTATTGGTTACAAATCCTTAAATTTGGAATGTGCAATATATGTAAACGGATTAAATCATGACACAAATTCTTTCACCACAAGCCTTGTACCTTGAGTGGGGAAAATAAACCTTCGGCTGTGCAGCTAAGCTGCTAGAAGAAAAAACAAACATTTCAGGGCCGTGTATCTAATCCCATCAGAGAGATATCCTGCAAGGAGGGCAGTGAGAAGAAGGAGGAGATAGAAAGCACTGAACCACAAAGAGGGTTTTCTGGCAGCCTGCATTACAGGCTAAAAACCTTTCTCCACACAACTAATCAGCAGCAATATTGTGGGGTAGATTATTTTCATGGCAGAGTTTTTTTTTTCTTCAGAAATAGCAGCAGCTCATTTTATCAAGCTATTAAAAAAATACAATAGATATTTATGTCAGGCTTTACAGCATGTAATCATTCCCTTTGTTGTTTCATTGTCATTTTCCCACACCTTCCACCTCACAGCTTCGCCAGTCTGCCTCAGCTTTAGGCTCCTTGCATTCTATGGTTTAAATGTGGCCTAAAGAAGCAATGCCACCAGGGCAAGAGCTTTTAACAGTAGAACGACCGTGTTTATAGGCATACCTAGAACCACCATGACCGGTCAATTTGACCTGTGTATTAAAAACAACATAAATATTATAACGAAAGGACAAACAACTGAATATAAATCATAGTTTTATTCAGGAATGTCATATAAAGCATCTACACAACCGAAACATTGTAAATAAACTGACATTTGAACAGAAATGTGTTTATATACAGACATATTACATAAAGCGAATCCTCAAAAAACAGTAAAAAATTAAATAAACAAATATTTGAAAATAAATGTGTGTATATACAGGTATATCATATACTACAAAACTGTACAACTGAAATGATGTATCAAAATGTTTTAAAATAAATGGGTTTATATTGCCTACATAACACGCATATACGCAACCGAAGCTAAGCGTTTATATACAGCCGTACTATAATCAAAATTACATGAATAAACATTTGAACAGAATGGGCTTCATTTACAATTGTTTACAAAGTCTGCTGGCACAAATCACACAGATACTGTGCTTGTCAAAATATGCAGTGCAGTTATCGTATGGTCCATCTTTGCTGCATCAGAATCTTGCTTGGTAAAATTTGCAGTAATTCCAAACACTGCTTTGCTGCCCAGCGATCCATTTGCAATGTGTATTTGGGGTAGCAATGAATTTCTTAGAAAAATGAGTGACTTACAGTACCAGTGTAGACAGACAGCCTGGTGCTGTGAGCTGTCAAGGCTGAATGATGGGCTATCAGAGGCTCATTGAAACAATAGCAATGTCAACAGACAGCTCAGTTGAGGAATGCACACTAATATAATCAAATTTCAATATGGCTTCAATTCCAGGCTGATAAACACAAATAATACAGCAACATTTAACTGTTATAATGTTTTATATGTATCGGTCAATTTGACCGCACCTGGTCAGAATATGTATGATAAGTATTTTATCTCGCTAATTTTTGCAGCTATGTGATTCTTTCTTTGTCATTAGTACATATATTTAGGAACAGTCAGGAAAGCACAGCTCCTTATCTTAAACACACGCACAGCAATTTCAACTTAAATTCCAAAACGGTCAAAATGACCGCCTTGGTCGTTCTAGTGTTAAACGCCATTTTTTAAGATGTATATGTCATTATAAACAAAAATACACTGGTGTATACCTATTATATTAACTATTAACCACAGGCTGCATGTGCAGTCTTCTATTCTTAAACAGACAACCGCTGGCTGTGCAAAGAGACCGAACTTTGACTCAAGTCAGACACCAAGCACATTCAGAGTGGATAAAGAGCAGGGCTGATCTCTGTTCTCTGGGATCAGTAGCTCGCCCACCTCTGCTCTGGATTGCTCATTATAAAAGTGATTCTGGCTTTAGGCTTGTGAGATCAGAGGATGCTCACACGCCCTCAGAACATCTGGGCTGTGTGGGGACTCGCTGCGGTGAGGAGAAAAAAACATAATTGGACAATCCAAATTGAAAATAAATAAAAATAATAATTGGTCACTCTAAACTCATATAAAAAACAAAACAAAACAAAAAAAACAGACAACTGATACTATTATGGCTGTAAATTCCAGTAATGTAATTGTATCCAGTTGGATAACTGCACTTACCTTTCACTTGAACTTGAATCCGGAAATAAAAGTTGACATTCCCAATGTATCTGTCAACCAGGATATAGTGCCACTGTTCCCAAAAGGGAAGCTTAGTCTCCAGCTCACAGCTCATGCGATCTTTGCAGTCAATGTATGTTGAGTTATACAGAGGGGGTGCCTTTGCTCTTATTTTCAGAAAGACAGGGCAGCTCTCCATAGTTCTGTTACTAATTCTGCAGTCCTTAAGCTGCACCTTGACTCTGGAGCTGTAATTGGGAATATACACTCTAGAAGAAAGAAAAAAGTCTGTAATTAAATGATGTTCATATATATATATATATATATATATATATATATATATATATATATATATATATATGTATACACACATATAACCCTTCACTACAAGGTGTCCCCAGTACTTGTTAGAAATTATAATGTCGTGTAGATGGTACAGAGTGCTCACATTAACATCAAACCAGTTTAATTTATATGTGCTATATTCTCTCCGAGGTTCTGAAACAATCTTTCATCTTAAATCGATAAGAGTTATCACGCCACATTCCAAAGTTCCACCCCTCTGAGTAATACACATACAAACACACTCCTTACTTAATAAAACAAGCAGTATTTCTGTACCAAACTGTGAAACTTCTATAATCCTTCTGTATGTACTTTGGGATGCTTTGATCAACACACCGGTCCACACTATAGCAATTCAGCACTACATAAATAAATGTCTGCAGCAGCAACTTTCCTATATTTATTTGCTTATATGGAGTTCTTAATGTTCTTAATACTGCAATTTGGGGCAGAGATCTTGTAAAAATACGCTTGACTGTTTTATAAATTAAAAACATAATCAACAAGGTGCTGTAGAAGTCAGTGTGAGTGTAGTGCATGCAGAATGCGTTTTAAACAAGTACTGGAGGTTAGCACTTTTGCTTAAGGGCTTTCCATTGGGATTCAGCCTATCCATACTGTTTTTTTTTTGCATCAGTACCAAAAGAGATAATGTCCTTAATAGCTTCACTTATGATTCAATTTATGTTGCCTGTACGGTAGGAAACACATCACTAGAGTAATTTATCTTTAAGTAACAGTTGTGCCATCTCCTTTCCCACAAGTCACTTCTCGTGATAAAACATAAACATAACAATGACACACTACATCTGTAACATTAGTAACAGAGATAAAGCAGTACCACTTACTTATAGAGTGCGGATTTGTTGTGAACTGGGATCATCTGATCTATCAAGTATCCAGGATAAAGGACAGGAATACCAATCAATCTCTGCACAATTAATTGGGGTTGAAAGAGGTATTGGCATTCTTCATACAGCCCCTACACAGAGAGAAAAAACAAAAAACATCCAAGATTTTTTTTCTTCCCTGCTGAATTGTTCCTGTAGCATAAAAGTGGGTCAGGACAATTCTGTTAATTCAAACCCTCTTCATACTGCGAACTAACATTTACACCTAACATACCCAAAATACATTGCAGCTATAGCTCTGTATTTGTAAATGTTAGGAGAAACTACCTGCATTGTAGGATACATTGCCCCTTAGTTCATTTGGTTAGCTATATTCCAAAATGCAATACATGTATATTATAAACTTTTAAAACACCACAATGCAGAACACCACTGTCATCTAAACTGAATCTCAAGTGGCCTTAATTATGCTGCTGGCAACTCAAGAGCAATGTTCCAATGGCTTCCTTCAGTAAATCTGCATTGACACATTGAATGGGTTAGATTGATTGTCAAATATAGTGTCTGAGGCTTGAATTTAAGAATATTTCCATTACAATCAAGCAGTACTAGCTTTTGTTAGACTGTACCTGGATCTATGGTTACCATCTTATATGATCTTTATCAGATTATTATAACAAGTAGGGCAGGATTTTCAAAAACAGTGTTACTGTATCGAACTCTTGGTATAGTAACGAGAGCTTTAGTAGCAAACAAAATGTGTTAATTAAATCAATCCTTTAATGCTTTGAAATTGAGTCGATGAGGTCATTAACAAACGCATTTCTCGTTAAAAGCTTCATTGTCGCAGGTCACATACATCACTACCTGCCTCAACGACTTGATAAGGGGAACTCGTTAATCAAAATGCATGTTAACGAGATCAAGAAAAATGAATGGAAGCATCATTCGCTGTGATGGAAACTACTAGCGACAGGGAGGCAGCTCTCCCAACAGCGAGCAGCAGCCAAATGGAATAAAAAAATAATGGGAATATCTATTTTGTGTATAATTTCTAAACTTCATTTAAAACTGTGCATTTTGTCATGCAGAATGTACATTTATTTAGAACACCACATATAAAATGCTGATAGGTAAAAATCGGATGGCACGGATTAAAATAAATAAATAAACCCCCATTAGTCATTTACCTTCATTCGGGGAATATTTTGCCACAGCTTACTATATACAACTCTTTTAACCCTTTCAGGACCAAGCATTTTTCAGTGGGATGCTCCCCTGGACCAGCAGTTCTTTGGCTGTCGTTGACTCTCTTCCGATAAAAGTTCACTAAAAATCTATTTATTACAGTAGCATCTTGGTAATGTTGTCCTGTTTTTTTTCCCAGAACACTCTGGGGAACATTATAAAGTACTTCTGAAACCATACAAACTTTTTGCTTTTTTCTTCTTTTTTTTAAATTTAAGTATTTTTTATTATGTATTCTGCTTAGAGATACATGTATAAAAACGTGTTATTCTATGACCCGAGGGACCTTACAGTACTTCTTGAAAGTTTTGTTGAAAAATATTGATATTTGGGCAAATTACAAGACATCGTTTCACCTGAGTGATTGCAATGACATAATACACTTTTATTCTCAGGGTCTTTAGAAACAATAATGGACACTACTGTTCCAGTTCTTGAAGTGATGTTTTGCTTCTGCTTCTGCAGGCTGCTATAAACTGTCTCCGCCCTTTAGACACTAAATGCCCCTCAGTGACGTCACACGAAAAAAAAGAAACTATCAGGAAGTGAGTGTCAGTCCCTCCCCTATCCATTGATGTGTTTCAAGCCTGTACTGCAAAGTATGGTGGCCCTGTAAGTCACCAAAATGAAGTGTTTTTTATCGTGTTTACACGATCGCGGTCCTAGAAGCCCACTTCAGTATGATCGTGTTAACACGATCCTGGTCCTTAAAGGGTTAATGTGCATTTTGCAATCTTTTTTTGGTTAAAAAGAAAAGACAAATGTAGGCTATATATAAATACATATGTTTCAAGTGCCATTGGTGTTTGCAGTTAGTTATTATACATGTATACCATGTATGTAACACTTCATTATATATTTATTAAGTTTTTTAAAATTACGATGTAACTCCCTAACCCAATACACAATTTGTTTATAATTAATTGTTCGGTGAATTCCTCTAATCATGCATTTTCTCTGTAACTCTTTGGCCTCTGCAATAAATAAACTCAACATGCCAGCCACCGAACACTTACAGTATTATAAGAACATTTTATATGCATACAAACGAGTGAGGGTGAAAGTGTACATTGTACATAACGTGTGGGGAGTTTGACAGCATTACAAATACATCTAGGCAAAATCCATGTCAATGATCTCAATCACATTCCTAGTGCATGTGTGTGTGTGTCCTTGATGCCTCTTCTTCGTTCTTGTGTTGCTAAGACACAGATGTTAAAAGCAAATATGCAATCACCTAATGAAACTGTCTTGTAATATCTAACATGCTGTTTTCTATACCAATATTTCAGTTGTATAATTCAAATAAAATCTACAGTAGATGTCATCTGTCATATGATCTACATATGCAGAATTCAAATAGGCTACAGTTGCATTGATCATTTCTTGGTAGTCACTTAGTGCAAATAACGGTATATTATTTTAGCAAAACAACAAACATTCTGTAAGGTTACAAATGGTTAAAATAAGTGAATAAATCTAATTCATAACCACTAGTATAGCAAAGGCTAAAATATTTTCAGAACTACAAATATTGAATTATCGAGGTTGTCTGTAAGAAATTAACCCATCTGGCATCTCAGCGCATTGAATGATCTAGTCAAGCAGTTAAGTACGTTTCTTATGCTGTTAAGACATGTGCAATGTTATTATGCGGAAACAGATATCAACTTGTAGAACCATAACGATGTTTCGGTATCCGTTAGCTTGTATAACACAGATTGTACCGCATGGAGAAATCAGAATTAAGATTTATCATTGTTTAGAAGAGCAATAAAATAGATTTATAGTCTTCATCTTTGTAACCTTCAATAAATGGCTAGGTATCCATAGCCATCCTTTGTGTCTCACATTTAGTCAACCCTATTAGGTCATTGAATTGCTTTATAAGTCATCATTAATTTACTATTTGTCCTGGAACATTAAAATAAGGTGCTATAACTTTGTCTACCTAAGCAACTTTAGATAATTGCATTAAAGAAGCTAAAACGGCATTTATGTTTAATCACCTTCTGCAGAAAATAAAAAAAAATACCCATCTGCTCCTTGCCAAGAGATGCATGCATAAACTATAAGGCAGAGCAGATGGTGTTCAAAATGCAACTGGGTTTTAATGTAGAACCTGCACAATAACGATTATGTTAGTGAGTGTGACATTTTTTACCGTATTTGCTTGAGTAAAAGTCAACCTCGTGTAAAAGTCGCCCCCATTGTGAGGGCGAGATTCGGGTATATTTTTTTCCTAAATATATGTATTAGATATCCTGACGGCGTTTGAGCAGCAGATTTCTACCTAGAACCGCCAGACGCGACATTTTGACGCATATTACAATACAGTATTTTTTTTTTTTTTGTATAGCCTTGTGACGGGGTACTGCCTGCCCATGTGCATGTTTTGTATTATTTTGCATCATTATTATTTAAAATGCAGGGCGGATGACAAGCTGTCCGCCATTACTGTTATTATTTGTATTTTACTCGTGAGACTGTGTGACTGTCGGGTAGTAATTATTTAATTAGCTGACAGTCACGTAGATTTATTAAACTCGTGCAAACTATGGCCGAGGGGTTAACAAGATAATTAATAGCCAATTAATCCCTCAGTCATAATATAAAAGACCTGCAGCTTTAGCTGCACAGGGAGTGTGTACAGGCAGAACTAAACATGAGCTGTGAAAACCATTACTACAGGATATAACAATTGCTGCATATGTTGGTTTTGCAACCAGCAAACTACTTGTTACTATTTGTGTTCAGTGTTTGTTTATTTTGGCCCATGTGACGTTTATTTTGAGTGTTTTGTTGGATTGCTGGATAAGTACTGCTTTAGTCTGTAAATCTCTCTGAAGGGAACAAGACAGGAAGACAATTTACAAAATCAATAAACCCCTCCAGAAAGATGGTTATTTTTATTAAATATCCTGTTAGAGCATGCTATGGGTGTGGACCCTCGGGAGGTAGCTCCAGCTCCTCTGGTGGTGGAGGCGAAGCAGCAGGCAACTTCCTCTTGTGGTGAGGCGGGAGCAGCAGGTGGTCTTCCGCTTGTGGTGGGGGCGGAGCAGCAGCTAGTCTCCCTCTTGTGGTGAGGGTGGGAGCAGCATGTTCCTCTGTCACTGGAGACTTGGGCTCCCCTTCTTGGGCTCTGGGCACGTGGGCTCCCCTCTTGGGCTGTGGATGCTCGGCCTCCCCTCTTGGGCTGGAAAGGCGGGCTCCCCTGCTGGGAGCTGAATGCCCGGCTCCCCTCTTGGCGCTGGATGCTCAGGCTCCCCTCTTGGCGCTGGATGCTCAGGCTCCCCTTGCTGGGTGCTGGACGCTTGGGCTCCCCCTGCTGGGTGCTGGACGCTCGGGCTCCCCTGCTGGGTGCTGGACGCTCAGGCTCCCCTGCTGGGTGCTGGACGCTCAGGCTCCCCTTGTTGGGTGCTGGACGCTTGGGCTCCCCCCTGCTGGGTGCTGGATGCTCAGGCTCCCCTTGCTGGGTGCTGGACGCTTGGGCTCCCCTGCTGGGTGCTAGACACTTGGCTCCCCTGCTGAGCGCTGGACGCTCAGGCTCCCCTGCTGGGTGCTGGACACTTGGCTCCCCTGCTGAGCGCTGGACGCTCGGGCTCCCCTGCTGAGCTGGCTGGGACTCCCCACTGTTGGGTGCTGGACGCCGGGCTCCCCCTGTTGGGTGCTGGACGCCAAGCTCCCTCCTGTTGGGTGCTGGACGCTCAAGCTCCCCCTGTTGGGTGCTGGACGCCGGACTCCCCACTGTTGGGTGCTGGACGCCGGGCTCCCCTGCTGAGCGCTGGACGCCGGACTCCCCACTGTTGGGTGCTGGACGCCGAGCTCCCCCTGCTGGGTGCTGGACGCTCAGGCTCCCCTTGCTGGGCGCTGGACGCTCGGGCTCCTCCCACTTTGGTGTTGGACACTCTGGCTCCTCCAGGTCCATGTCTGTGTCCCAGTCTTTCTCCAGGCAGCTGTCCTACTCATGCCCATAGCGCAGGCAGTTTGTGCACCACTCCAGGTCTGTGTCTAGGTCTTCTTCATGCTCCGGGCAGTTGGCCTCCTCATGCCCATACTCCATGCAAATGCAGCACATTGGTGCACCAGCCCGACCAACTGGGACTGCTCCACCTCCCAACGGTCTCGGTGGATCCGCCCAACCACCTTGTCCATTATGCTCAAGGTACCCTCTAGTGCAGGGTACTTCCCTAAGATCCCCTTCAGCTGGACCTCCAGCGGCAACTGGACAAAGTCCTGTAGCATTTCACAATGCTGGGTCCCTAGGTGTTTTCTCCCCTCTGTTTTCAACCACTGGAGGGTGCTGGGGTCCAAAAGCCATTTCCTGGCTACCTCCATGTCTCTCTTCACTCACAAAAAAAATCCTTTCCTTCAAAAAATAATAATAATAATGTGTACCAGAAGTACCTGCTTTGGCCTGGGTCCGTGAAAGCGCTAGACCCCACGCTGGACACCACATGTGACAGGGTAGCCAAGCAGTGTTGACGTTCCCAGATATCAGAAAGCAGGCAGAGAAACACACAGGTACTATGGGTGAAAAAGCGCTCTATGGCGCCGTTTTAATTCCAAACTGAAATTAAATAAATATTTCAACAAAAACACTGCTCACAGAGCAAAAATAAAAGGTTTAACAAAAACAAATCACAAACACAAACTGACACCAAACAAATACTGTGCTTCCTGCACGCGTAGCAATTGCATTCTTTCAGTTTCGGTTTTACTTTCGTTTCTCTCGCTCTCACATACCTCCTCCCTGTACACCCACACTGAACAATAAAAGCTGCTGGTTTTTATACCGGTGACCATCTCCAGACTAGCAATAAATTAATCTGGAGATGGTCACCTTCTGCATGGAGTTTTTAATATTTGCGTGGTCGACAGCAACTCTGTCTACAATTAATCCGCTGCCGACCATGCATTTTCACGAGATGTCCAGCACAGACAAACTGCTAACAATCGCCCCTGTCAGACCACACAAAACACAAAAAAACAAAACACTATCTCTAGAAACAGTGAATGCCACAAGAAAACATGACAAGAAGTGATCTTGGTTCACTGAGCAGGGTGTACAGTTTGAAGAACTGGGATCGGTTTCCAAAGGGACCCAACCCCAGATCATTTAGATGCGCTCCAGTGGGAAAGGGTTGTGTGAATTAATATACATTGAAAAACCTCAGAGACGCTTCTCCTTCCCAGAATCCTACTGGAAAATAGTTCCTCACAATGTGTGCAGAATGCAATCTGAATCCCAAACCGGGACTGACTACACTAAAATACAGCAGGTGAAACTTGTTCTGTGATTGGCAGAAAGATCCTTAGCAGTCTATAATAAACTAGACGAAACAGGTCTGTTTGACCTCAGTTTCAGAGCCACATTGGGTAAAATGGCCCAATGAAAAGCACTGGGTCCCAACATACTGTAGTGAAAACATTTAAAATATCAGATTCCGGCCTTTACACCGAATAAATTCATGAGAAGGGAACTCAATTAGATGAAAAGAGTTGATTTGGTCTCACATATGTTTTAGGAACAAAATACAAATCTGTTTGGAACATAAAAATCATTATACCATAGAGACCTTCAGAGCAATATAAGAATAAATCATTCCCTTCTCAGTATAATCTTGACTTACTTTTCAAAGCACTTGTTTCTAATACTGTTGACATGGAACATTAGAGCAATGTGCATGGGCTTTTGTTAATCAATGCTATATACAATGATGCACATTCTAGTAGTCTTGCCTTTGATAACACAACACCATTCTTACACTTATTTATCAAAAGGAATACATTTGCGTTTTCCACTAAATGCATCTTTTGGAAGAAATAATTATACTGCATCAACATTATATGTTGGCACAGAAAACAGAATTATAAATTAATATGTATTTTACTTTTCACTTGAGTTGGATGAGTTTTGAAAAGCTAATTTCTGATATTAAGCTTTAAAATTTAATGATTTCATCTCTAAGGGATCTCTCTTGAATGGACTAGTATTGGAAAATTCTGCAATGAGCGCTAATTCACAAAGTCATTAATATGCAATTAGATCAACATTGTTCTAATACATAACAAGCTCATGTACTGTATGCTGCCACAACATTTAGAAACTAGGAAAGAGAGGACCAGAATCATCGGGGAATATGCTTATTTAAAAAGTTAAAAAAAGAAGAAAAAGTCTGATCATATATAAATTAACAGTATAGTTCTAGGTACTGTTATGATGGATCGCAACAATAAAATGCAATACAAAACTAATACACCTGTGTGTCTTTTGTTTGAAAAAAATTACATCTTAATCTTATTAAACGATATGTGAGAATGGAATTTTTAGCAGGTAATTTTGACTGCATTGATAATGCTTCACACATGTTTGAGGTGGCAAGCTTAGAAATTGTTCAAAGAAACAACCAAATTACTGAATCAATTCTCGCTCAATCTGTGCTTCAGTAAGTTTCCTTTGTGCACATAAATATACATAATTCCATATTACTATTATTTATTTCTTAGCAGACACCCTTATCCAGGGCGACTTACAATTGTTACAAGATATCACATTATCTTTACATACAATTACCCATTTATACAGTTGGGTTTTACTGGAGCAATCTAGGTAAAGTACCTTGCTCAAGGGTACAGCAGCAGTGTCCCCACCTGGGATTGAACCTACGACCCTCCGGTCAAGAGTCCAGAGCCCCTAACCACTACTATAAATACAAGCGCAACTGGAAATAATTCAACCTTTTTCAGCTCTGGTGAGAAAATAGCTATTTGAAGGTTCAACTGCAGCATATCATGAAGTGAACTTTAGTTTTACTTCTGTATGGAAACGCTTCTGACATTCCTCTCACCAGGATTGTTATCATGTACATCTTGCTGTAAAGCTCTCAGCAATTCAGTGTACGATCCCACACCTGTCAAAGGACCAAGGAGATTTCCCCACAGCCCTGGTGAAATTGTGGCAGACCCAGAACAGGCCATTAACGACATGAAAGGTCGATGAGTATGAAGTACACCCTTTGTGAACAAATTGGGATGACATAGGTGAAGCAGACAGAAACAATTCCTGTGAAACATTAACTCTTTAACATGATACTAGAACAAAACCTTGTCCAGAAACCAATGAGCACGCCTACCACGAAGTGCATGTTGCACAAAGAACACCGTAAGAACCTCCTGTGTGTGCAATCTGCACATACAGTGTCATGGCTGCCACATTAAGTGATTGGCTAGAACTCTGGTACTCTGATAGAAAAGGACATACGGTTTGCACCCTAGCTGGACCATCTGCAACTGCAATTCAAGAACCTCAGTGTCGTTTGTCTTTAAGAAATGGCAAGTCCTAGAAGATAATTGATCAGGCTCTGGTGAGAGGTTCTAGTGAGAGGATTTACAGTCCTGCCCACTTTCCTTACAGAATAGCAATCAAAATGCACAACATATTGATTGGGGAAAAACTTCATATTTAAAAAGACATTAAACAATAAAATGAGCATGATATCAAACAGCTGTTTGAAGTGGTTGTAGCAAACAAAAAATACTTCCATAAATGTTACCCGTCAGAAAGAAAGGTTACAGCAAACATGTATTTTTTATCATTTAAAACATGATATCTGATACTACACTCGGCACCATCTTAGGGCTATGCTACTGACTGACAATCACTGTCAGTCAATAGGGGAAGCAGCTGGTTGGTTAATGGCAGGAAAGAAGGCGCTGAAGGGGCGGGGAAAAGTTCACTCTCCAGGTGAAATGTTTACTATATGTGTTTCTTTCAAAACTGAGCATTTGAGACCTAAGCAGTGAATGTACGTGCACAGCAGGTAAGATGTATCACATTCTTTTGTAAGATACTATCATTTTTAGCATCAAATAATTAAAGGAAACATATGTATTCTTATATGTATATACTGTATGACACTAAACAACTGACCAAATACTATATGTCAGAAACGGTTTATTTTATTACTTCAATTCAATATAAGTAATCAAATAAATAGTTTCTGCCATATGAGAAATTGAAGGTAATTTCTGTTGAATGTTTATGTAAAAGAAAATTGTCCAGATATAATAAATCTGTCTGGTTCAAAACAGTTGTCACTTTCTATCTCCCCACAAGTCATTATATAACGTTTAGATGCTTGGAGATGAGATTTACCTTGACAGAAATCTTTCCTTCATCCTTCGGTAAATGTGCAGCAAGGAACCAGTCTCCAGGCAGGGGCTGGTAATATTGAACACCCCTGTGGTTCTGTTGGGCAGTGTCCAAGTCAGGGTCACTGCAAATGATCCTGGGACAATGGTGTCCTTCGGAAAACTAGTGTGAAAAGGGTCGATAACAGGCGGTGCTCCAGATCTGAAATACCTGTAAACGCAGAAAAAGCACAGTCCTTACAGTACATAAAAAAAGATCACAAACATGGGTGGCAAAAAAAAAACAGAACTAAATAAACATGTGTAGACATTTTCAAAGTTGAACTCCATTTGATGTTGTGATACATTTGTTATGCAGTTGCTATAGTAATTCAAGGCAACGTTGAGACTGGAGAGGCTAATGCTGGCATGAATGAAGCCAAGCTGGCTGGGTCAGAAGATTGAGATTCATCAAATGCAGGGAACATGTGTAGGGGTTGAATTTGCCAGTTCACAATCAATCAATCAATCAATCAAGCTCACTGCTCTGTTCAACCCAAAGCCTCTAACATTTCAGGGGCTCTCGGATGAACCAGAGCTAACGATTCGAACACAGGGGCTGCCAGATTGGAACCAAGATGCGCATCCACTGTCCGTTATATCGCAAGCAGTCCCTTTACAACTGGTTTGGCCATGTAATCTCCAGTACTGCATGTATTTAAGGACTCCCTGTTCATGATACCAATATAATCATTTACTGTAATGATATTGTAAGAGTGCAACCTTCATCATTAGTATATTTTTTGACCTACAGTATAATACCCACACTTTGTATGCCGTCAATCTCTCTGTGTATAACAAGCCATGCATGAGCACCTAATACAGTACTTAATCCAAACACATTTGATTGGCATGTTAGCTTTTTAATTTACTCTTAAAAGGTCATATATTATTAAAGCCTACCATTTTATTAAAAAGATCATATAAACAGAGCTGTGTGTGGTATAAATAGAACACACAAATTAGGGGCCAATTTACACAGCTTTCCCAATCATTTCCACAACCCATGCTTCCTGCTCAGGGATTGCTAATAGCTTTTTAGAATTGCAAATTAACATCCTAACTCACCTACAAGACTTCATTACCTGAGATTTAGTTGTATCTTCATTTCTTTCTAGGCAAGACTTTTGGCCTAATATGAGGTTTGCCATTTACTTTTGCGTTTACTTACTTGTGTTCTTCTGTTACTGCTGAAAACCTAAGGTAGATTCTGATTAACTGAAATTCACGGTTAAACCTAATTACACTAATGGGCCAAGATGACATGATCTTATTTAAATCATAAAATAACGAGGTATTTTCAACAACTTATTATGTACATTTTTTTTAAATTAATTAATTAAGTTACATTTTACATCAGCCCGTTTTGTTTCTCATTTTGTTTCATCTCAATTTTTGTTCAGGTTTTAACTGAGACAAAAACAGAAAAAAGAGTGTGAAATATGGAATATCAGCATTGGAACTGCTAAAACAAGGACCAGCCACACAGTGTCATTAGAGATGCACAGGCTTGTATGCTGTTAGAGAGAGTGTTCCAAGGAATTGATGTTTTGCATAACCTGCATTTTCCCTTTACCTGGATAACATACACATTCCCTAATTGTAAGAGGACTCCCTTTACCGGAGTACCATTTACCTGGGTTACAAGGAATATCAACTCAAAGATTATCACCCCTAGGGAAATACAATACTATTTGTCACAACCACACAGTGAGTCAATGAGTGAGCTGGGATTTGAACTGGGGACCTCCTGGATACAAGCCCTTTTCTTTAACCACAGGATCACACAGCCTCCTATGATGTGGTTTTTCATGCACACTGTAGCTTTAAAGTTTAATGTTTATTTTGTGAAAATATTTTAAATGACAAAACAGTGGACATACTGCAGCAACATTGAATTGTATTTGATCAGTCAATAAATATGTGAACTGCACTTCATGATTCTTTAGCGTGACTGTGTGCTGTTCTCAACCTTTCAATTTTAAGCAGACCTAATTGTAAATGTAATCTATCTACCTAATGTTAAAAATACTCCCTCTGTAAAAATGCCGGTAATTCCGCCCCTGCCCGAGTCCACGCCTCCACACACTTTTGCCTTAACGACAACTTTACACCCCCTGGGCATTGACTCAGCAGAATTTGGTAATATATCTAAGAATCTGTGAGATACTGTACAAATGATTTATTTATTTATTTATTTATTTATTTGGCAGACGCCTTTATCCAAGCAGCGAGTCATTGGAAATTCTGGCCTGGATTGGTTAAAGCCTCATCATAGGAGCAAAAATAGCTTGAACTACTGCCCCCTGACATCCTTACACCACCGGCCTCCGATAGTCTCCATCTGTCATGTGATTGGTTCACATCACTGTCAGTCCTGTCCCTTTTCAAAGGAACATCTTTCATCTCCACTCCTCACAGCAAAATAAAATGGCTGAACACCGATTCTGTGACTTAACAGAAAATTAATTACAAAACATGGTGATTAAAACGCCACTGTCACTGTTTTCTGACTTTCTGAAATTCAAACAAATTCAACTCGACGAAACAAATATGACGGGCGGGATACACACTGGATTATGCAGCAGTGAACAAACCAGACTGAGACGGAGAGACTTTGAAAACTATGCAGTATGAACTTAAAAACATGTTCTGTTATTTATTTATGTTATTTATTTATCTATGTGTGCTGTATCAGCTATATTTAAACAAAATATATAAAAGTTGTATTTACTATCCAACCTTGCCTCACGTATTTTCTTGATCGATTCCAATATTAAATATGTACTGCAGACTCAGCCATAGTGGAAAATTAAATGCCCCTTGGGAAGACTATTGTTACCTCCAGGGTGCAATGCCCTGAGCCTGCAATGCCCTTAGCCTAAATACACATGTGCATGAAAACTGTCCATCAACTGTTTTAATGAATAGCCCATGCTTCAGGCGCTGTTAATACCCTGTGCTTCGTCTTTCACTTTGCAAAGCTTGATCAGCTCCATCTGTTCTAGCTGGACAGTGTTATGTAGCAGTGTGGAGTAGTGGTTAGGGGCTCTGGACTCTTGACTGGAGGGTCGTGGGTTCAATCCCAGGTGGGGGGACACTGCTGCTGTACCCTTGAGCAAGGTAGTTTGCCTAGATTGCTCCAGTAAAAACCCAACTGTATAAATGGGTAATTGTATGTAAAAATAATGTGATATCTTGTAACAATTTTAAGTCGCCCTGGATAAGGGAGTCTGCTAAGAAATAAATAATAATAATAATAATGTAGAAGGAATATCAGTGCTTTAAATTGCTCGATAACCCTTCTGCCTTTGTAGATTCTTCACTGCTGCATCTACATCCAACCTGTATAACTTCCAACTACATCGAGTAGTTCCAGGGCAATCTCTGATGCTTCAGATTCATTTCTATGCTTGCTGATTGAAGAAACCCAGGCTCCAGAGTAGAAGCTGCCTTTGCATCCCAGTCGGAACTGATTAGACTACTTTAAAAAGGCTGCAGTTCTGTTGTGTGTAATGGGTGCAGTCAGCTTGAATCAAAACCTGACCTATCGACCTCAGAGCAATCGATCACAGTCTTTATCCATCGACTCAACTATCCTGCTGCTTCGTTTTGTTTTTAATCCGACCCAATCACTGAACAAATGCTGGATTAATTATAAACTCTCAGCATACCATATGGTATTTTTCTGTGCTCTGGTCTACAAATTTGGTTTCTTGCCCTAAAAATAATGTGATTGTTAATATTTCTTAGAATGTGAGTGCACTGTTTAGTGATCATTACAATAATCACATAACACACTATACTGTAATAAACATGATTTGCAAAATGTGTTTGATATACTTTAAATAGTTTTAGTTATTCAAATTATTATTCTTCTTATTATTATTCCCCTAATATCCATCAGTGTAACCAACCACAAATCAATTTTAATCTGGTTATTTTCAACATTTCATAATATAAAATGTATTCAGCAAGATTAAAATGAGATGTCAAGTGACCAGAGAAATCCAGCATTTTGTAATGCGCTCCAAAACTTTCTCAGTTTAGACACTGTTACAACTAAGGGTGTGCCAAGGACCCATCCTTCATGTCTACGTTTTTGGAACCTGCACATTTGGATTTGTTCAGATACAGAATTTGGAAAGGGACTTTGTCATTCATGCCCAAATTCATGCCAAATGCTGAGAGCTCATTCAGATTCGCACACCCCAGCTCAACCATTATTTACAGGAATATAAGGTAGGTTAAGAGGTCTCATTATGGGGAGCATTTGATTTTCTGTTTCAGTAAAATGCTTTCTACAGAGAAAATGTTCAATATTTTCCTTTGAAACTAAAGGCCCTATTCTCAACGTGAAAACACATGTTCATTTTACAAAACAAGAACCAAACAACCATCTAAGTCCTCACAATGGTGTGTTTCCTGAATTGTAACATGAACATGGATTCTTCCCATTTTGCTAAGCAGGATTTCCTCCTTTAGTTGGATACTACACAAACCATCTGAACAACCATTACAGTCATTACAATTATCTGCACTGTCTGTGACAAAAGCCTGCAAGTTGCTTTCCTAACTGCAGCAAACAAACCTTAAAGTGTATTTATTTATAAGCTCTTATTTAAAAAACAAGTGATTTCAAAGACTCATTAATGAAGTTAGTAACAAATGGACTAAGAGCAGAAAAACTGGATTTGATTAAGGACGTAAGAATAGGATCCAAGGCACAGGTAGTAGGTGACAATTTGGCAACCAACTCAGCCTGGAGGCTGAAAGGGGCATAACTGGAATGACTGCAGGAAGTGAAGTCAACAACTGAATATTAATATTATCTATTTTATTTTGAAAGAACTGTGTGAATATATTGCACTGATCAATAGAGGGAGGAAGAACAGACTTAACTGGCTCAAGCATTTTATTAGAAGTAGAAAAAAAGGACTCTGGGATTGCTGCGGCCACCCTCAATAAGGCTGGAATAAAAAGAGTCTCCGACAGCCTTAAGCGCATCCCTATAGGCCAGCTGATGTGGTTCACAAGCCTGTAAATGAACAGTGAGCCCCGTCTTCCTCCACAGACGCTCGAGACGTCGTGCTGCTGCCTTCATGGTACACAGCTCACTAGTGTACCAGGGTGAAGAATGAGCCAAGGAAACTAAACGAGTTTTAATAGGAGCTAAACACTCCATAACATTATAATGTAATTTCCTCCGACAACCTAGCTGGGTTCACCAAATTCAGTCTATGAAAAGTCATAATCCGTTTGCTATTTTATTAGGTGGAAGTACTGCCACGTCCAATAAAACTTACGGTCAGAGATACCCAGTTCAATTGCTTGTAAATTGGAAATTCCCAAGCCACAAGAATTAACCAAGTCTAATGTGTGGCCACGATTATGTGTTGGAAAATTAACATGCTGAGTAAGACCAAAGCAATCCAAGGTAGCTAAGAAGTCATCAGCAGCAGTACAATCAGGGGAATCCACATGTATATTAAAATCACCAAGTAAAAGAACAGCACTAGAGGTTGGACAGAGCACGGTTAACAGCTCTGAGAACTCAGATATAAACACAGTATTTGGTTTAGACAAATACAAGCAAAGGCTGAGATCCTTTTATATTAAAAACCATACACTCAAAAGATGTAACATTCTGTACAGGAACCATGTTTAGACCAATGTCTAAACGATGAATAACTGCTAAACCAGCACCCTGACCAGAAGTGCGAGATTTTTCAGTATAACCATATCCAGGGGGGTATAACTTGATTCAACAGCAGAAAGTCATTCGGCAGATGCCAAGTTTCAGTTAAACATAAAAAATCCACTTTCGGGTCAGTAATAAACTCAATAAGAATCAGAGCCTTATTATTTAAAGAACGAGTATTAAAATGAACAAACCTAGTAGAATTTCTTGACAGAAAATGCTTGGGTTTTGAGACAGCACACACAGAGTTTTAGGAAGATAGCAGACAGCCAAAATCAACACCACGACCACGAGGTAAGCATTGACGACAAAGTGACCAGATAGAACTGCAGAACTGCAGATAGAATTATTCAGATAGAATTATTACCGTAAACCAGCCTACGACCAGATCCTCTGTGCTGATAAGGGCATCTGTGCCAAATTCCCAAGCTATGACAGATATCATATAAGTTACTTTTAGAAACAAAGGAAGTGAGGGGTCGTAGACTCAATAACCTTGAAACAGTGTAAGAAATCATGATCAATAGTCAGGACCAATTAAAGTTCAGTTAATGAAAATCCCACTGGTAATCTAAAGCAGCACAGCCACCGCGACAGCACACGCACCGCCTGCTCCAGCCAGCCGCAACAGCAAGCAACCCCGAGCCAACAGCACGGACCACCAACACAGCCAGTGCCGGCCACTGCAACAGAAAGCAGCAAGAGAGCGAGGCACAACAACACACACAGCAGCAGGTCACGGCAGCAAGCCCTGACAGCAGGCAGGGGAGCAGGCAGGAATCAAGCCACAGCAGTCAGGCAGGGCAGGACACAGACCACAGGAGCAGCAAGCCCTGACAGCAGGCAGGGGAGCAGGCAGGAATCAAGCCACAGCAGTCAGGCAGGCAAGGCGGCAGGCAGGCAGGGCAGGACACAGACCACAGGAGCAGCAAGACCCGACAGCAGGCAGGAGACAAACCACAGCAGCAACGCGCGGTGGCAGGCAGGACAGGATACAACCGCAGGAACAGCAAACCGACAGGCAAGCAGGGCACAACACAGACCCCAGCAACAAGCAGCAGCCCCAGATCTGAGAAAAGTAGCAATCGCCACAGAATTACCCAGAAGTGATAAATGAAAAATAAAACAATAAAATGTCAAATTAAACTGTAACTATAACTATTAAAACTAACACAAACTAAACTAAACAAAAACAAAGTTAAACCAATAAAATGCAGAAAATGAGCAGCAAACATTCTCTCATCTCAGCCTCAGGCTAGGCTTGTTATAAAAAATTAAATTTAAAAAAAGCAGATACATCCATGACTGTGAATATCACTACTGTGTCGGAAATAAAGAGCGTGTCTGTCTGCACCAATAATTTTTGTGGCAGGTAATATTTATTATAAATGATCAAGCGCTTGTCAAAATAATCATAAAAAGAAACACATATTCTTCCTATGACAGTTTTCTTCCAAAATGCACTTAAAAAAAATAATTGCCATTATTGCAGTAAGGTTCCGAATGCTGTTAAGATTATCCAGGGATGCTTAAAACCTGTTTCTGACCATTAAAACACCTTAGATTATATATCACTAATTCCTCTGCAACAAAAGGATATGCAGATTATAAAAGGATGGAGTGAAAATTGGTGTTGCATGAACACACTATAGAATGTCCAAGGTTGCCAGCATTAGGAATACATATACAGTATGTTTAATCTAGAGAAAATACTTATTTAGCTTTTTAATCAATTCTTGTATTTATATGGTGATACTTATTGTTGTATTATGTCATGCGGCAAAACATTTTACCCAGTATTTTCTTGCTATAGCAGAAGAGCACCCAAAACTGTAGTGTTATTAGAGAACAACATTACATGTTGCTTTGCAAACCTCACCAACAGTGAAACAAAGAAACAAAGAAACATGAACTACACGGCAATAGGTTCAATTTAACGTAGGTATATTTTCAGTCGTCGAGGGAAGAATAGCTACACTCAGCAGTAGCAATAGACAGACAGTGTGGTAGATTCTTATATGATATAATCAGGGCCTCGTTTTTATGTAGAATGCACAGCATAACCACAACTAAACATTGTGTGCTATACAAGCCTTTTTTTCTGCTGGGCGTGTGTTTCTTTTGTCAAAGTGAGGGGCATATGCCCCCGACAAAAGTCGATAACATGCAAACTGAAGCTATGCCGCAAAATTGCTATGCATATTTTGTATGCATTCAAATTTGAACATCATTACCAATTCATATTTTTTTCAATGTGTAAAACACCCAGTACGCAGCTTATCTGGAGCGTTGAGTGTAGTAATGGTGAAGAAAAATATCTGAATTACTGAATATCAACATACAGAAGTACTGCTGCATCTGCACATCTGCACATTGCTTACAGTATGTAAGAATGTCCTGAAGAATTATCACTTGACTTTAATGATTCGTGTCTGCTTAGATTCATGTCAGTGTCACTTTGCAATAGGATTTAGATCTGTTTTGACCAGATTCCATTTTGTCTGTATAAATTGTACAAATTGTTACAGCCCAGAAAGAGATATGGCATTGAAATGTCATCACACATTTTAGCATATTATTGCAAGACTTTTGCTCAACTTTCAGAGTGAGACTTTAGCATACAGGACTTTAGAATTCCTACTTTAAGTACAAAACAATTCCACATTTTTTCAAGGTTCAGGACTCAGTGTTTGTTTCAGTCGCCATTTTATTTTTCAGCTTTTTCTCCCTCTAGACATTCGTAGCACATTCTAAAGGTCATACTCACACAGTGACGCTACGGTCAGGGCAGCTGTCTCCAAACGTGTCGCCTTGTTCCTTAAACGTGATCAGGTTCCAGACAGCAACCATGGTGTCATCAGGCATATTAAAATGGAACAGCTCCACACTGGCAAATGACCGAATGCATTCAGTTTTCGAGGCGTCCGGGTAAAATAATCAGTCACGAAAAGACAATCTAGGGAATGGAACAAGGAGAAAATTAGTTAGATGAAAGATGACTTTATTCCTTTGTGCAGGGGATGGGGAATTAGTTCTAATGCTATTTCAGTGACTTTCCTCCCAGAACCTTGCTACCCCTGATTTAATCACAGTTGATCTAGGTCAGCCCTCCTTGGCATTGATTCAAATACCTTCCTGGAATTAATGTTCTTTTATTCTTCAGTACAAGTGTAGGTACTGTAGGACACACAAACTGACATTTCCAATCTACTACAATGAACTACAAAATCAAAAGATGCTACCAAAATGTTTTAGGAATGATTCTACCTTTTGTGGGAAATCTACATAAACGCTCAAATGCTTTTTCACCGGACTTAATCATTATTAAAAAAACTGCCAACAATATCATGTTTGCTAAGATATGATGCAATATACTCTAAAACAGCACACATTACTTAAAACAATTTCATATTCTATTAGCTAAATGTATATAATGTAATTGCCGAATTAACCGCTTTCTTATTGCTGGCCCCCACTCCCTAGAGTCCAATACATGCCAAACATAATAGCAAATAATAGAAATATGAATTTACACTGTACAGAATAATATCACTATGTCATCACTATTTTATTTCAAATTATGATTGCATTGCAGTCTCCATTTGTATGACAGGTACTGCCAACTCATTTCTCATCCAGATCAGGTACGGTATTTCAAAGCTAGCCGTGCCTGATGGTTGTCCAACTTGCCCTAACTATTTGTGGCAGGTAGTTTAAAGAATGACGCAGCAAAAGCAGATTTAGCTTTCACCCAAGGCCATTTATATTGTGCTGTTTCAGCTGTCTATAATTATTTACTGGCAGATAAAAGGAGTGTTTTAATGTGCTGACGCTTTCTTAAAGTTACTCTTCGGAGTCAATAGACTTTGGATATTAACACTACAGACAATGGAAGCCAGTATGTCTTTATTTCCTTATTTGGCATTGGCAAATTTAGTTCTTATAAAAGATGAAAAAGCAGCAGCACTGGCAACTGTCAGCAATTGCCTACTTCAAAGAAGGAACCATGAAAACTTCCCTTTAAAATCTCAAAAGTGATGACTCAGAGACCATTCTGGATAAAATACTTCACCCTATGCATATTTCTATTCCCAGCTTCCCTTTAGAAATGGTCATGTACTGCTGCTGAAAAAGGAAACACCTTGCAGTCTTGCATCTCATTGGATCCATGCTGTCCTACAGCCCGCACTGTCCCTCACAATACTGACAGGGTTACTGCATGTTTTTCTGTTTTATCGTCCTTCTGCATTTAATGCATTTTACTATAAACACATTTGTAAAGATATCTGGTTGTATATCAGTACGCAAATATGTACAAGCACTCTTATGGTGATATCCTCCTTGCTCAATTCAACAGTAATAACAGGTATGGTGGGCAGGATGTTAATATTCAAATCAAAAGCGTTTGGAGGGCCTGTATTCAGAAGAATAATGTCATCATTGTTTGGTTAAAGGCAAGTCTGTTAGGCTGTTTTTTTTTCCTGACTGTAGGCTTTTAAACAGTTTTTTTATGAAATGATCCGAAACTGTATTTTATATCAAATATAAATTAAGTGTGCATTCAATAATGTACTAATAATGTTATGTTCAAACTTACAGTACTTGCTTTCATTTGCCATTGCACTTTCAGTTCTTTGTACTAGACATCAGCATATTTTCTGTCAGTGCAGAAAATAGGCAGTGTACTGTGCTGTGCTGCTGTATTATCTAAATGACGTACAGAGTGGCATGTTATGTTTATGGAAACACAACCGTTGGTAACTAAGTAGAAAAACCTCAATGCAGTGTGTACTGTACTTGTTACCATCATCCTAAAAGAACTAATGGGATATTTCCATCAAAACTAAATTACTCTAAAGAGTAATTAGCGGGGTTCCGAAAATATAGCATTACACGTCCCTAGGTGTTGCTACAACTGTTTAAATAACGTACCTGTAATTTTTCTTTTCATTGTTAACACCCTGTGACGGGGTGCCCACCCCTTGTGTATATTTATTCATCTATGTATGATTATTATTTTCATTTGTATTATCATTGTTTTATTGAGAATGACAGAGCAATATATGATCTATAAGAGACACCAATGTCAAAGGCACAGCACAGTAGGAATGCATCTGCTGTGTTCTCTGTCATTCAAAGTCAAATGCATTTGTTAAACTTATCACAAATATAGAATAGGCATACTTTTCTAATAACAACTAATACTTATTCTGTTGTACAGTATTAGTTTTGGTTAAAGTATGCTTACAACTTATATTGATTACTGTGAAGCAATTTAGAAACATAAGCTCTTGTACTGTATATCTGAGGGTTGATCAAAGAAAAAAAAATCTAAATATTGTACTACGTTTGCTGCAATGTAAATTTTTGAAAATGGGCCTCAATCTCTTACACCAGCTGTATATAAACAACACAAATATAATATGCACTGCAATACAGCTTGAGGGATATACTACTGTATTGTTGTAGGTAGTGTGTATTGCATGCAAACTAGTTTGCAAGGATCCAGGCTATGAATTCCCTCACCATTTATTTTTTATTATTACCATTAATCATCCTGTCACAGGTTTGCAAAAAGCAAACTTTAAATAGTTTAATGGAAGGCTTGAGATAGCGGTACCACCTCAAAGTCAAGTCTACACATTAAAATGAATAACATTTTTGTCTCAAGGTCACATTTTTCAATCTCCTGCATCTTTTGTGGGTCAATAATTAATGCCCTGTCTTATCGAACTAGTCACACTGTGTCATTTATTTGCAGGCTCGATAGCAAAGGCATACACATAACCTTTTTTTTAATCTACAGTATGCGTGTTATTATTATTTAAAATATTACATCTTTTAAACACTTTGTCTAGAGAAATGTTGAACCAATTTATTACTGTGAACTAAAATGACAGAGGCTACAGCATTTGCTATCGTAAACATAGCAAGAAAACAGAGAAAGAAATGAAACTGGAAGCAAGTTAGTTTATGTTATACATTTGTTGTCTTACTGAATAAACGTAGGCTAATTTAAAAGGAGCTATTGTGACATAAGCATTGTGGAATTATTGCTGGATCAATTGACTAAAGGAAAGGTGATATGACTAAATGCATGGTGGATGCAAGAACTGCTTTCAAAAGCATTTCAAATGTCCTCCTTGGGGCTGAAAGATATATTTATGTTAAAAAGAAGTACAATTTTGATATTTCAATTTGAACTTTCATGCAAGAGCATACAAAAGCATTGCACATGTTTTAGACTGGACAGTACGAACATGCTAGATTACATTATTCAGAGTCCTTTCCAATATGCGTCTTGAAAGAAGGAAAGAAGGGTCCTTAATAGACCTTGCGAACCGAGTGCTATTTTAGAGATAGCAAGCAGACCAGTATCTGAAGGCCTCCAGGCGTGATCTGGTGTTGACACCAAACGATTGAATCAGTACATGCCGTGGACATGGGACAAGAGGTAAGAAAAACAGTGAAGACAAGTAAAAATGTTGAGGGTAACAATACATTATAAAAAACAGTCCAGGCTTTGAAAGAAAACATTAAAAATGAGTTTATAAAAAGGAGTATAATTTTAGTATGAAGCTGGGATTCTGAAGGAAAGCAGAGTGAGGGGGTTTCTCATTCAGGCTGAAGAGCTAGGTGCAACACATCAATATTACTGTCCAAGATGCAATCATTAAGAAGGCAGAGTACTGGCTAATGATGTGGTGCTAAAAAAGGCAAACCAGGCATGCTGTATTATAGCATGTGAAGATAAACCAAATGGAGGTGGGCCCTTGGGAATTGAATCAGATCACATTCAGCATGGAATACAAACATTAGCTGCTGCATGTAAATATAAACCACAATCTGTATTGTAGCAGCAACATGTTGCAACAAGTAATGGAAGTCGCAGTTGTCATTAAGGGGCTCATGTACAGTAGTGGCAACCCAAATTAAGAAAAGAAACCTTAACGCTGGTGGCTTCTCTACCTACGCTAAAGAACTGCTGTAAAGATCTAAAAAAAATCAAAGCTGTTATTGATTTCCCCAAATACTAATAAAGGGGCTGCTGCAGTGATTTCATATATTACACTTCAGCACTGTAATCATAGGATTGCCAAAGGAGTTACTTCTCTATTCTTAACCAGGACAGGTGGTAACTGTCTCTTGTATGCAAATGTATACTGTACTTTGCTTGTGGGGATCTAATCTACATAGTGAAGTGGGATGATCTAAAGGGACTCGGGGACTGTAGTGTGCTCTGTCATTTTTAGAGAGATTAATTTTTATGCAAATACTCCTGTAAGGCTTTAAACACACTTGCATCAGTATATATATTTTGTCATTCTTTGTACGAACTTAACAAAGAATGAATTGAATAATCTTTTGTCTGCTAATTGCCCTTCTTAATTCCAGGAGCTGCTGGTGAGCTGGGAATTGAACACACATTCAGTGGTCTCTTAACAGAAACCCAGTTGGTATATAAAACCCTAGCACAGATTTACAACAATTTGAATAATGCAAGAGTATAGACAACATTCGCATGACTTTAGATTTTAACAGCATAGTGGCTTTAAAACTGTTTCTTTAAACCAGCTCTTCAACCACCAAGTTGGAAAGGAATTCAATTTTTCTACACTTATTCTGTATTCTGTAACTTCATCACTGTATCAGGGGCTTTACAAAATATAATATATGACTTGTATGTCAAATTAACAAGCAGGTTTATTTTAGACTTCAGTTTAATTATCTATGGCTATTGTTCTGTTCTGCGCTAGTTGCAGTTCCTCTCATGGAAAATGAATACTGTATAAAGGAGTGTTTTTTTTGTTAATTGTTGGTGGAGCAAGTAACACAGAACGAGTCTAAATCTGTAAACCCGTTTATCTTTTGCACACTTATCAAAAAATAAATGTAATGCAAAACGTTATGTTATAAAATGCTCTTTATTTGTTACTATGGATTTCTGGTGTTTTATTTAACATTTAATGACGCTGTTAAACCAAACTGCAATCATGGTTGACATCAGTAAGTATACTGGGTTGTAACAAAATAAATACATGTGCCACATGTAAGCTTGCTCCACATTTATCAGAGCATGCATTCACACACTAGGCCATCACTAATTTCATTTAAATTCTGCAAGAAGTCATAGCTTTTCACACAAATTACATCAGGTCACGTAAGAGGTTGTTGTTTGTGAAAGTCATATTAGATTGCACAAAGCATGCTGGGTTGTTTAAAGCATCTGCAGGGATGCATGTATAGAAACAGGTATGTATAGTAATATTTCCTTGAACCAATAACAGTAGCCAACCACAATGATTCCCATTTCAATGAGTTTGAATATGCTTGAATATTCTACAGCATAACATCATCTATATTCATTTGTGTGCAGTGTAGTGTGTGTCAATATGCAACAGCTAACATATGAAGGTTTTAACAGTTATCCATATCTTAGTACTGTATGAATGACCTTCACAACTACAAAAGCTGTAAGAGAGATATATAAAAATACAGTAACTTTCAGCATCCAATTACAAAATCAATTTGAAAAAATACTCAATTGAATTAATTACATATTGGTTATTGATACATGGTTTGCCTCGACAGTGAAAGTTAAATCAAAATACAGTAACCGCACAGTTTGCATTAAATACAGTTCAATACACCACTGGCCTCTAAATTGAGCTGTATCTGTGAACTGCTGACAGACAGCTTCTGACATGTCCTTCATATAGACTGTGGCTAGTTTAATTGGGTGTTCACATGATTGCTGGCAGACACTGTGGTCTCACCATGCCCATTCTTACTGTACACCTGGGACATTTCAGATGACATGCTTTTTGGTGGTTTACATAATGGAGTAGGGGCTGAATGTATTATTTAAACAAGATGGACAGATGTTAACAGCTCTGCAGAATCTGAGTTGTATCCCTAATGTAGAATTGCCAGGACTATTAGAAAAAGTAACAGAATTGCATGGTTTACAAAGAGCAATGTCTCAAACCACCTCACAATAACTGGGCAACCAAGACTGTGGGGTGGAAGCTGTACAGTGGATACCAATGGAGATGGGTCCAACACATTTGGCTCTTTACAAATCCACGAAACATTATTATCTGTCAGATATGTTAGACTCTATATTATTTGCATAGCATTTTCTGTTGTTTCTGTTCTTATTTGCTTCGATAACCACGTCTTCAAGTTTTAGAGAGGGTGCCAGCAAATCACAGTCTTTGCTTTGGTTGAAAGCATTACAATTGCTATAAATTCTTATTTCATGTCGCAATCTTTTCTCCAGCCAGTGTGTTTTATGCAGCCACTGTGTTCAGTGCCCTTGTAAATCAATGGAAAGACTTTGTTATGCAAAAAGACAACAATCTTGGTCCAACTAAATGCATGGCAATTTGGGAACCAGTGATAACAATTTTTGGGGAGATTCCAATTGTTGATTTAAACAAATTCTTGCGGTTTGAGTGTTTAATTATTTGGACCTATTTATAAATGTTCAACACAAATGTGCCTGTCTAAATTACTTGCTTGGCTGGAAAGAGGATTTCCTCTTACGGCCGACAAACACTCTGTACTCTGTAGTTAATGGTCTTATAGTATTGTAAGGCTTTTTCCCCTTTGATTTGAATACTCAATGAAGATATGGCTTCAGTAGTCTCCAAACGACTGTTTTAGCAACTGTTCCTTACTGGTTACGTTTAAAAGTCCAGCAGGATGCCAGCATTACTTTGTTTAGCCTCTCAAGTTTAAATATGCAAGCCTTCAACTCTACAGGATTTCTAAGTCAAAGACAATAAATAGTACCATTGACTCGAGTGAGGATATGTAGAAATACAATAGTTAATTGGTTTTACCATGACCTCCCCTTGTAAAGTAATCCCTAATTTATACAAAGGCACTTGTCATCAGTAATAGATAGGGGTGTCTATGACACGTTTCTGTGTAGAATCAGGGCTGTGTAGAATATATTAACGTTAAGATACTGTAAATCATATTTATGATATTAAATTGTTATTGAATACGTGTTTCAGTTCGTTTTTTAGACATTATCATTTCATATAATTCCCAACTTCAAAGCACTCAGAATTCCAGTCTACTTCAAATATATCACATATTTTATTTCTAAAATGACACTGCCACAATAGGCCTACTGAAAAATACTGTAATGCCCAACTGTAAGTGGGTTCTGACAGATCGGCAGGAGAATAACCAGGCAGAAATAAATAAATAATAATAACAACAAAAAATCCCTCTTTGACACATGACATAAATTACTAAGAACATAAATTACATTTTTTCTAGCTTTAGCAGCAGCAAGGTCCTTTATCAAATCTGAGTATTCTAAATTCTTGTCAACTTCACTCTCATTTGACAGCATGGCCAAATTTGACAATCTTTGCGCGCAAATATGTCGTGATCAATTTCAGTGTGGAAAGGCTGCGCTCGCCAGAAGCAGCCGTCACTGTAATGATCTGTCGGCTCATTTGTTTCCATGCATGTGCTGCAGCATTTTCATAGGACTCATACCTGCGAGGTGCCAACATGATGACTTGCTGCTACAGCGTCAGGGGTGCAAATCATTCAGAGAATTGGTGCTAAACTGTTTTAACTGTTCTAAATGATCCCCCCTTCAATGAGTTTTCAGTGTTTGGTGCTACAGTAAATATTTTTAACAAAATGTACCCCACATCTAATCACACCCATATTTGTAATATTTTGTAAAAAGGAAATTCTGCCACATCTCTCTCATCCACGGCAAGACTCATATAAGCCGCCTGTGATTTTTATTTTATTTTTTTCTTACAATAAATCCTTTATAAACAAACATGTAGTTAAAAAAAGAGTGTATTTTAGATCTGGGTAGATGTAGTTTAATTGTCATTATTATTATTATTATTATTATTATTATTATTATTATTATTATTATTATTATTATTCCATTCAGAAATAAGAGTATTTTACTGCGCAAAAACAAAACCAAACGATCGTACTGTATATCTATATACACACTCTCTTAACACCAAAATTGCTATATTAAGAAACCTAAGACTGCAGATCTGAGTAGCCCAAACGTTCGACACATTATTAACGAAAAAAAGCTCGTGAATTCAGCTGCATGGAATTGTATTAATGGATTCGATTTACATTAGCTGCAACAACTGATTTGGTTTTAACATAAATCCGGGATTATATGCATCTAACCAAAGCGTCCGCATTTTTTAATCAACAAAATGTGTTTAGAAACTAGCAAAGCTTAACTTTCGTGGTAATGAAGAGGCTTGCGAAAACAAAACAATGTATTGCTACCTGTTAAGTCTACTATTGCCCACGCATCTTTTGACTTGCTAAACAAATAACTAATGTTAACAGTGTAAAAGTATGCTGCGACATTTCCCACCAGACGCGAATCTTCTCTCCTGCGAATGTGGATGAGTGTGGGTGGGTCGTGTGACTAATCCAGACCCAATGAGAAACTACCATCATTATCTATGGTTGCTAAGGGATAATTAAAACAACGTTTTGCGCGCACGTAACAAGCACATTAAATCTCACTGCACATTAAATCTCACGGCAGTGCGGTTGAGTGCGGGGCCCCCTAAACGGTGGAATTGTGCTTTGGCTAGTGCTATGCAAAAAGATGTACAAATCCAACATGCTGATATTGTTCTATACAGTACCAGTGTAATGGTGCTTTACAATTGCCTATATAAAAACAACACCATTAAGCACACTGTTTATAGGCACACCTCAATGTAGTGCATTGCAGGGATTTGAATCATAGTGAGACCCATGGATAAACAATGACACCTTCTATTTACAATAATAAATGTGTTATGATTTGTATTTGTTTTACACAGTCTTATGAGTGTGGCTCTATAATTGACTACTATTGTTTGATGTGTCCACTAGGCCCCTTTTAATTTCCTGCTATTGACTCATAATATATTTACCCTTCCATTGATTTGTATATACCAACCAGGGCTGCCATTTATCTTGGAGAGAAATGTTTAGACAGCACCCTAAATGGATTTCAACAAAATAAACTGAAATATGTAGCTTTTATCACATAATGGCTGAAAACAGTGAGGTAAATTGCTTTAAAAAAGTAAATGGATTTTTCTTTTTTTAATACACATGGAAAATGAAGTTTCTAGAGCAGCGTCAACTCAGTCTATAAAGAAAAAGTAATAATTTTAATTTCTATTACCAGATTTAAAGCATAATAATAACAAATGTAGCTGTGCTGTGATGTAACATGATAGAATGCTTTTAAAAGCAATCTGCTGTAAGCACTCCAGTGAAGCAACAACATGCTATCTATCTTAAAGACTAAAAACGCACACAAAACTTCATGTAGAGAAATACTGCCTTTACCGGCTATTCATTGCACGCTACTCTCCAGCAATATTCAACATAAAAGAGCATTGTTATAATGACAATTGTACATAGGCGTATGAACTGGAAATACATAAAATAACTGGCCTTGTTTTACTTATGTTGATGCACCTTTTAAGGAAACAAACACAACATATACAGAGATGTTTTCCGACTGTATTTAATGCAAACTATTCTTTTACGTGAACAATCACAACATATACAAACATATTCCTATCATCATGTAGATCATGTGACTCCAATTAGTTGTTGATTTATGATTTCACACGCTGGATCACCACAACCTAAATACCAAACTCGGGTCCTCATTAATTGTGGCCAATTAGTTCACAAAACACAATCAGTACATTTGACTAAAAACACACAAAAAACCCCTGAAAACCTAGAAGTTGTATAAAATGTATTGTTTGAACTGCAGACTACTACAGTTAGATGGGTGATGGGAGGAAGCAGTTTGAGGGTACTGTGAATCATATCCAGCCTCACAGAGATATGCTACCAAGTAAGCAACACCATCATATAAATCACAAGTGAAGTGTATGCTTGTACCAGAGCAGCCAGAATGGAATGTGATGTCATCCATCAAAAAGTCAAAACAAGCCTCAGTAAAGGGGTTGGCAATGCATGGACAGCTCAATAGCCACAGATACCTATTAAATCCTGTTAGTCTGTCAATGCCATCATCAGACTGGTCCTCAGAGAAAATGGATACATGCAATTATTTAATATAATTTCAAGAACTGGGCCCCATGATTTACACATTTAACATTGTTATTGGCCACCCTGAGTGGGCTTGACTGTAGGAGGCAAACACAAACGCACAGCCAATTCTTCTTTTAAACACAGCACAGTGCCTCAAAGAAATGCTTTCGACAGCACTCTTGAAAAGCAATTATCATTTATATTAAGAAAAAGGACTCCACAATACAAAACACATCATGACCTTCTTCTAGCAAGGGAGTTACAATTTCAAGCTGGCAAATATATATAAGGGAAATGCACCCGTTGTCAGTTTTATACAGAAGCTAGTCCCTTTCAAAATCGAAGATGACCACCAACAACATTAGGTGTGGGATATGCCTGCCTATTGGTAGGTATTTTCTGAGCTCTCTATACCAGAGCTGCCGATAGGCACTTTCCTGGGATGACGCCCCCGGTCCTGCCTACTGAGCGGTTAAAACCATCATACTAAGGAAGCCATTTCTCTTTTTGCATCTGAAGATGGTAAGACCCTCTGTGTTGGTATCTGAGCGTACTGTGAAAAAAGAGCTTTGCGTCTACTGTAGTTCCCTTGCCTTTCAGGCTGAAATCTGGTTGCCTTGCCTTTCAGGCTGAAATCTGGTTGCCTTGCCTTTCAGGCTGAAATCCGGTTGCGTTGCAGGCTGCTGCTTTCCCATCTGTGGAACGTGAGTCGACTGCCTGTGCAGTATTAATTTAAAGGAGTGAGTGTTGTTGTCTTTTCCAGCCTTCACTCCTGTGGGAGCATCGTCCTCCACCGGGGCTAGGCTCTGCCTTACCCCCGCTGTCGAGCGACTCAGCTGGCTGCCAAGTGGCAGTATTAATATATATATAAAAATATATATATATTGTTATTGCTGTTGACTAAATACCCTTGCTGGCACATCTGCAGTGCACACACGGTATCCCGATTGCCTGCATTGTGTAGCGCCTAGAAAAAAAAAAGAAGAAAAAAAACCTTGTCCTCCACGGCCTGTATTTTATCAGACCCGCTGTAGAGTAGACCCTGCCGGCTGCCCCAGGCTGCCCACCTCGGTGCGTCGGGCCAACAGAAAAAAAAATCAACAACAACAACAGCAGTGTGCTCCCCTGTAATAGTGTTGGAATTGTATATATTATTATTATTTGTTTATTTAGCAGACACCTTTATCCAAGGCGACTTGCAGAGACTAGGGTGTGTGAACTATGCATCAGCTGCAGAGTCACTTACAACTACGTCTCACCCGAAAGATGGAGCACAAGGAGGTTAAGTGACTTGCTCAGGGTCACACACTGAGTCAGTGGCTGAGGTGGGATTTGAAACGGTGACCTCCTGGTTACAAGCCCTTTTCTTTAACCACTGGACCACACAGCCTCCTATGCACTCCTATATTGCATGTACTCCATCCACAGATTCGCCCGCCGTGGCTTCGGCCTGTGCGTCCCCTGGTATACGCTGCTCGCTGATCTGGCATGTGAGTACATGTGGTTAGGGTAGGCACTGCTGCTTCAGCTGTCCCCCGGTGCTTCGGTACCTAGGTGCATGCTCAGCCCTTGGTACTTTGGTACTTTGGTGCCTCGGTGCACTCGGTGCACGCAGTGCTCAGTGCATGCATTGCCCAGTGCACTCAGTGTCCGGTGCACACAGTGCGCTCGGTGCTTACTGCACCTAATGGGCACAGTGCTTGGTGCCCTCAGTGTGTTTAGTGCCTCGTTGTATACGTGACCCCGGTGCACTCGACGCTTGTTGCATGCAGCCCGCTCGGTGCTCAGTGCACTTGACACGCACGGTACTCGGCACATAGCGCTTTGGTGCATCCGGTGCACACGGTGCTTGGTGCACATGGTGCTTGGTGCACTCAGTGCGCACAGTACCCGGCATATAGCACTTCTGTGTATTCAGTGCACCGGTGCGCGGTGCTTAGTGCACTCGGTGCGCACGGTACTTGGTGCATAGTGCCTCAGTGCATTCGGTGCACACAGTGGTGGGTTGCACCCAGTGCGCCGCCACTGCTTGGTGCACTCGGTCCTCCGGTACACACGGGCCAATTGGCGCACACAGTGCTTGGCACACTCCACAACCATGATGGGTGTTCCATTTCACGCCTGCACGTCCTGCAAGGCGAAGATACCGCTCAGCGACAAACACCCACTCTGAGTGTGGTGCCTGGGGTCCAATACACCATGGAAGCCATGGGCAGAGAGGACTTCTGCGACTTGTGTGCAGAGCCCCTCGCAAGAGATCCCCTGCGCTCAGGCTCCTGTGACAAGACCTCGCAGTCGCTCCCCCTCCCCCCAGGTGAGAAAGGTGAGGCGCTCAAAGCAGGCGAGGGACATCATTTATCTTCAGGTGCAGATGGCTCAGGTCCTTGAGCTGCTGTCTAGGCAGCAAGCTCCTGCGGCACCGGTAGAGGCTCTGCTAGAATCAGATTTTTATGACCCGCTTCCGACCCGGACCGCTACTACAGGACCCGACCCGCTTTAATAAGACCTGCAACCCGACCCGAACCCGCAAGTGTCCTTTTACCTACTGCACTCCATAGAGTTTAAGCATCTGTCTCTGAAGACAGCCTTCCTCTTGGCTATCACCTCCACTAAGCTGGTCAGTGAGTTGCACAGCTCCTGTATTTGGGACGATGGCAGCAGGGTGTCACTGCGTACAAACCCTGCTTTCCTCCCTAAGGTGATCACAGCCTTCCACATGAATCAATCTCCATCCACCTCTGTTTGCTTCGGTGCAGGTATTGAGGTGTTCCATGGATAGGAGGCTGTGTGGTCCGGTGGTTAAAGTAAAGGGCTTGTAACCAGGAGGTCCCCGGTTCAAATCCCACCTCAGCTATTGACTCATTGTGTGACCCTGAGCAAGTCACTTAACCTCCTTGTGCTCCATCTTTCGGGAGAGACGTGGTTGTAAGTGACTCTGCAGCTGATGCATAGTTCACACACCCTAGTCTCTGCAAGTCGCCTTGGATAAAGGTGTCTGCTAAATAAACAAATAATAATTATAATAATAGGACAAGAGCTCTGCGCCATACTGACCAGCTTTGTCTGTCACGGTATACAGACCCTAGGACAGTGGCAGTGACTGTCGCATTGGATTGTGGCTACAGTCTCTGTGGCGTATGACAGTGCTGGCTTACCCCACCTGGGAGAGTAGCTGCACACTACATCTTGTGCCCTCTTCAGAGGGGCCTCGCTGTCCTATATATGTACGGCGGCTAGCTGGGCTACGCCGCATACATTCTCCAGGTTTTACCGCTTGAATGTGGTAGATCCTTCCTTGCCTTCAATAGGTTGCATGCTCACACCGCTAACCTTTGATTATACAGTTCTGATGTCCCTCATAGGCTGCCGTTCCTTCTCCCTCGCGACGGCTCTGGTATACATTATCCCACACCTAAAGTTGTTGGTGGTCGTCTTCGACTTGAAAGGGAACGTTTGGTTACTTGCCATTATTATTATTTATTTCTTAGCAGACGCCCTTATCCAGGGTGACTTACAATTGTTTCAAGATATCACATTATTTTTATATACAATTACATTATTTTTTACACATTATTTTTACATACAATTACCCATTTAACAGTTGGGTTTTTACTGGAGCAATCTAGGTAAAGTACCTTGCTCAAGGGTACAGCAGTAGTGTCCCCAGTGTCTCCACCTAGGTTATTACCATAACCCTGGTTCTGCTGCTTTCTAGAATCCTGATTTTTAATGAAATGTCTTTGTTGTGTACATAAAGCATTTCACAAACTGTTCAACAGTATTTATTTTTGGAATTCCTTGACATTTAACCAACCCATTAATATACAACACTTGAAATATCCACAAGTGATGAAAAATGTAATTCTTTTCTAATTGGGAGTGAAACTGACAATCTTTACTAAGCTGCTGGGAACAGCTGCCATACAGAGATAAGGCCAATAATCCGATATATACTGTATATACATTTGCATCCTCTGAGGTGAAGCTAACATTGTACTTTATATTAAATCTGCCTGTTTGGTGCATTTAATCAGAATACCCTTTCACAACTGAATCAGGAGGTAATCACTGAAGCATAGGATAATCTCTTTGATCAAAATTCATGGCATGTTACGTATGCAGGTCTGCATTGCCTTAGAAGCAACAGAATTTAATTGACTACCTGCAATTATATACTGATTAGATATAAAGCATCTTCCTGATCCTTAGCTGTGCATTTGGTGTGAATTAACCCTTGTAAAAGTTTAACATAGTAAAAGCACAGCAAAGGGTGATAAAGCATAGTGAAACCATGGTAAATCCCAGAGAGACTCTTAAATAAATACAGCAAGCGATAGTATAGCCATGGTGAAAGCATGGGAAAACTGCAAAATTACAGGCAGATTTACTGTGGCTCACTTTTATAAGGCAATGCACACCCTGTGATGTGGCACCGGCCACTGAAATGAATAGGATGACAATTTTTTCAGTGTGGAGTAGTGGTTAGGGCTTTGGACTCTTGACTGGAGGGTTGTGGGTTCAATCCCTGGTGGGTGACGCTGCTGCTGTACCCTTGAGCAAGGTACTTTACCTAGATTGCTCCAGTAAAAACCCAACTGTATAAATTGGTAATTGTATTTAAAAATAATGTAATTGTATGTAAAAATAATGTGATATCTTGTAACAATTGTAAGACGCCCTGGATAAGGGCGTCTGCTAAGAAATAAATAATAATAATGTTATAATTTTTAATAAGCTATAAAACAGGGCTATAAAACCTTGCTGTAAAACATTTAACAGTTAATGTTATATTGCTAAAATGTTATGCGACATATTTTCATATTGGAAGCCAATTGTTTATTAGTCACATTTTTTATATACTGTTGAAAGAATGAAGACAGTGACTTTTCAAAGCAGAATTCAGATAAGCGAGACAGGAATCTAAGAACTACAGCAGCATGGGTCTCTGGGGACCTTCCCAGCAAGTTTACCCAAGCTATTGTGCTCAAGGCTGGCAATCATGTGAATCTTACACACTGCCTCCACTGTTTTTGAAAGTCTTCGAAGTCCTGTACCAGTAGAAGTGCAATTTGAGAGGATTGTTAAATGTGCTCCAAAACGTTTCAGTCTACTGCTCCTGTAACCATGTATCTTAACAATAGTCTGAGCCCTGCAGGGTGAGCAGGTAAATTAATCAGGTGAATTAGTCCAGTGTTGGAGGGACCCATATTAAATGGTAACCCTTTCGTTCTGGTTTCTCATTGGGGTTGTGTTGGGTGAATCATTATGAATGCAACATGGCTGAAGTTAGGATCGGCTGGTAAGGTGGTTGATTAAGTGCAATAATATCTTAAACTGTAGCTCTACATTGTTGCCTCATACATGTGTGCAGAAAGTTGTTGAGATTTTGTAAGCGTGATGGATTTCATTTCAGAAAAGGGTAGCGTGATTGTTATGACGCATTACATGCAGAAGATGGCGATACAGAAATTAACAATGTGAATGTTTCAGGGAAAAATGTGCCTTATTGGCAGGGATGAACTGTTCAGACCTCACTCCTTATATCCATATTCCATCAGCTGAAAATGAACGCACGTTTTACTGTTAGTCTTCTCGGACCTTTAGATGCTCCTAAAACCTCATTGATCAAAACCCATTTCTATCAGGGGGGGCTCTTTTTTGCTGCAGTAGTTTTTTTTTTTTTTTTTTTTAAATAGAATGCAAAAGGGTTAACTTTGAACAGAGACTAGAGCAATTGACTGTGTGAAGATGAGAGCAGTTGGGAGTCTTTCTGGGCTACACAGTACCACGATGCACCTTTCTGACAGCAAAACCACATTAAGAAATATCATGGGCTGATGCACATGGCAAGTGCTTAGAGAAACAGAAAATCGTGTCAGAACAGGGTCCTCCAGGAGGAGTTTTTATACACTCCAATAAACACCTTGGGTCATAGTAACAATGAGGCTCAGTAAAGCCGTTCAGGCAGACAGTGAAGCTCAAAGAAATGGTTCCCTTGTCACCAGACTGGACCATTTCATTTGGGCTGATCTCATCTTGAAGGTTACGTCATTGTGATCTATGTGGTTTCAATGTCTGAATGGGTACAGCATTCTAGAGGTTTATTTTATGGTAAGACTTTGTTCAAGTATGAAAATGAATCGTAGCGAGACTGAACTGCCACCAGGTTCATTTATTTATCTTATTCAAAGGGAAGTGCACTAAAGTAATCAGCAGTGAAAACACTCCAAAAGAAATAGTCCACCGTCCCCTAAACCCAGAACTTACTGAATACCAGCTGTTACTGGGAACAAGAGAAAATTACATGCATTAATTGCTCTTTATTTTCTGTTAATCATTACCCAGGTAATATAAAATGTGACTGACGTGGGTGAAAGAGGTTGCACTGCTGTATAAATCATTTAATCATTTACTAGATGAACTGGGTTTGTTGTTACACATTATTCTGTACCATCAGCCAATCAGCTTCCAGCTCTAGCAGATATAGACACAAGATGCAAGTCAGTGTAGGGTGACCAGACATCCCCCTTTCCCATCAACTGCTCAACATTTTTCCCCAACCCTTAAAATAAATCCCAGTCCCGTTTTACAAAGGTAGCAGACAACATACGCTAATTATATAAACAATTGCCAATCATATAACAAATATGACTCTAGAATAATATGTTTCACATAGGTTACTATACTAAATTAAAAGTATGTCAAATTAGCAGTTGTCAGAGGTTATTGTTCTTTTATTAGTTTAATGTGAAAACAGTAATATAATGAAATAATTAATCAGTTCAATTAAACATCTTAGAACATGACTGAAACAAAGAAATGGACTAAGGAATGCCCTGACCTGCCCAATCAATGTCAGACCTTTAACTAGTACTGAAGGAGGTTATGAAAATACACACCTCTTCAGTTTCCATGTGCATGAAAGTATGACATACAGTACATAGATACTGGTTCTTTCAAATTGTACGGATATGGAAATATCATGCATTGACTTATGCATGGCTGTGGAGCTAGCTCTTTATTTCAGCTGTAAGACACTCGTCTCTGAGCCAAGTGGTTCATAGCTAGTGACCAGCCTCTGCTTCTCTATTTAATTCAGCAGCCTGTGGTGCAATCTATTACACAGAACAGAGTCTATTTAGTGGATTCTAAAAACCTTTCACAATGAGGTATTTTATAACCATGAAGGTGAAAATGCACAAAATTAAATTCCTGACCACTCAAAGTGAAACAGAAAAAATGTAAAAAGGCAGATTCAATAAAAGTATGATTCAATAAATCCTGCTTAATAACTCCTGTCTTACACGAAGATCAAGGCTGTCTGTGTTCGAGGCTGGTTAATAAGCATTGACTTTCAACAGATATGAGAAAATCAATACACAGTGCAGTATGTAAAACCCAATTACTTTTGCAAACCCTTCTTCAGTTTTTGCATAAACTGCAAATGCTGCTGACTGATTTGAGCATTAGCTACCTGTGTATCAGGGATAAAGCTCAAGGCATATATTTACAGTTATGTATTACACTACACATAATTCATGGGACTGCACATAATTCATTGTTAATATACAGTAGTTTTACTTTATAAGAACATATAACTGCAGGCAGGAATTGTTTGGAATATAGTCCACCATTGAATTGAACCAACAAATGCACAAAGGTATGATCCTGTCCACTTAGACATTTTAAATTGTTTTAATTAGCACATCCATGATGTGGTTAATGATAACAGAAAGATGTCATTTTCATTATTATTATTATTATTATTATTATTATTATTATTATTATTATTATTATTATTATTATTATTATTAGGTGTTTGAACTGTGTTGCTGTCTTTGTTCCTAGAAACGGTCCTTAATGTAATTACACTGTTAATCTGATAAAAAGCCATCTGATTTCAGGAAATATCAATTGTACAATTTCAGTGTCTGCTGTATATGACTGTATGTATAAAGCTTTTACAGACCTATTTAAACCAATGGCCATTAATCATGAAGCAAGAGACAGCAGGTTCCAGAAATGCAAGCCGTTTTATACAATGAAGCTGCTGTACTGGGAGTTACTGGCTTTGTAGACCAGCACTTTTGCAAATGGTTTAGCAAATTGGTTTTGAGCAAGACATGTCATGATCGTATGATCTACTAATACTGCAGCGAAGCAGTAGTGGGGGAAATTATTCTATGAAATTCCTCCAAAGTGATATGAATCCAATACTGATCTCATTTGCAGAAGTGTGGTGCTGTTTCATGGTCAACAGTCAGGCTGTTCCATTTGGTCTTCTGTATTTAAAGTGCATTGAGCTAACACAATTATTCTAGTAAGTCTTACCTTATATGTATTACAGTTACTTTGTAGGTCTCATATGTTCTTACTGTATATGAAAAACACACATTACGATAAACATCCATGTTTTTTTTATTACATTTTAAAAATATTTTTATTCTGTAGTTGGTGAAGAGAAGATAGATATCTTGTTAAATAATATGACATGTGTAGGTTACCAAATGTCTGGGGCTCTTTTTGACAGATGTTTATTTTAATTTTTTTAAATATACATATTTCCTTCTTTAAAAGAAACTCCAAGCATTTTGAATTGCTGTCATTTCTTTCCTTTTAACTCCCAGAAGCGATTGCATTATTGTAAGCATTAACTCTTTGTGTTGAAAAATATGTAAATGGAGCACATTGTATATTTCCTTCAATAATTGATGTGAAAATACAATCCTGTTAAAAATGGAATATGGTTACCATAATGTGTTACTCTTCGATATAAAAAATATATCAGACCTACAAAGTGATGGTAATACATCAGGTAAGATTTAGTGTAGTGATTTAGTTAGTTATAGGTCATTTAAGGACAGGAGTTCAGACAGGAGTTCAGAGGAAATGTTAGAATTAGTACTGCGATGAACTAATGTTTGGATATTCGCTCATAATTTAAATATTCGTTTGGATATTTGTTCTTTTTTCAAAAAGTAATAAAAGCCATTATATTGCTCTGATCGCAGGCAGAGACAGCATAGCAGCAGGGGCAGGGGGCACAGGGGGGGTGTCCCCTGTGTGTGTGCCTTTATTTTACAGCAAGACCTTACAAACTACCCCAGGAGTAAAGAATAAGTTGTGTAGGACTTACTTTACCCCAGTTAATTAATTACAAAACAAAGCATGCCAAATAGCAGTTGAAGTTAAATGTTGTTTTGTTTATTCCTGAAATAAATATTACATAAAGCTGACAACGCTTTTTTTTTGCCATTGCCATTTACACATTTTCATAAAGTAATAACATTTTACTTTTGACTTTTTGTGGCAGAAACAGCAAATGAAAACTGAAATTTAACTTTAAACACTTCAAATAAAACAAACGTGGAAATGGCGTTGTAAAGTGAAGGGGAAAAACTCACCGTTTTGGTTCTTGTTTATTACATTCCACATAACAGTAAGTCACAACAAAATATATATAATATATACAGTCTATATAAAGATCACTACACAACACTTTCAGGAAGTTGGGCACTGTTTTAGCAAGGCATTTCAGAATGGAGGCTGTGTGGTCAGGAGGTTGTGTGGTCCAGTGGTTAAAGAAAAGGGGCTTGTAACCAGGAGGTCCCCGGTTCAAATCCCACCTCAGCCACTGACTCATTGTGTGACCCTGAGTAAGTCACTTAACCTCCTTGTGCTCCGTCTTTCAGGTGAGATGTAATTGTAAGTGACTCTGCAGCTGATGCATAGTTCACACACCCTAGTCTCTGTAAGTCGCCTTGGATAAAGGAGTCTGCTAAATAAACAAATAATAATAATAATAATGACGTGCTTGCCTTTTTTCTGTCCCATGAGATTCTGACTCACTCTAAAGCAGCACAACACATTTTTGTCCCAGATGGCTTTCCATTGAGATCACAATTTATATATATATATATATATATATATATATATATATATATATATATATATATATATATATATATATAAATCTCACATATCACACTGAGCTCTTTTTCATTTGACATTTTTTAAAACTGTCGCGCAAATTCTGGTGAGACAGTAAATACATCTGATTTTTGTATCCGAATACATGTCAAAAAATATTCATTTGAATATTCGGATATTTGTCCCAGCACTAGTTAAAATAGAAATGATTGGATTTTCTAAAGCTTACTTCCATGATTAGGAACTCTGTGCAAAGGCACATAATTAATGGAGGGTAATCAAGGCCAAACAAAAAGGAATTGAAAAAAAATTCTAATTAAAAATATGAGTGCTTGGAACACATGATAATTATATTAGGCAGAGCATCAAGATATTAAGCATTCATCACTTTTTATAGACATAATTAGAATACCACTGGGGATACTTTCTAAGTTGGGAGCTAGATTCAAAACAATTTTGAATACATTAGCCCAGTCATGCAATGTCTCAAGGTTCCCCTCCTCTGTGGGCTTGGAGATGTATGCAAATCAAAGCTTGCCTGCAGCCCCCCCAGACATTTATCACTGTCGAACATAAAGACGGCTGGGGACTAGACCTCCTTTAAGACAGCTCAGTTCAGTCCATGACTGCACAAAATTAAAACCCTTTTGTCTTTCTCAATTACATTTCAGCTAGAGTTTCACGATTAGCAGTAACACGATTTCAGAGTAAATGCAATGTTGCCGTATTTAATTAAAAAACATCAGAAAACAAGAAAGAAACATGCTATGAACAAGCAAGCAAAAGCCTGGTAAAGTAACGGAGAAGAAAAGAATCATGTACCAGTCTCTTACTAAATCAGATACTGTCACACTAAGTACGATTTCACAATACCTTTTGGTTCTGTACTGTTACAGAACAAGCCCTAGGGGCTCACAGTAATGCATAAAATGCCAATAGGAGGTGCTGTTGACACCTATATGTGCGCATCACAGTGCATCCAGGGCATGTCATTGTGCTCTCCCCAGGTCTTGTTCTGTGTCAGTACCAAAATTAGGCTCTCTGTGTTGGCTTCATAGGTCACAAGGTCGCAGGTCTATACCCTTTATATTGCAATAATACATTCCTGGATCTCTTAACTGGTTACTATGAACAAGGCCAAAATAAATAATAACCTCTGACATATAATCAAATACAGCTCCAGTATATTTCTTTTCATAAAAATAAATGTCAAGCTGGGTGCCTCCATGTTTGGATTGCTAATCGCCAACGCTGTTGTGGACAGATCAGTACCAAGGGTTCCATTGAACTCTTTCCCTTGCAGCCACGTATACCTGGCTTTCCTGAGAGGAGGAAGAGCTGCGGTTAGCTGTGGTTGCTATGGATTTCTACCTGGCTACTTTCATAATGCTAAGTAGACTTTCATATGTAAGAGGAATTAATTACTGTCATTTGTTTGTTTGGAAAATAATTCTGCAGCGCGTCCTACTGAACACTGACATTTATTTCTTCAGCAGTTCCTCAGAGGAATAAAAGCTTATTGAGTTTTTTGGATAGAGCCAGGATCAATAACTCTGCTGCTCCTCAACAAGTGCCAGATGAACGCAATCCTTCATTCAGAAAGCAAGGGGATGTCATCTGTCTTTGACATCTCCTCCCAGGACCACCATCTCTAGTATTACTGCACACAGAGTTGTTATCCTACAAAAAGGACCATACAGTCGGTTTTAGTATTTGAAGCTTAATTCATTCTAACATGAATAATTCACTTACAAAATAGTTTCTGTTGAAAAAGCAGAACCATTTGGAGGCAGATGTCTGGCCAATTATGATGTCAATGCCAAGCTCTCTGTTTTCAAGAAATTCATTTGTCAGCCCTGTAATTTTGTTCAGTTTATCTGCTGGTCTAACCCTTTTAAAAGATCCCCATTGTAAAAGAATAGCAAAATGTAATAAAACAAACTGAAAACATGGTCAAGCACAGGTAAGCATTGTAAAGCCCAGAGAGGTATGGTAAAGCAAATGATAAACACGGCAAACCATGTTAAACTGAGGTTAATGCATACTATAACTGTGGGGAAAGCATGCAGAAACTGCACAATTACCATACCGAGTTACCCTGGTAAACTTTTATAAAACAAAGAACTGATTACTGGTTAGCTGAGAGCTTTCTAAAAGAGGTGTTTAGACCCTCCACGGTTCATTAAAATATACCCCTTATCTTTCACATCCAAAGGAGCTGTGTTTTACCTGTAAATGCACTTATATACTTCTATTTAAGAAGCAGTGATCCAATTATTTTGGGCTCAGCTCACCGCTACCACCCCTGACTCGGAGGGCGAAGATGAACACACGCTGTCCTCCGGCGTGTGCCGTCAGCCAACTGCTTTTTCACACTGCGGACTCACCATGCAGCCACCCAAGAGCTACAGCGTCGGAGGACAACGCAGCTCTGGACAGCTTACAGGCAAGCCGCAGGCGCACAACAAGACTACAGGGGTCGCTGGTGCGTGGTGAGCCGAGAACACCTTGGCTGACCTAATCCACCCCCACCCGGCTGACGCTCAGCCAATTGTGGGCCGTCCCTGGGAGCTCCGGTCGGTTATCGGACACATCCTGCACGCCACGCGGAGCGCTTGTACTGGATGCACCACTCGGGAGCCCAAAACTATTGTTTTAAAGGCTTAAATAGTAAGATACAACAGGACAATGTATGTTGTAAAAACACATGAAAGGTATAACCAATTTATTATTTGTAACATTATTATTATTGGTGCTAATACTTTATTATTTGTAGTATTTATAGTATTATTATTATTATTATTATTATTATTATTATTATTAGTGCATTACTATTACTACTACTACTACTACTACTACTACTACTAATAATAATAATAATAATAATAATAATAATAATAATAATAATAATAATAATAAATAAATATTTACTATTATATGTGTATTATATGTGTATTATGTGTGTATTATATGTGTATTTTGTCCAGCCTTAAAAGCAACGTCCAGTTTATTTATTTAATTACAGACTCTAATATATGTGATGGCAGCCCTTCCTCACAGGCACATGACCCAGCAGACACAGCATGTACCCAGTCTCCTCGAAATGACCATGAACAACCTTTGACATCCACAGGTCTTACGGCAAGACAAAAAAGTCAGCTGTAGATGACGTTGATTTGAAACGTGTGAAATGGCAGGTTAACAGGTCTGTGTACTTGCTGAGGACTTTGTGGAAGCATATCCAGAAACGCATATTGTAAACGTACAATGTAGGTTTAAAAATACATGATCATATTTTAACAATAATAAAAAAACATATACAAAATATGTGTCCAGATTTATGTTTGTGAGACCTAAATCAACAAACATTAATGTTGTAGAAAATGTCCTGCTGTATTTTTTATGGTGTGAACCATAGAGGGTTAGCTTAACTGGCACCCCAACCCTCTCCCATCTGAAGTGTAAATGAATGTCAATGAATTAATAAAAGGTTCAGATTGGGCAATAGAGGAGGCTTGGGGTTTGGATCATGCTAAATCCACCAAGAAAAATAAATCAATCACACCTCTCCCTCATCCAAAGCAGTCAGGGATCTAAAATGTCTGAATGTGGTAAAGTCACATCATCCTGTAATTGAAAACTGGGCACTGGGAGAGTTATCAGCTAATAGATGGGCCTGTTGCCATGTTAATGTAATATACTTGATAGAGAGGAAGGAATCTTATCCAATTACAGGTTTACCACTGCTATGGTGATATAGTGCCAGATTCCAGTGAAAGTTCTTATAAGGGTGACGGGCATTGTACTGTAAGATGAATGTTTATAAGTGTAAAATAAAAATGATAAATGCTGTACAAAGAGGCTATTTTTATATTTGTTGGTAGTTATAATAGACCAGCCTTATTTAAGGAGAACATTAGGGAGTGTTTCACCTGACATACATTTTAATGTGTGAGGCATGGGTGTCTAATAAGACTTCTGACAGGCCTGGTGCTCACCAGTGAAACTGAATTACTGTACCAAGTGACAAAACAGTCAGTGTGGAAACACATTGTGAATTAATGGCCAAGTCTGTCACTATATAATAAAGCATGAATGAAATAGCGTTTTCTATTTTTATTTTTACATTACATTTTCTGAGATTATTTCTATTTCAAATACTTTTGGGAAAGGAAAATTGTTTTGAAAAAATGATTTTGTTTTTAAAAAATAGAAAAATATTTTTTATACCAATTTTACTTTTACTTCTGAATACAAATATATGATATGCATGTGGAAACATGTTTACTTTCATCGGTGTGTGTGGGGGAGGGTATTAACTGTGACACTAATAAAAACAGCTGCTATTGCTGGGTCAAGTAATAGAAATAATGATTTAAATGTGGCTGTAGATAGCAGGTAGGACAAACTGTAAATAATGTAACAGGGTTACAGTTCACATTGCTACCTTTTAGATAACAGAACAACACTTTGCTGTAGTGCAAATTCTTTGGAAGAGTTTCAAAACATTTAAAGTGTTCTTTGGTACCTGGGTTGAGGCAGTACTGGCATGTGCTGTTCATTGTTATGGAAAACATACACAGAAACAAAACGAATAACACACCGGTACAAATTTTAAAGAAAATGAGGGGTCCATGCTCATATGGAGTAACCCACACAACTATTGATTTTTGAATTTATGGACAAAAACGATGTCAAAAGCTGAATTGCATTTACAAGTACATAAAACCATTCTATTTATTTTTGCTGTGGGGGGGGGGGGGATTATTTTGGGTTGCTCTTTTGTAGCACAGGCTGCATCAAACACAGTTAATACTGGAAAGCCTGAAGTGTATTGTATGAAAACGTTTTGGTGCAGTTGTAATTAGAAATGCTGGCTGCTCTACAAAGACAGCTCTTGATTCCTCTCTGCTCTCTGCAGCTGAACGGCACCCCAGGGGTTTCCTCCTCAGGGAGCCTATTTTATGTTGCTACAGTCCCTGAGGCAGGAAAGGGTAAATTAATCATTTACAGCATCATCTGCTGTAAATAACAGATGACAATGTGCAAACACGCCTTGTTAAAAAGAAAAGCCTGTTTCAATATTAGTGGAAATTATACTGATACAATATGCAGCTTAAAGGGGAATTCATATTAACTGTGAAGAAGAAGATATAACTAGTGATGTGTCAAGCAAAGACAATACTCAGTAGAAATATAAAATAGCAGTAAGGAACCTACTATTAAGTGTAAATTAAGTGTTGTAAAAGAAACTGGGGTGTGCATTTTGCTGAAAAATGTATTAAAATGCTGCTTACACAATTTCTGGTCTTCTTAAACCTTTTTGAGCATTTCTACCACAAGCTATGCATGAAACACCTCAGCTGTATTGGTTAATACACCCCAAACCAGCTGCAGTACAAAATTGGTAACCAGTATCCATGGCGTGTTATTTTAGCATAAAATCACACCAAATAAAAGGACAACTAAAGTATAACTCCCCCCTCTGGGAATAGAGTGGGATTAAAAGACACTGTGAGATACATCATTTGATATTTCTTCCACTCTGAATCCCATAGTAAATCTCTACATTTGGTTCACACGTACTTCCAAGACAAAGGGACTCAGGGGGATAAAATGATCATCTAAACCCCCCCGGACACTAGAGTTGTACCCAGGAAGCACATTCTCCCAAAGCAGCAGTGAGACTGGTGCTTAAAATGAGGAATTATACATTATTTTGTAATTATGATAACTATTTTATTGTATTCTCAGTAATTATTTTCTGAACAAATCTCTATAATATTTCAATTGGCATAATCCCCCCATCCTTCTTCTCACAGACACAGCGCTTTGAGTAGCTGTCTCGCACTTTATTTTCAAAATGTTAGCAAGCATGCATTGCAGGAGCTGCAGAGAGTGAGAAACAAGCGAGGGAGAGAGGTGTTGGGTACTGATGGTATAATCAAGACAGAGGAAATGAAATGTTAAACCCCTTACACAGCTGACACACTGTGCTAATTATAGAAGCAGAAGCACAACACGCAGCAGCTGATAAAACAAGCTGATCATTATAAGCGTGTATATAACGTTGGATGCCAGTTTCTATGATTTTAATTTTCTGTAACTGAAGATCATCTTCGTTGCACATTAATGGAAATGTTTCCTTTTAATCCAGGGTATAATCTGCTGTATAAAAACACCACATATCACAGCGTCACCTATTTGAAATGATTTAGCACAACCATCTCATTTACTTCAGTGTCACAAAAGAAACTTGGCAATAAATAAGCGCTACACATTATTTAAAGAGGTTATTGCTCAAATAATTCCATACATCTTGCTTGTCACATTCTCACATTGAATACATTGGTCATAATGATCACAATGCTGCAGCAATGAAAGGGCACTCAAAAAAACTGTAGCCTTGTTTTCCTTTTCGAATTTGTTTTTGAATCTTTTTTAATAAAGTGGTGGTGGTGGGAGAGGGGATAGAAACATCATAAAAAAGATTTGGCTAAACCGTTTTGCTATTTGGATTTACCTGCAAATACTGACATTATTTCATAGCCATTTTTTGGTGTATCAGGGGAGAACACAACATTTTTTAAAAGTATAAGAAACTTTGAGAATGTTCTGTTCAGATATTTAGTCAATATTATTTCATTTGAATATCAACGGTACAGTATTATTATTTATACCTAATATTATCAAAGTATATAGTTTACATTTGTATAATTTAATATACTTTAAATACACCATAACTGTGTAAAATTAGCAATGCTTACAGTAGCTGTGCCGTCAATTAAAAAGTGAAAATAACACAATTAAGCGGAGACCAAACACCAACGATGATGTTTGTCTCAAGTGCCCTCTCATACATAACAGCTCTTCATACCGATAAAGAGAATATAAAACAAATCTGAAAACAGTCCAACAGCTTCCTCTAACAATATCAGATTTAACCCAGCCACTGCTGACAAACGATAAACAAATACCCCAACATTACACAATAAAAAAACACAATAGAAGCCTTTTAACTGTGTTATTGAAGCATCTCTGGAAGGCCAGGTTGAGTTTTACAATGCTGCTACCAGATGGCTATTGAATTCTCTTCTTTCGAACTCCCTTTGTGTGTATTACCAATCTCTCCAATTCATTTCAGCATGTCCATAGGGATCAAGCAGTTAAGTATCAAATTAAATATCATTCAAAACGCTGTAGCATTTTAATGTGTACCAGGGTGCCTCTCAAAGCATTGAGTATGCAGTCTGCATTATAAACACAATCTTACAGCCTGATCACAAAGACTAGTTATCTGTGTGTTTGCTTTCTTAATACAAAAGGAAAGAAAACAGAAAGAAGAGCTGACCAGTAATCCAAGGATTTTGTACAGAAAGCTTCAAGGTCCCTTACTGCAGTATGCCTCTAGAATCATGGTTATATACTGTACTGTGCAAAAGTTTTAGGCAGGTGTGAAAAAATGCTGTAAAGTAAGAATGCTTTCAAAAATAGACATGTTAATAGATTATATTTATCAATTAACTAAATGCAAAGTGAGTGAACAGAAGAGAAATCTAAATCAAATCCATATTTGGTGTGACCACCCTTTGCCTTCAAAACAGCATCAATTCTTCTAGGTACACTTGCACAAAGTCAGGGATTTTGTAGGCATATAGTCAGGTGTATGATTAAACAATTATACCAAACAGGTGCTAATGATCATCAATTCAATATGTAGGTTGAAACACAATCATTAACTGAAACAGAAACAGCTGTGTAGGAGGAATAAAACTGGGTGAGGAACAGCCAAACTCAGCTAACAAGGTGAGGTTGCTGAAGACAGTTTACCTGTCAAAAGTCATACACCATGGCAAGACTGAGCACAGCAACAAGACACAAGGTAGTTATACTGCATCAGCAAGGTCTCTCCCAGGCAGAAATTTCAAGGCAGACAGGGGTTTCCAGATGTGCTGTCCAAGCTCTTTTGAAGAAGCACAAAGAAACAGACAGCGTTGAGGACCGTGAGCGCAGTGGTCGGCCAGGAAACTTACTGCAGCAGATGAAAGACACATCATGCTTACTTCCCTTGCAATCGGAAGATGTCCAGCAGTGCCAGCAGCTCAGAACTGGCAGAAAACAGTGGGACCCTGGTACACCCATCTACTGTCGGAGAAGTCTGGTCACAAGTGGCCTTCATGGAAGACTTGTGGCCAAAAGCCATACCTCCAACGTGGAAACAAGGCCAGCGACTCAACTATGCATGAAAACACAGGAACTGGGGTGCAGAAAAATGGCAGCAGGTGCTCTGGACTGATGAGTCAAAATTTGAAATATTTGGCTGTAGCAGAAGGCAGTTTGTTCGCCGAAGGGCTGGAGAGCGTACACGAATGAGTGTCTGCAGGCAACAGTGAAGCTATGGTGGAGGTTCCTTGCAAGTTTGGGGCTGCATTTCTGCAAATGGAGTTGGGGATTTGGTCAGAATTAATGGTCTCCTCAATGCTGAGAAGTACAGGCAGATACTTATCCATCATGCAATACCATCAGGGAGGCATCTGATTGGCCCCAAATTTATTCTGCAGCATGACAGCGACCCCAAACATACAGCGAAAGTCATTAAGAACTATCTTCAGCGTAAAGAAGAACAAGGAGTCCTGGAAGTGATGGTATGGCCACCACAGAGCCCTGATCTCAACATCATCGAGTCTGTCTGGGATTACATGAAGAGAGAGAGCAACTGAGGCTGCCTAAATCCACAGAAGAACTGTGGTTAGTTCTCCAAGATGTTTGGGCCAACCTACCTGCCGAGTTCCTTCAAAAACTGTGTGCAAGTGTACCTAGAAGAATTGATGCTTGATGCTGTTTTGAAGGCAAAGGGTGGTCACACCAAATATGGATTTGATTTAGATTTTTCTTCTGTTCACTCACTTTGCTTTTAGTTAATTGATAAATATAATCTATTAACATGTCTATTTTTGAAAGCATTCTTACTTTACAGCATTTTTCACACCTGCCTAAAACTTTTGCACAGTACTGTATATATATATATATATATATATATATATATATATATATATATATATATATATATATATATATATATATACAGTACTGTGCAAAAGTTTTAGGCAGGTGTGAAAAATGCTGTAAAGTAAGAATGCTTTCAAAAATAGACATGTTAATAGATTATATTTATCAATTAACTAAATGCAAAGTGAGTGAACAGAAGAAAATTTAAATCAAATCCATATTTGGTGTGACCACCCTTTGCCATCAAAACAGCATCAAGCATCAATTCTTCTAGGTACACTTGCACACAGTTTTTGAAGGAACTCGGCAGGTAGGTTGGCCCAAACATCTTGGAGAACTAACCACAGTTCTTCTGTGGATTTAGGCAGCCTCAGTTGCTTCTCTCTCTTCATGTAATCCCAGACAGACTCGATGATGTTGAGATCAGGGCTCTGTGGGGCCATACCATCACTTCCAGGACTCCTTGTTCTTCTTTACGCTAAAGATAGTTCTTAATGACTTTCACTGTATGTTTGGGGTCGTTGTCATGCTGCAGAATAAATTTGGGGCCAATCAGATGCCTCCCTGATGGTATTGCATGATGGATAAGTATCTGCCTGTACTTCTCAGCATTGAGGAGACCATTAATTCTGACCAAATCCCCAACTCCATTTGCAGAAATGCAGCCCCAAACTTGCAAGGAACCTCCACCATGCTTCACTGTTGCCTGCAGACACTCATTCGTGTATGCTCTCCAGCCCTTCGGCTAACAAACTGCCTTCTGCTACAGCCAAATATTTCAAATTTTGACTCATCAGTCCAGAGCACCTGCTGCCATTTTTCTGCACCCCAGTTCCTGTGTTTTCGTGCATAGTTGAGTCGCTTGGCCTTGTTTCCACGCCGGAGGTATGGCTTTTGGCCGCAAGTCTTCCATGAAGGCCACTTCTGACCAGACTTCTCCGGACAGTAGATGGGTGTACCAGGGTCCCACTGTTTTCTGCCAGTTCTGAGCTGATGGCACTGCTGGACATCTTCCGATTGGAAGGGAAGTAAGCATAATGTGTCTTTCATCTGCTGCAGTAAGTTTCCTTGGCCGACCACTGCGTTCACGGTCCTCAACGTTGCCCGCTTCTTGTGCTTCTTCAAAAGAGCTTGACAGCACATCTGGAAACCCCTGTCTGCCTTGGAAATTTCTGCCTGGGAGAGACCTTGCTGATGCAGTATAACTACCTTGTGTCTTGTTGCTGTGCTCAGTCTTGCCATGGTGTATGACTTTGACAGTAAACTGTCTTCAGCAACCTCACCTTGTTAGCTGAGTTTGGCTGTTCCTCACCCAATTTTATTCCTCCTACACAGCTGTTTCTGTTTCAGTTAATGATTGTGTTTCAACCTACATATTGAATTGATGATCATTAGCACCTGTTTGGTATAATTGTTTAATCATACACCTGACTATATGCCTACAAAATCCCTGACTTTGTGCAAGTGTACCTAGAAGAATTGATGCTGTTTTGAAGGCAAAGGGTTGTCACACCAAATATGGATTTGTTTTAGATTTTTCTTCTGTTCACTCACTTTGCATTTAGTTAATTGATAAATATAATCTATTAACATGTCTTTTTTTGAAAGCATTCTTACTTTACAGCATTTTTTCACACCTGCCTAAAACTTTTGCACAGTACTGTGTATATATATATATATATATATATATATATATATATATATAGCCTACACTGTAGCTGGTTCGGTAATACTTTAAAATAATGGTTGAAACATATTTATGTTAATGCTGTTTTAACAGAAATAAAAAAATTAAAAAACCCATTAAGCTTAAGTTTAAGATTCAGAAAAATGTAACAATAATTTCAATAATCATATGCATATTAGTGTTTTAAATATGATAGACCAGAGGCGACAGGGCTACAGGCAGCTGTACGTACCAACTGTATGCAACACTTTACTGGAAGGATCAGTCTTTCTAATGGCAGTATCAGATTGTGAGACGTAGGGCTTGGGGTCCCCTTAAAACCCCTGCAGCTGCAGAGTCTTATTATTGTATTCGGACAGACAACACTTTTCATATTATTATTATTATTATTATTATTATTATTATTATTATTATTAAAGGTGACTTACAGGTGCTACATGGCAGTCAAGGGTTGCAGTGCAAGATTAATATTTAAATGCAGTATAGTTTACAATAAGTACCAATTGGTCGATTGCAATTAACCACATTGGGCTACAATCACAAAGAAATGTTCTCCAAATTGTCATTAGCGTGTTTTTTTTTTTTTTTTTAAACTCACCCAATATAGTTACCAATCCAGAAATCAACACCTCAAACATTTAATTTAGCGGCTTGTGATTAGTCTAAGAAATGCAAATTATGTTTTTGTCTTGTAGAGAAAAAAAACTCCCTAATGACGATTTGGAGTAAATTGCTTTGAGAAATTAGCCCATTATGTCAAGAAGGAAGCTAATCCTGTTGTGCAAATAATAGATTTCCACACGTTTTAATTCAGAATTCCAGGCATCCTAAAAGTTATTTGAATCTGAATGGAGAAAATAAATCACAACATTTTTCACATCCCTACATCTATGATCGCAGAATTAAAACAGGTGCAAACAGTTGATTTTCTTTTGAAGTCATTTGGAGCTTATTATTTTAATTTACCAGTCTGACTATAAAATCTACATGTAGTAGAATTGATAAAATTCCATTTCGTGTCATACTAATACCTTAGTTGGAATAATCACATCATAACTTTTCAATAAAATATTAACCCATTTTGGACTTGGAGATACACATATATGTCTAGCATCATAATCCTATACTATATATTAGAGGCTGTAACTACCTGATCGTGCGCACACACACACACACACACACACACACACACACACACACACACACACACACATATACAGTACTGTGCAAAAGTTTTAGGCAGGTGTGAAAAATGCTGTAAAGTAAGAATGCTTTCAAAATAGACATGTTAATAGATTATATTTATCAATTAACTAAATGCAAAGTGAGTGAACAGAAGAAAAATCTAAATCAAATCCATATTTGGTGTGACCACCCTTTGCCTTCAAAACAGCATCAAGCATCAATTCTTCTAGGTACACTTGCACACAGTTTTTGAAGGAACTCGGCAGGTAGGTTGGCCCAAATATCTTGGAGAACTAACCACAGTTCTTCTGTGGATTTAGGCAGCCTCAGTTGCTTCTCTCTCTTCATGTAATCCCAGACAGACTCGATGATGTTGAGATCAGGGCTCTGTGGGGCCATACCATCACTTCCAGGACTCCTTGTTCTTCTTTACGCTGAAGATAGTTCTTAATGACTTTCGCTGTATGTTTGGGGTCTTTGTCATGCTGCAGAATAAATTTGGGGCCAATCAGATGCCTCCCTGATGGTATTGCATGATGGATAAGTATCTGCCTGTACTTCTCAGCATTGAGGAGACCATTAATTCTGACCAAATCCCCAACTCCATTTGCAGAAATGCAGCCCCAAACTTGCAAGGAACCTCCACCATGCTTCATTGTTGCCTGCAGACACTCATTCGTACGCTGTCCAGCCCTTCGCGAACAAACTGCCATCTGCTACAGCCAAATATTTCAAATTTTGACTCATCAGTCCAGAGCACCTGCTGCCATTTTTCTGCACCCCAGTTCCTGTGTTTTCGTGCATAGTTGAGTCGCTTGGCCTTGTTTCCACGCCGGAGGTATGGCTTTTGGCTGCAAGTCATCCATGAAGGCCACTGCTGACCAGACTTCTCCGGACAGTAGATGGGTGTACCAGGGTCCCACTGTTTTCTGCCAGTTCTGAGCTGATGGCACTGCTGGACGTCTTCCGATTGCGAAGGGAAGTAAGCATGATGTGTCTTTCATCGGCTGCAGTAAGTTTCCTTGGCCGACCACTGCGTCTACAGTCCTCAACGTTGCCCGTTTCTTTGTGCTTCTTCAAAAGAGCTTGGATAGCACATCTGGAAACCCCTGTCTGCCTTGAAATTTCTGCCTGGGAGAGACCTTGCTGATGCAGTATAACTACCTTGTGTCTTGTTGCTGTGCTCAGTCTTGCCATGGTGTATGACTTTTGACAGTAAACTGTCTTCAGCAACCTCATCTTGTTAGCTGAGTTTGGCTGTTCCTCACCCAGTTTTATTCCTCCTACACAGCTGTTTCTGTTTCAGTTAATGATTGTGTTTCAACCTACATATTGATTTGATGATCATTAGCACCTGTTTGGTATAATTGTTTAATCATACACCTGACTATATGCCTACAAAATCCCTGACTTTGTGCAAGTGTACCTAGAAGAATTGATGCTGTTTTGAAGGCAAAGGGTGGTCACACCAAATATGGATTTGATTTAGATTTTTCTTCTGTTCACTCACTTTGCATTTAGTTAATTGATAAATATAAACTATTAACATGTCTATTTTTGAAAGGATTCTTACTTTACAGCATTTTTTCACACCTGCCTAAAACTTTTGCACAGTACTGTATATATATACACACATACAATAAAGTTTAATATCCTTACATCAATAAAGTAGTCCAATTTAGAACTTTGAAATACACATTAAGTTAAGCTGAGTAAATTAATTTATTTTTGATATTGTGTACATTGCAATAGAAAAGATACACCAGGGGGCGGTGTTGAGACGGCACTGAGTTATTTTTTTTTTCATCTCAGTGCAGACCCACTGTTTGAGCACAACAGGGAAGAATAAAAATATATTCAACACCGTCTCGGATTTCAATAATTTTTCGGAGAGAGGTGGATAATGTACAGGCGTGTCATTTTGTGATTTTCTGTCATTTAGACAGCGGTGTATTCTACCTCAGAGACGAATGTAGCCAGTCCTGAAAGACGGCGATTTTTTTTTCTTCTGTTTTGCTATATTCCAGTTCATGTAATTGTTCCTCATCCAAACTCACATGTCTCCTTGCTACTTTTGGGATTTTTCTTGCTGGTAATTGGTAACTCAGTTTTATAGTTTCTGTACATCTGTAACTGTAAACAAGATGGCTACCATCCGATACTTTAAATTCTGTGAGGCAGCGCAGTGATTTTTAATATGTGACAAGGCTCCAACTGTCCTTATCCATCCAATATACGGATAGCTGGAACCTTGCTCGACCAATCACATTGCTTGTTTCATGTTCCATTGCCAGACCTGGATTTATATATATATATACACACACACACACATACATGTCAGTCGTGTTTTACCGCCCTTGTATTAAGAATAAAATCAATTCTCATTATAAATAAAAAATTAATGCACTTACCCATCACACGCGATTACCTGACAAAAATTCAGCCAAAACAAAACGAACGAGACAAGCTAGGGTAATATAACAGTTAATCATTAAACAGTATTAGATACTGTGATTTGTTTTTTTTTATCTATGATCTTTTGTTGCTTTTGTGCATTTTCATTTGCAAGTGAACTGTGACCTTATCGTGCACTATATTCTGCAATTCCGGAAACTGCTTTGCTGTTGTTGTTTAGTTTTTTTTTATCTTTTGGTTTTGCTAAATTGCATTGCCTTTTGCGTTTTACATAGTTCTGTGAATGGATAACATTTAGATTTTATTTTGCCGTTAGGTCGTTAATGGCAGATTTTACATACCGCTACAATACATACCGGATTTAAAGGTATGTACTGCAGTACAGTTAATGTGCCGTCTCTTTAGTTTTGGCAAGTGATATTTCATATATATATATATATATATATACAGTACATATATGCATAAAGTATTTAGGCAGGTGTGAAAAAATGCTGTAAAGTAAGAATGCTTTCAAAAATAGACATGTTAATAGATTATATTTATCAATTAACTAAATGCAAAGTGAGTGAACAGAAGAAAAATCTAAATCAAATCCATATTTGGTGTGACCACCCTTTGCCTTCAAAACAGCATCAATTCTTCTAGGTACACTTGCACAAAGTCAGGGATTTTGTAGGCATATAGTCAGGTGTATGATGAAACAATTATACCAAACAGGTGCTAATGATCATCAATTCAATATGTAGGTTGAAACACAATCATTAACTGAAACAGAAACAGCTGTGTAGGAGGAATAAAACTGGGTGAGGAACAGCCAAACTCAGCTAACAAGGTGAGGTTGCTGAAGACAGTTTACTGTCAAAAGTCATACACCATGGCAAGACTGAGCACAGCAACAAGACACAAGGTAGTTATACTGCATCAGCAAGGTCTCTCCCAGGCAGAAATTTCAAGGCAGACAGGGGTTTCCAGATGTGCTGTCCAAGCTCTTTTGAAGAAGCACAAAGAAACGGGCAACGTTGAGGACCGTGAGACGCAGTGGTCGGCCAAGGAAACTTACTGCAGCAGATGAAAGACACATCATGCTTACTTCCCTTTGCAATCGGAAGATGTCCAGCAGTGCCATCAGCTCAGAACTGGCAGAAAACAGTGGGACCCTGGTACACCCATCTACTGTCCGAGAAGTCTGGTCAGAAGTGGCCTTCATGGAAGACTTGCGGCCAAAAAGCCATACCTCCGACGTGGAAACAAGGCCAAGCGACTCAACTATGCAAGAAAACACAGGAACTGGGGTGCAGAAAAATGGCAGCAGGTGCTCTGGACTGATGAGTCAAAATTTGAAATATTTGGCTGTAGCAGAAGGCAGTTTGTTCACGAAGGGCTGGAGAGCGCATACGTAATGAGTGTCTGCAGGCAACAGTGAAGCATGGTGGAGGTTCCTTGCAAGTTTGGGGCTGCATTTCTGCAAATGGAGTTGGGGATTTGGTCAGAATTAATGGTCTCCTCAATGCTGAGAAGTACAGGCAGATACTTATCCATCATGCAATACCATCAGGGAGGCACCTGATTGGCCCCAAATTTATTCTGCAGCATGACAACGACCCCAAACATACAGCGAAAGTCATTAAGAACTATCTTCAGCGTAAAGAAGAACAAGGAGTCCTGGAAGTGATGGTATGGCCCCCACAGAGCCCTGATCTCAACATCATCGAGTCTGTCTGGGATTACATGAAGAGAGAGAAGCAACTGAGGCTGCCTAAATCCACAGAAGAACTGTGGTTAGTTCTCCAAGATGTTTGGGCCAACCTACCTGCCGAGTTCCTTCAAAATTGTGTGCAAGTGTACCTAGAAGAATTGATGCTTGATGCTGTTTTGAAGGCAAAGGGTGGTCACACCAAATATGGATTTGATTTAGATTTTTCTTCTGTTCACTTACTTTGCATTTAGTTAATTGATAAATATAATCTATTAACATGTCTATTTTTGAAAGCATTCTTACTTTACAGCATTTTTTCACACCTGCCTAAAACTTTTGCACAGTACTGTATATATATATATATATATATATATATATATATATATATATTTTAGCTCAAAGAGCCAGCTGCCCAACATATATATATTGTAAAGGAGACGCTCGCCACACAGGCTCTCTCTGGCTCTTTTCCCTTCAAAACACAAAACATGACCCAACACACAGGAATTGAAAGAAAAAGCACTTCTGCACACTTTAATTTTAACAAAATAAATCAAAAACAAACCAGAAACCTAACTACATACGTCAGGAACCTAATTCTAGAAAGCTGGACAGCTAAGCTGTTTGCCGGCTGGAAAACACACAGTTTTGCAATCGTATTAAAAATGTTACCTTTTTTTAATACGATTGAGTACCTCTTCAATTGGGCTCCTTCACACAGCAGCCCTGAAAAGACTGGCTGCTATCTTTAAATACCTTGCACCTGACACACCTTTACAATAATAGCCAGGTGCAGGTGGTAATTAACTAATAAAACAATTAAACAATTGTGTTTTTGGCTGGGAGGATATTAACCCCCTCCCTGCTGTGTTGCACTATAAAGAGCCAGCTGCCCAACGTTTTGATATGTTGTAGATATCTTTCTCAAGGGAGCCTGTGTTTGAATCAAAACATTGGAGGTATTTATAGGTTTTTGACGGCATGACAACTACTTGTTATTGTTTACATTCAAATCCATGATTTATTCTTACATGATGTAATGCTGTTCTATATATTGTGACATCATTTTTACTTCAATCTTTGAATCTGTATTAATTCTAATTAACATTACTTCATATAAATTTATATTTTTATTATATCATGCAATGCTGGCTCTGAGGATCAGTCTAGATTTGGCCTCCCCAGCGCATCAGCATGCACAACTTTTGAATGAGTTTGTTTATTTATTTAAATGTTATATATTTATTGAAGATATATATATATACACACACACACACACATAAGTACAAAATAATTAAGTTTCATATCTTTATGTTTGAAGCCTGAAATGTGGCAAAAGGTCGCAAAGTTCAAGGGGCTAATACTTTCATAAGGCACTGTATTTTCAATATCTTCTGCAACTTAATCCAACAATGGGTCATGTAATATGGAATAAGAACATTGATGATTCCATCCCAGTGTTAAAACATTTTATCATAATCAACATTTATTGCATAGTACTCAGAGGAATCATCCTGAAATTAACATGTCAATACTTATATGCAACATTACAGTATATATCATTTTAATTTAAGAAAATACACCCGAATGCCTTTGTATTTATCATACCAACTCTGACTCCAATCATGTAGAGTGCATAAATGTGTCCCCAGGCAAAAGGAAAAGGTGCTGTTGAAGCAGAAAGGTTAATAGCATGAATGCAAATAATTGCCCTTTCTGTCTCTGTGGAATAGTACAGTGTAGGTATGCCGTGATTTATTAAAGCCATAGCTGTTGGCAGTTGCCAATCAACTTTCCATTTCATTGAATTTCCCATAGACGAAAATGAATAAAAACAGAGGTTACTACATTTCTTGTCTTTTGTCAATTTCATTTTTTTTTTCTCATCCACTTTTAGAGTTAGGGTTAGGGTTAGGTAGCACCTTAGCATTCATGGTGATTTACAAGTACAGCCTGATTCTTTTATTTCTTTATGCAACACTTTCACAGTACAGTGATAGGCCAACATACATCATTCATCACTGTAAAGCTGCATGTCGTGCTGTCACCAGTGTCCTATATGGTGGTGTGGCGCTAAAACTGTAGATCAGTTGAGATAGTGTCTTGCTACTGATACCAAGGAAACTCTTTTTGATATGTAGTGTCAGTCTAAACTAAAAACGTCTAACTCTTCAGAAAAATAAGAAACACAGTTCATTCTCGTTAATACGAATTTCAAGGGACCAGCAAAAACGTGTCTAAGCCAAATGCACACTGACAGTTTTTATTGAAGTTACAGCAACACTGAAATCAAATTCAATTACAGAACAATGAAAAGTAACGTGCATTTAAAAGCATTGTGTATGTTATTGAAAATACATTTGGAAGTGAACTTTGAAAAAGTATACACTGCAAATGAACTGCACTTGCAATCCGCTTGTCCCATTCCGATCAAGGGCATTTTTAAAACACTAAAAGCAAGGTAACATCAGGGTACTGAGCAAATCGGAAACTCTGATGACTTGCATCCACAGTTTGCTCTTCAGAGGCCTGTATTATTGTATCCCGTTTTTTCACAATGGTTGAGAAAGTGTTCATGGTAATGTTGAAATCTGCAGCAACATCTTTCTTTTTCTGTATGGTGGGGCATTATCCACCTCTTTCAACACCTCCACTTTTATAAGCAACTCAAAGTGCATCAGGATCTGTAGTCCCAAATCTGGATGAAAGTTAATGCATTTCCCAATATCTTTTACACTCAGCTGTTCGGACTAGAGCAATTCGTTTTCTTCAAATTATTTCTTCTCTGGGAGGGCTCCAAAATAATTTAGACTCACAGGAAATGTGTGTTATGTAAATTCATATTATAAGAAGTCATTTACAATAAGCGACTGCTAAATTTGGCAAGGACCGTGCAAAAAATTCGTAGTATCAGGAAATTTGTGTAATCCGAGTTTGTTTTTAATGACAATTCTCTGTATTTGTAAATCTCTCCTGATATTTTGTCTTCAGGGTGACTATATTAAAACACAACAGTCCAACCCTGTCTTCACATTGTCTGTACCCTGAAGGACGTGATAAATAGGTTTTATCAGGTTTTATGCAATCTCATAAAACTCTTAACAGGCTAACAAAAATAATTACACATGGTACAGTGTGTGCTGAGAGAGCATCTTGGTGCATTAGAATACTCAGTGCAAGAGCTTGATGGAAATCTCAACAGTGTACGAGAGTACACAAGGTCAATCGCATCACCTCATCTGCATAGACCATATTGCACTTCCTCAGAAACGTATCATTAATTGGAGGAATTTGGCAGACAAAATTCCCTGTATAAACGGCACACATATTTGCATCTTGGGAAACTGGGTTTCAGTCCCTCCTTGGCTATAGAGGCTGAAAGGATGTTTTCAGCAAAATGCTCATGTGTGAAATGACTAATTGAACAGAATCTGACATTCACTTCCTTCACAATTGTACAGAAGCTTCAAGACAAAAGGACAAGACAGGGGGTGAGTTGTGACAATGATCTAATGAGACTTGGGTTTTGATGAACTAGTTGGGCAGAAGTTCCCATCCTTATTTACCCACAATGCCATTTTAAACTTAATGAGCAAGACATATAAAAACACATCCGAACAAATAATATTACAAGGCACTTCATCTTCCACAAAGAAGGGGCTCAGAAAAAACGCTGTGTTTTGAAAATTTTCTAGATATAACATATTGCCTCAGTATTAATGAAATTGGCAAAATTCAGCTCCCAAATTTTTTCAAATTTAAGAAAAATACCCCCAGAATTCTTGAAATTGCCTGTTTTAATTTAACATATTACTCAAAAACTACAAAAGAAAACATAAAACAGTTTGACAAATATAGTACTTAAAATGCCTGACACTATAGCACAGGTTTTTAAAATGTCTGGCACTATAGCACACACTTTTCTGCAACTGGGCTGTACCTCAGACAACTGAATTGTTTGTTTTTCAAGTGGATTCTCAGATATGTATTCTATAATACATACAAACTGTACAGGGTCTCTGTGTTGAAAGACAGTTTGCATAAGAAAGCAGTTGACAGTGTTTCCATATTGAAGACTACACATCTTACTGGTGTTTGAAAAGGAACAGCCTTAAAAGTGATTCATCTATAGTATGGGTCATTCTGGTGAACAGACGTTGAATAGACTTCACAGCTTCCCTGAAGGTATTTGAGTTGGAAATCATTGAAGAATTGTTACATGTTTCCCCAGAACAACTTAAACACTTGTTTGTCATACAGCTCTACTGTCCTTGAAATTACCTGCCATTACTCGTGTCAAGAAGTCAGATGATGTATGTTCTGTGGATTGCTCCATGATCTTGTTAGCACTGGCCAATGTATTTTGTTCTGCACACCATGTCATTGTCTTCAGATGATTTCTTCAGGGCTGATATGACTTCAGCAACGACTCTTCCATTTAGACCCTCTAGAAGCAGGTTTGGACTTACCAGAATTGTGACTATGTTGGAGAGTTCATTGGATACATTCCTAAAATCTTTATTGGAATACCTTTTAGGGGTTCCCAGTCAACCCAGCTCAACACCAACTCAAACCAAACCTAAAAAACCAGACAAATCAATTTAAATAGAAGTCGTAAACATCAAGTTTGCAAAAATAACTCATTGTTAACGTTGAGTGAGAAACCTCATCAGGTTGTCTTACAGGTGTTTCTTAATTATATAAACATTTGTTTGAATTATATAAACATTTGTTTGAAAAAGACTCAAGACCCGTTCAAAGCCTTCTACTATAAGGAACATTCTGCTTTCATCAGTATTTGTCGCCATTTATACTTCCTGGTACTCAATTGACGGCCCATAGCATTTAGCCACCAAGGTGCTTCTGAGTGGCCCTTTAGCTGACCCACAATTGTTAAAATGAATATACATACTGTTAAATCTTATCAACACTGCAATGATAACACATACTAATTACTCCAGCACAGACAAAGTATGACAGGTTTATCAAGGTATTCATGTTATAGAGCAAAAAGATTTCAAGCAAATGAAAAAAAATTCCCTGTTTTATTGTTGGGTTTTTGTTATAAAAGGGACTAAAACCATAATATTATAAAATAAGTTATAAATACCTTATGATTTGTATGATCATGAGATATTCCTGCTGTCAGAAAGACCAGACAGTTCTTCAGTGATGTTTATCAGATCTTTATCAAGATACAGAAAAGCACTGGCTAGCAATATTAACTATATTAAACATCATTGTGCAACAAACAAAACAGTGCTGTACTTGGCAATGTACCTTATTAGAAATTGTGGACATGCCTGGTGCTTCAGTCAATAGAGAATCAATGGCAGCAGTGCTCGCGGTGTGCTCCTACTTGGTGTGGGTGGCTGGCTCGATCCCCTGCTGTCTATTGTTCTTTGCTTTCCGAGAGGTCATCTATTTATTTTTATGGGAAACGCCAGGCCTAATATGGATCTGCTTCTCAGTATTTTTTAACTCTCTCCTTCTAAAGATTGCATGGTACTTACATTGCTCTTTTCACGGCCCATGTGCCATCTGTTGTAAACCTAAAGATCCACTCTGAACAATGGCCTCTTTGTTGAAAGAGGATTTGGAGAAATCTTGGACAATGACTTCAGTTTTGCTCAGAAACCTGAATCCCATTTTTTGCTACTAAGATGCTCTTTTGCAAGCATATGATTCTTCACCAGTGATGATCCCAAGCAAGTCACTCCATTGTAACTACTTATCATGCAAGATTTGGATCCTCATCTTTGTAACAATACAATACGTAAAACTCCACCTACATTTCCTATTACAGTAAACCCTGCTTAATATCACTCCTGTTAATGTCAGCCTCCACCTGTTATCAATGGCTTGACCACAATCTTATGGGAGTGTGACCACATGGTGTTGTGGTGTTGTCAGGCCAGGAAGTAGACAATAGTGCTGGGATATGAAATGCACTGATTTCATAATAAATAAAAAGATTTAACTAAACACAAACACTGAACAAAACAAACGGCACGTTGGCCAAAACAAACAGACAAACAAACAGTGGACGACCCCAAACAAGTGTCGTGAGGGACCCGCACAAGTAGCAATTGTTATTCCTTTGGCTTTTAATTATTTCTCTCTCTCTCTCCCGTTCTCCACTGCAAACACTCAACCTGTGTGCGTGAAACACTGACTCTTTTATGCAGCTGTACAGAGACTCGATTGCTAATCAATCATTCAATTAAATCTCAGCACAGTCTACACGTGAACTACTTTGTGCACTCCCTGTGCCCACATACTAATACACATTTTATCTGCACGTGAAGTGATTGTGCAATCCCTGTGCCTAAATACAACTATACATTTTAAATCACTTGTGCTATATAGCCCACATTATACCCTGTGCACCAATACATACACACCAACAATAATACACCACGTAAAACATAAAACACAAAAATACGCACAGGGCGGGGCACCCCACCATCGGGAGACAATCCATACAAGTTCCTGATAATATCACTTTGATTATTATCACATTATGGGTAATACTAATCACATGGATCAGTCTGATTTCCACCTAACTTAATTTCACTTTGGGAAATAACAGCATAGGATTAGAAGGTTTCCATGTAAGTGAATTGCTGTAGTATGGGTCTGTTCTGACATAGCACACAGATCACTGCTATGTGTATGTTTACAGATTGCTTATGGTTTTAGTTATTACATTGTATTGTACATGTACAATATAGCATAGTACAGCACAGATTAAAATAGTGTTTATTACTGTAATCAATGCTATACAGGTCCTTATGTCAAATTATGGCAAAAAGCAATATATAATGGGTTTGACTGTAATGGTCAGATTTGCCATATCCATACAGTATTTATTCAATATATATTTAGACGTAATAAATACCCATATAATAATCACATGAAATCAGACAGCCAATCAGGCTATTTGTTTATCATGCAATTTATGATGGGAAATGACTGCAGAATCATAGTAACATTCCAGAACAATGCTTTTTTTTAAAATGTCTTTATTAATTTATTTATTTAGGCCTATTTGTTTATTGTGTTATATAAAAAAACATACATTAAGTAATGTACAGTATTCCATACATAACTTTTAAATTGAAATGCACATGTCCATCTATTCTAAACCCATTTATTCATATATGGTAATCAAAATAAATGGTATTCCTTTTGCCTTTTTACGCTTAAAGAAACAAAAAGTATCAAAACCAATCCACTAAATTAATGGGGATTATGGGGAAAGAAATCTTTAGGGAAAGTGTTTAGAAATAAAAAATACTTTCATAGATTTCACAAGCAGCTTTTTCATCTAAATTAGACAACATGTCATTTGTTACCTTGGATGTCAAGTGTATCTTGCAGAAACAATAAAACAGACAGCTTTGCCTGCCGCCTTTGTTTCAAGCAGACAGAAATAGCCTTTCCATAAATTTCCCCACAGTTCACAAGTCTTCCTGCCACCTATGATCTAAAGCATGCGCCACAAGCTATCCATCAACTTCCCCTCAACGTGCTGCCAACGAAATCGCTGCACCAGTGAACTTGTTTTTAACTTGATCACAGATCTACAGCTTTACAACACACAGCAAACGGGCCAATACCAGATTGCATCTTTAATAATGATCAATAGACGAACGTCTGGTTAATAACGACACACACTGAGATAAAAAAAAGTGTCAAGCCAGAGCAAAACTAAATCGCATGTTTCCTCGCCCTGATTCTGCGTTTTGCTCACATAATTCAGTAACATTTCAGCCAGCAAGGTTTGTTGAACACCTACAGTAAAGTGATAGAATAACGTGGCAGAACCATAGCAAAAATTACTGGAGACAGGCGAGCAACATAATTAGGTAAGTTTAAACAGATGCTGGGTTTTACGGTGTTTCGCATTCCCCACGAGTTATTTCAGAAATACTTAATGACAAAACCCCACTAGCCAAGAAGAGAAAGTTGTAACGTTTTGTGCAAAAGACCGAGTTATGAACAATATGAAGAGAAACAACAGATAGCGTACAATGGCAGACCTGATTAAAATGATTAACAATACAAGTGTAATCAGGATGATGGAATTATCTTGAAAAAAATGTAGTACATGTTTAAAATATAGAAAACCACCCCCTTGTTACTGAACAACTATACATTGACTTACAAGATCAGTCACAGAAATATTACCACCGCAAAGAAGAAAATGTTCCATAGATGCGTTACAGAAGTATTGCAGGTAAGGTAAATCTTTTTTTTCTTTCTTCATTTTATTTATAAATGACATCCAGAAATGGGCAAATAAACAATGCAAAGTAATTAATGAATCATTTGCAGTTCTTAATGTCCAGTATTTTTTTTTTTTTTAAGAGAAAGAAATCAATGTAATTCAGTATACCATACAGGCATTAAGAAAAATCGCCCGATCCTGAAACTGCTGTATGGTATATCAAATGACTTTGTTTACTGATGAGAATATTCCTAGTTCCACTGCTATTCTCTTATTTCAGTACCGCCTCAAAGGACAGCTCCACTGCCTCAGCACCAACATACAAATCTCTTTCTAACCCCAGTTTATATGACTCACCTCCGAGAGAGCAGAGAAAGGGGCAAACAAGCAACAGGATCTGTGCGCAGCCCACATCCCGCCCAAGACCTCCCAGCCGCCACATCTTGGTAAACTAAATCGATACCTCCAAAAAGCACGGATATGATTTTTATATCACTAAGGTTTTCCACATTTTCAGTTATTGCAACAGACCAGCTGTTTCATGAATGACGTCATTTAGATAGCGATTCCGAGAATGCTCCTCCCAACATGGCTGGGATTGGATAGCTGACATTATTGAGGCCGAGGTTATTGGCAACTGGTGGTGTCAGTCATTGTTGTAGCAGGGATGCTGCTAATGAGTGCAAAGCGAAATGTTAATTATTATGAGATTGAAAGAATATATTTTGTTTTAATATTAAAAAGCGGGAGTGCTATCTGTATAAAATAAACGGTAAGTAGTTCCTACTAACCTACACAAAGCGTGTATACATATTCAAACCAAGTTAGATACAACATGGACAACTTTCCACGTGTAATTATCGGTTTGGTATAGGTCGGTTTAGTTATGGTTATATCTATATATATATATATATATATATATATATATATATATATATATATATATATATATATATATATATATATATATATATATGAAGGCTATATTTGCATCCTGAGCCATTCTAAATAAAAGTGATAATACCACAGTAGTGACGTCAAAAGTGATAATTCCTCCAAATGTACTTGAACTTTGACCCATTCAACTCCTCGAGACCATTACTTTCAATTCAAACACACAATGTCTCGTATTCAATCACTCGACAACACCCACAGTACAGAAATGTGCATTAATCATCAACAAAATGAGAATACGTTAAAAAAAAAAAGATGTAAAGCTGGTACATTAGTATCTCAGAGAAACTAAACAGATAACGACATATAACGTCTGTACAGCACTGAAAAACACTATTTAAAAAAAACGAAAAAATGTTTTCTTTAAAACACAAGGAAGTTACACTTGGAGTTGACTGTAAAAATCTGCATTACTGATAATAAAATAAGTACAGCATTGTACAGCAGCAACTTTATAACAACAACAAAGTGCTGTTTTAGTACAGGAGAAGTCTTGTAATTTTACATGAAACATGTAGCTGTTCCTTTGTTTGCTTTGCCCAGTTGAAAATTCCAGCAGCTGCTGGTGACCTGCTGGGAATTGTATGTGCTGGCCACCACCAGGTATATCAAGTCCCAGACCAGGTTTACAGCAGATAAATTTCATTTGGGAGAATAGACCATACATAACCATAACTAAACCGGCCTATATCAAACCGGACCAGTTTAGCCAGCACGATCAGCGGAACCAGCAAGCCACAATCATTGACCAGCATACACCAATGATGGTTACTGCTGGAATTTTTTTTTTAATCTATTTATTTTTTTCTTAATAAGATTTAATGTGGTAAAAACAGCACTAGAATAACAGGGTTAATTACAGAAACCAGTATTGAAGGTGCACATTTTGCTTTTGGTCTAAGATGTTAGCTGTCATCAAGGGAATTGAACCATAGCCATTATGATAATTGGGCTGACCAATATTTCAATACAATCAGCAGCTTTTGTATGACTTCACTGCTCACCAGGAGAGTGAGTACTTGGTGACATAATGTGTAGAATGAGGATCACCCCTTTTAAAGGGACCTTTAATAATATAATTAAATCAACCTTAAACGTATTTGAATAGTGTATTTGAATAAATATTATAGTTTTCTTACAAGTTGTTTCATCCACAGTATTACAGTACGGTATTGACATTGAACAGGGAAAGAGTGCCCTCTTGTGAAAAAATTTGACTATTTTTTATTGCTTCAGCATTTCAGTGTGGCAAATATAACAACACACATTACAGCTACATCGTTCAGGCTAGGCTGCAAAAACAAATCCTCCCCGCACAGCCACCACCACCGCTACTAACAATGCACTTATAGAAACATTCCAGTAACCAATACATACCACCTTTAGAGATTTCCGTGCATTAGTGTCCTGTAGATGTCGCTCTCATGAAGGGGTTAATTGTATAGAGATGCTGAGACTGGGAAGGTCAGTGGGGAACTCCCTGCTGAGCTCTTTGAACCATGCCTTAACACCTCTGGATGGATGGGTAGGAACATTGTCATCTTGTGGTAACCATGCCCCATCAGAGAATGAGTGACACAATGCAGCCGCACCTGCAACTGCCATAATATTTAGGTACAGCTGACACACTGGCAAATTACCAGATCCTAATCCAATAGAGGTGACTGTGTGGTGAAATGCAACCACATCAGTGAACACAGCGACAGCGATCTACAACCCTTCCAAAATATTCTAAACAATGTTCATAGAAATGAGTAAACAAGGTTTCATTTTGTGGGTGTCGTTTTGAATCAACAGCCAGCCTGCAAAACATACACTTACTCACACACTAAAATTCAACCACAATTACCAACATACACAGCTTCATCCTGAGTTGACTGGAACTTGGTGACTATGTGTCGGTGTTTGTATTATTAATAAAGCTTAAAATAGTAAGAGGCCTACTGGACTGCATTTTTGAATTCTGGAATTATGTTACCTTAGCTACCACCTCTACTCATTTATGATTTTGCATGCAGGCAATAAAAATGTTCATTATAAATATCATATGGGAGATACTGAAATTGAAGAAGGGAACTATGAAAAAGACCTAGGAGTTTATGTTGACTCAGAAATGTCTTCATCTAGACAATGTGGGGAAGCTATAAAAAAGGCCAACAAGATGCTCGGATATATTGTGAAAAGTGTTGAATTTAAATCAAGGGAAGTAATGTTAAAACTTTACAATGCATTAGTAAGACCTCACCTAGAATATTGTGTTCAGTTCTGGTCACCTCGTTACAAAAAGGATATTGCTGCTCTAGAAAGAGTGCAAAGAAGAGCAACCAGAATTATCCCGGGGTTAAAAGACATGTCTTATGCAGACAGGCTAAAAGAATTGAATCTATTCAGTCTTGAACAAAGAAGACTACGCGGCGATCTGATTCAAACATTCAAAATCCTAAAAGGTATAGACAATGTCGACCCAGGGGACTTCTTTCACCTGAAAAATGAAACAAGGACCAGGGGTCACAAATGGAGATTAGATAAAGCAGCATTCAGAACAGAAAATAGGATTTTTACACAGAGAATTGTGAGGGTCTGGAACCAACTCCCCAGTAATGTTGTTGAAGCTGACACCCTGGGATCCTTCAAGAAGCTGCTTGATGAGATTCTGGGATCAATAAGCTACTAACAACCAAACGAGCAAGATGGGCTGAATGGCCTCCTCTTGTTTGTAAACTTTCTTATGTTCTTATGTTCTTATGACACACTACCCCATGCAGTATTTTTATAATCTCTGGTGATCATTTTTTCCTGCCAGAGTTCTCTGTTGCTTGTTACGGAATTCCTTTTAGTTTGATATGGATTGATGGGCATCTTACTTTTAGTTACAATATTGATAAATTGGTTTTACAGTTATGACCTAAATTAGGCTTTTTCCCTATCTAGCAAGTTAAAGTTAGTGACTGCTACTGTTTCCCTGTTTTAGATTATTGTAATTATATTTACCAGTTTGCTTGTAAGCAATCTCTACATAAATGAGATGTAGTGTATAATTCATGTTGCAGATTTGTTATAGAGAGTTCCCCTTTGACACATCATTGTCACGTGTACATAAAACCAGGCTGACTCGCTTATGAACCGGAGGCGTTTTCATTGGTATTGTTTTCGAGGTTTTTAAAGGCTTGGTACCTCCTTATTTGAGTGCTCTGGTAGAAAGGACTAGCATTGGCTATAGTTTACGCCTTTAGAATTCTGTTAATGTGGCTGTTCCAAGGGTTCAAACGTGTGGGAGAATTATCTTTTGCATATCAACTATGTTTCCATCTATAACGGGGGGAGATCTGTGCTGACTATCTGGCACATGCATGGTACTGCAGGAAGACGGCAGCAGTCTCGTAGGATCCGCCTGTCAGTCATGGCGATGACACGGAGAGGTGGGGAGGAGGGTGTGTTGGCTTTCCCTCTCTCTGAGTGGCTGAGAGGCGGGCCTTGGGAGATTGCTCAGCACATAAGAACTGCGCTAGGTTGTGCCTTCGGGTGGCCGTAATTTGGAAAACACACAGACGCTGGCTGAGAAGGCCAGTGGTTGGAGCAAGTGACCAAAACAGGCAAGCACGGCTGAGGAAAACAGCCAGCAATAAATAATTTCATTAAAATATATTGTTATGTATCCGAGGGAACGTGTATGAATAGAAGGGGACCCTTGGCCACCCCAGTGTATAGTGCATATCAGCGCAGGACGGAGACCCGAGCTGACCGGCTTAGCGGCAGTGGGGGCACTGCGTAAGCAGCGGCTTTATTTTGCAGTTTTAGTACTGTTTTATTTTCCCTTTTCATTTTGCCTTTTGTTTTCATTATTATTTTGAGCACCTGTGAGGGCGCCAGTTTGTTTTACTGTTTACCAGTATTGGTATTCCTGTGGGCCTGTGTACCTCAGGCCACGGACAACAGCGCCCTCTGCGGGCTAAAAGAAAACTTCAAAAATAATAAAACTGGGCACCAGTGCGGTGTTTTCAAATAAAACTTCTGTCTCCCGTGTGTGTCAGTGAATTGCCCACCACCCTTCCACACCATCATAAAGATGGCATTTGATCATCTTTCTTTCTCTGTTTTTTACATATTGTATATGTATATCCAGACGGTCAGATAATAAAGGTTTAATTTAATAAAATAAACAAACAAAAATAAAGTTAATGGGAGATTGATATGGCCAGGAGCCTTTCTTCAGGACACAGTGCCCGTGTCCAGCAGGTGTTTTCTGAAATTTCTGGTGTCCTTTGTGTTCATCACAGCTACATCAAGACACATTTTGACAGGATGTAAGGTGGGTCATAGCCAAGGATGGTTTACTTGGTGTCTTGATCAGGTGCTGCGATGTTTGGCCTTAGCATTGGAAGACAAGCGTAGCATGACCAACAGGTTGCCACCAATGCCAACAATATATGACTGTGAACCTGTGGTTTGTAGTGCACAGGTGTAGAGGTGAGGCAGTGATTATAAACAACAGTACAACAACAGTTCAATGGTCAAAACAAAGCCTTATTATTGCTTTTAAATAATACGACTGACTATACACAACGATGTGTACAGCCAGTCAAAACCACGGGTTCAGTCCGAAATAATAATACAATAACACACACTTTGAAGCACCTACATGATCACCAGTCCAACAGTGAGTGCTCCAGTGCAAGTGGTGTTTTGAACAGTGAGGAACAGTGCAGTGCAGTCTGGGTTTGATGCTGGCTGAATAGCGACTGCTCCCGGATATTTAGCCGTCTGCAAAGACAAACACAGACAGTTTGCAAAAAAACAAAACACTTAACACTCACTCTCCTTATTTATTATTTCCATTCTCTCAACGGGTCCTTTCCGTAACTATAGTGAAGGAACAGATCACCGGGGCCACTTCCCCTAAATACTCTCTGTCATGCCCTCAGCTTATTTTCCCACCTGAGATTGCCACCACTAACCTTCGACCTGCTATTGTCTTGTGGTCTGGATCAGCATGCCTTGTTCACCTGGTAGAGTTTACAGTACAATGGGAGGATGCTGTGGATGAGACATACAAAAGGAAGAAACTTTGGTATGCCCAACTAGCTGCTGAAGTGGAACAGCGAAGATGGAGAGTCCAGGTTTACCCAGTGGAGGTGGGTTATCGAGGACTTGTGGCACACTCCACAATCCGGTTTCTCAGAGACATCGGATTCAGTGGTCAAGAGTTGCAAACTTATCTGAAACAGCAGAGAGGAGCAGCAACTCGCTCTGGTTGAGACGAAAAGATTCTGGTTGGGGACCTCAAGCACAGTATGTAAGTAAGCTGGGCTTAGCTGAGTGGGGGACAGAGGGGGGTGATGCTGGGACGCCAGAATCACTGTCGAGCCCTCTTAAGGTGTCGTGGGCTAGTCGACGAAACACCAAGGATGGAAGGATGCCCACTTGAAGTCCCCAGAGAAGTACCCTACTGAGTGTCAGGCCCCTTTCTATATTATGATTTATTGAATTATTATTGTTTGCGGCGCAGACGAAAAACACACTGCCACATTTGTTATTGTTTTATTATTGACTGTTTTAAATTATTAAACTTGTGCAGACTATGACCGAAGGGTAATAAGATAATTACTAGCTAGTTAACCCCTCGGCCAGATTATAAAAGACCTACAGTTTTGCTGCATGTCGTTGAGTGTGTTCGAGAGGCGGAACGACTCGGGAGGAAAGTAAAACTTTAAAGAGAATAGGAAAACAATTGCTAAAACGTGCTGGGCCTACGCCAGCACCATACTTACTTGATTGTTCTGTCTGTTTGTTTTGGCCAATGTGCCTTTTTCTTTTGTGGTTTGTGTAACGTTATTTTGTTTAAATCTTTTATTTGTTTTGAATAAAGCACTGAGCGCCGTTGTGCCTCAGTTTCACCCACTAGTACTGATGCGCCAGGAAGGCAAAAAGGCTGATCCCTGGAGCCAGCATTACACTTCAGCCATTAACACCAGGCAGAAGGATATCTACATCATAAGATGGAAGGAAACGCAGATGGATCACAGTAGTTTACAGTAAAAGAAGCTATGTCTTAGTTGGTGCTTATCTTGGTGAGAGTCCAATATCAGAATGAGGTTTTAACACCTACTCTCATGTAATGGAAATCTTGGGTGGACTACATCTTCGTTTATTGAATTCCTGGTAAACTCGTCCCCTCCGATAGTCTGAGGCTATCCAGAGCTGCCTCCAGGGATGGCCTTATTTAACCCGTTTACTCCAAATTATGTTGTAATTTAATAAAAATAAAAAGTGAGTAAGTAGATTTAAGAAAATGCACAGACTCGGTTTCTTCAATAAATGTTAGGTTTATTTTATATGCAGGGAATCAAGTTTTCATAACAGAACAAGCAGATTCTAAGTTTTTACAGTTTACAGGACATTAAATACCCTGTTGTACAGAGCGTTTCCACTCCCTGTTCCTGGCACTTAACCAATAGTACAGGGACAACATTCTGTGGTTACACCTCTTTCTTAGTACTGTGTGTGTAATGTTTTTGTGTTGGTGCAAAAGATGTGATTAGTGTCATATGCTGAGGTAGCCTTGAAAATTGCTTGCCAGCATGTTATTTCCAACATGTTATTTTTAGGATGTTAGCTAGCTATTGTCATGTTCTCTTGGGTGTTTCAGTTTCCTCAGCCATCATCTGTCGTTTGTAAGAGAAGTTACTGAACTTACACAACTTACTGAATATCACACACGAGCAGAGTGGCTCTGTGCATGTGCATTAAATAAAAGTGGGTAGGTTAATACATTGTACGCTGTAATTACATTCTAATTTAATGTTATCAAAAGAAGTGAAAATCTCAGGTGAAGAATGAAACGGTTTCTCTTCCTTCTTTGGTGTTTTGTCTTTTACAGGGTAAGTACATGACTTTAAATTCATTTATTATTATTATTATTATTATTATTATTATTATTATTATTATCGTTCAAAAGTGGGATGGGGTAAAAGCCGGAACGAGACGGAACGGCCCGGAACGGTACTTTAATGAATTCAATTGCTTTAAAAAACAGCATAGAAAGTTGCACACACGTGAGGAGAATATTTTAGCAATCAGAACCGATTAATAACGCGCTGTCATTAACCCGTTCCGGCCCAGAACCCTCTTTTTATCACCAAAAAGCTCCCGGAACACTGGGTTCCGAAGGTGCAAAGACGACGAAAATTATACACACAATACAACTAAGTGAGGACATCATAACACTATCGAGAAAACCCACCGAACCGACCTTTAACTGCCCATTCCGTGCAATAAACAGCTGTATAGACAAAACCGCCCGGAACACAGGGTTCCGAAGCTGCACAGAGTATGAAAATGATACACGCAATACAACTAAGTGGGAACAACATAACACTGCTGAAAAACCCACCGAACCGACCTTTCATTTCCCGTTCCGTGCAATAAACAGCTTGATTAATAAAGCTGCCCAGAAGCTGCACAGGAGATGAAAAAAGATACACATAATACAGTGAGTAACATACTTACAAAAATTGTCCGACCTTTAATTGTTTCAAACATAAACATGTATTGAGAGTATTTAGTCATTAGGAAATTCTTTCTTATGTATTTTATTTCACGTTTACCTATATTGTCCGATTGTTTACCCATTTTTTAAATTGGATAATAAAACACGTCTGTTTACAGCTAATCATTTCATCGCTTGCAAAAAGGAACATATTTCCCTTTGTACTTTTGTTGTGTCATTTATAGTTTTTTAGATAGTCAGGGATATGTCAAAACACTTACTAAACTATGTGGAATGTTGGTGAAAGACAGCATTCTTTTTCAGCTTTGACAGCTTTGAAATATTTTAACTAAGAGTATTTAGTTGGCCCCTAAATTTTTATTTTTCGACCAAATTTTAAAATCTAGGAGCCAGATGCTCCTAAGGATTTTGGCCAACTTTGAGCCCTAGTTCTGTTTGTTGATCAGCTGGAATGAATTGCTGCTCTATTGCTTAAAGAAAGATTGAACAATAACTCCCTTGTCATCAACTATTATTATCACTGCATTGGTACTGTACGTATTGTACAAGCATCAAAAGTTTGATTCTTTTACAATTTGTACAGCCTGAATAAATTATTTTTAGATGGTATTTTAACTAGTCACAATTTACATTTGGTATATTTGCTGTGAAAATGGGTCTTACATTTTCTAAAGACTGGTCTTAAAGTCTTAAAAAGCCTTTTCAATGCACTTAAGAATGGACTGAGATGTTTTTTTTCTTTAAAATCAGTCAAATGGTACAGTATATAATGCTGTACCATATATGTATATAAAGCCGGTGATAACTTGATAACTATTCAGCTATCCTGCATCCCTCACCATGCAAGCTAACCTGTCGGATGACAGAGTAGAGACTATTGAAAACCTGGCCCTGTTTCAACAGGGGTCCACAGTACAACCGGTGTTCTGTCAAATACTATTGGGTCTGATGGCCGCAGCTTCATCAGCCATCCAACTGGGGTTACTGCACATGCACCCGATCCAAGCATGGCTCAATGCCTTTGGCTACACCCCAAGCGCGACAGACACCATCAGCGGACAGTGTCTTGCTCATGCTGGGAAGCCCTACGCTGGTTGAGACAAACCTCCCACCTGCGCGAAGGTGTAGTGATGGGAGTGATACAAAGCCGTCAAGTGGTGACGACAGATGCATCCAACCTGGGTTGGGGTGCAGTCTGACCAGACAGAGAAGTCAGCGGGTCCTAAACAGGCTGCTGGACATCCCTGAACATAAATACATTGGAGTGCTGAGCTCTCCAGCATTTCCTTCCTGTGCTCCAGAACAGACATGTCCTAATTTGCACCGACAACATGTCAGTAGTGATGTACATGAACCACCGGGTGGACTTCGGTCCCCGGGTTACACCGCATAGCCTTTCGGCTGCTGATCTGGGCACAGAAGCATTTATTATACCTTCAGGCTATTCACCTCCCTGGAGTGGTGAACTGGGCGATGGACATCCTCTTGAGGGACGGTCCTCACCCGTCAAAATGGCGACTTCACCCTCAGGTGGTGCCCAAGTTGATCTCTTTACCTCGGCAGAGACAACTCATTGCCCCCTGTGGTTCCACCATTGCAGAGGTCCACTAGGCGTCAAGCCCTAGCCAACGAATGGCCAAAAGCGGTTTTGTACACTTTCCCGTCGATACCGCTGCTCCCTGCCTTCCTTGAGAAGGTCAGGAGAGACAAAGCGATAGCTCTCCTAGTGGCCCCAGATGGCCCAGGGGAATCTGGTTTTCAAACTTTTGCCAACTGCTGCACGGTCAGTCCTGGGAGATCCCGCTACGCACGGATCTCCTCAGTCAGGTGCAAGGCACCCTCTGGCACCCAGAGTCGGGCAGACTCCAACTATGGGTCTGGCCCTGAACGGAACTTCAATTGAAAGGGAACATTAGGTTACTTACTGTAACCCTGGTTCCATGAAAGAGAAGACAACCACCAAACCTTGTGAGGTCACATCACTCAGATTCGCGGGTTCAATGCAAAACAGGAAATGAGCTCCAGAGAGCGACTGCTTATTCCCTCGGCAGGTGGGACCATGGACGTCACTCCCTGGAGGGGCCCATCGGCAGCTCTGACATAAAATGCTCAGCGAATACCTACCTAAGGCAGGCATATCCCAAAAGTATTGGTTGGTGGTCGTCTTCTCTTTCAGGGAACCAGGGTTACGATAAGTAACCTAAAGTTTTCAGTCTTGTTTCCTTTGTCTCTATATGGTCAGGTTGTGCATCTTAGCTCTTTGTTAAGAATCACATGAGTCTATTTTCTTCAGAATGTCTTGAAACAAGCCATTTTAACGAATACATTATCAGAATTATTTTATTTCTCAACTTTGGGTTTGCTTCCTGGCTTTTTACCAGCAGTGTACTATATTCATTTCTATGCTTCACACATTTCTCACAAATATAGTACTGCGGAGTGTTGAATTAAAAACACCACAATACCACATCCAACTCTGACAGCACAGAACCATGCGCTCCGAATCTGAAAACTTGTCAACACAGGATGTATCTGCACAAGATACAACACTTTGATAAACAGATGTTGGACAGGCTAAAAATACTAAACTTGCCCCAGTATTTAAAGTAAAAATATTAATATTTTAAAACTAGCAAAGAAATGACTTGGTTGCAGAAGCAGTAGTTCCATTGTGTTTTAAGTAAAGTTATTTTATTACGGGCAATCATTGCCCTCTAACTCAATGGACCCTATTTAGAAGCAAGCACAAAGAGAGAAATGATTATTAAGATGCTGTCATTAACATGTCGAACAATTGTTTTTCTGCTGGGTTCTTTTTCATTTGCAGTCTAATTTCTTAGAATAAACTTCTAATATTTGTTAAAATGTTTCATGAACTGATAACTTGATTTAATTAAGCAAAACAGTCTTTATCAAAACATTATTTCAAGTTGTATGCCCATTTTGTCTAAAGCCACAGTACCTTTAGTATTCTTGCAGTTTTCTCATGGTTATACGGGGTAGCAGTGTGGAGTAGTGGTTAGGGCTGGACTCTTGACCGGAGGGTTGTGGGTTCAATCCCAGGTGGGGACACTGCTGCTGTAAGGTACTTTACCTAGATTGCTCCAGTAAAACCCAACTATATAAATGGGTAATTGTATGTAAAAATAATGTGTAAAAAATAACGTGATATATTGTAACAATTGTAAGTCGCCCTGGATAAGGCGCCTGCTAAGAAATAAATAAATGATAATGCATTTCCCATGGTTTAACGTGTTTTTAGAATGCTTTATTGCACTTTGCTTTTTACTTTTATAAAGTACCTGTATATGCAAATGTGTTAGAGAACAAAGTGGTTCAAACATGCTTAGCCTAACTGTAACCCATAGTGTTTGTTTATCATGGGCTCGCAATAAAATGGGCCACTGCATGCACACATACTAGAAACGCTTTCATTTCCAGGAATGACTTAGCTGTTACCAGAGTTAATTTGTAAACTTAGGTAGACTTTTTCTTGTGTTACAGATAGTTAGGCATATTACTATAGGGTAGCTCTGTCTCCTTACCTTAAATCAGGGTTTTTCAACTGGGAGTACTCATACGCCTGGGGGGATTTCTAAGGGTCATAGGTGCCAGAATGACTCAGAAATGCAAAAATAAAACTGTAAGTAAAATAAAATATACTCTTGAATTGATTTCTTCGCAGTATTATATATTATCTCCTAAACCAATGTGTAGAGATACAACCTGATTATATTGTCAGTATTATCATCCACCTGTACACATGCGTGATTTCGATTACAAGGATTTCCACTCTGATATTAGGCGTGGCTGCATTAATGACAGTAATAGCGACTGGTTGAATTTGTTTTCAGTGTTTGATAGAGTACATCCAGATCAAAAATGATAAAAATGTCTTACTTGCAAGAAAAACGAAGGAACCTTGCGAGGTTGTGAGTAATCTCGATTAAATATTGTACAATCTTTAATGGTAATGGGTTAGGCATTAAAAAGCCTTCAATTTTAACTGCAATGCAATGTTACTTTGAACTACTGTATAACAGTTGTAATGACTCGAGTCAGTGACTCGACTCGAGGCAATTTTCGGTGACTCGACTCAACTCAAGTCATTGTCATGAATGACTCGACTCGAGTCTCTGCTCAAAAGACTCGACTCGCCTAACTATCTGTAACACAAGAAAAAGTCCTTAAGTACAAGAACAATGGAGTAGACAGGGAGAGAAATGCCACACTAAAGGGAGACAGGGAGAGAAATGCCAGGGAGACAGGGAGAGAAATGCCACACAATGGAGTAGCCAGCACTGAGAAATGCCACACTAAAATAAACTGTGTCTAAAATAACTTAAATCATTTTTGGTCTTTTTATTATTTCTACCAATTAATACTTATTTGGTGGGTTAATCAATATATTTATGTAAGCTTAAAACTTAAATGAATGCGATAGAGAAGGGATTTAGTTTTTGTTGTCTGGTTTAATGTATACTGATCTAATGTTATACTATGTTTTATATATATATATATATATATATATATATATATATATATATATATATATTGTAAGGCAGCTGGTTGTGTGAGACAGCAGGGAGGGGTTAAAACCTCCCTGAAGAGAAATGGCACCTTTGTTTAATTGTTTAATTTAATTGTTTTATTATTATTATCCCCTGCACCTGGTAGCTATTGTTGAATTGGGACCAGGTGCAGGGTATTTAAGAGGAGCAGTCAGTCTGCTCAGGGCTGCTGAGTAGAAGGAAGCAGAAGAGAGGTGCTCTGCTTCCGAGCAGTCATTAAAATGTAAGTGCTGTGTAAACCCGTGTGGTTTTTGTTTGGTGCCAGGTAAACGGCTTAGCCGTCCTGCAAGTTAGTCAGGGAATACCTGTTTAGTAAGCACTCCAAACGGAGTTAGGTTTTTGTTTTGTTTGGTGTATTTGCTTTGTGTTGATTAAAAAATAGCGCAACCCGCTTTTAAAATCCACTTCTCTGTCCTGGGTCGTAATTTTAAAGGGGCACGAACCCGTGAGTGCTACGGATCCTTCACATTTGGTGTCAGAAAGTGTGGCGCCCTAAGACCCTGAAAATGGATTTATGGTGTTTGATCGAGCAGATCAACAGAAATGCCGCTGCTCAGAGGGAGCAGCTGGAGAGATGGGAGAGAGAGATGGGGTTGGCACCGCAGAAGAGGCAGGAGCGGGAGCCAACCGAATTGGAGCTGTTGCTCCAGAAGTGGGAGCAGGCAAGGGTAGCTCCGCAGTCTCCCGAGCCAGAGGAGGAAGAGCTGCCGCTGCCAGAGCCAGAGGAGGAAGAGCTGCCGCTGCCAGAGCCCAGAGGGGAGGAGCTGCCGCTGCCAGAGCCCAGAGGGGAGGAGCTGCCGCTGCCAGAGCCCAGAGGGGAAGAGCCGCCGCTGCCAGAGCCCAGAGGGGAGGAGCCGCCGCTTCCGGAGCCCAGAGGGGAGGAGCCGCCGCTTCCGGAGCCCAGAGGGGAGGAGCCGCCGCTTCCGGAGCCCAGAGGGGAGGAGCCGCCGCTTCCGGAGCCCAGAGGGGAGGAGCCGCCGCTTCCGGAGCCCAGAGGGGAGGCGAAAAGCATACCTCCACCACAGCCCCGACCACCACCCCTACGGTCCAGTCCGGCGTCGCTGCGGCCGGGCCCTCGCCCCTTGCTCCTGGACACCCTGTCGGTTGGCCTGGACCTCCCTTCACTTGACCTAGAGCCCAGGAGTCGGCAGAAGTGGTCACAGTTCTCCACCTGGTCCCCTGCTCCGCTCCTCCCGGACACTAAGACGTCGCTGCACTGCTCCCAGACGCCGCCACGCCCCTGGTCACTGTTTCGCTCCCCTTGGTGACCGGACGTTGCTACACTGGGTCCCAGCTGCAGACCTCTGCCCGCTGCTGCAGCCTTCAGTGCCCCGTTGTCGCTCCGTCGCCCCTGACAAACCGTTGGGGTCCCTCGTCGCGGTGCACGGTCCCTACCTGGCTGGGCGGGACGTGGACCGATCCACCTCAAGTCCGCCCGTGGAAGAGGGCTAAAAGGACATTTATGGACTCGAGGGTGGGTGGTTGTGTTTTAGGGAGGAGGTGGCGTCGAATGGCCTGTGTCTTGAAAAGACAAGGGGGATGTGTAAGGCAGCTGGTTGTGTGAGACAGCAGGGAGGGGTTAAAACCTCCCTGAAGAGAAATGGCACCTTTTGTTTAATTGTTTAATTTAATTGTTTTATTATTAATTATCCCCTGCACCTGGTAGCTATTGTTGAATTGGGACCAGGTGCAGGGTATTTAAGAGGAGCAGTCAGTCTGCTCAGGGCTGCTGAGTAGAAGGAAGCAGAAGAGAGGTGCTCTGCTTCCGAGCAGTCATTAAAATGTAAGTGCTGTGTAAACCCGTGTGGTTTTGTTTGGTGCCAGGTAAACGGCTTAGCCGTCCTGCAAGTTAGTCAGGGAATACCTGTTTAGTAAGCACTCCAAACGGAGTTAGGTTTTTGTTTTGTTTGGTGTATTTGCTTTGTGTTGATTAAAAAATAGCGCAACCGCGCTTTTAAAATCCACTTCTCTGTCCTGGGTCGTAATTTTAAAGGGGCACGAACCCGTGAGTGCTACGGATCCTTCACATTATATATATATATATATATATATATGGTAAAATTGTATATATATTAAACATATATATTAAACATACTATATATATATAGTTTTAGAAAACAAAAAGAACTGTCAAAAAACTGGCTAAAATTATAAGTTGCTTATAAAATCCAAACTACCACTTATGAATCCAATATATGTACCCTGGCCCAAAACGGATTTTGATAGAAAAACAGCGGGCAAACATGGCACAGATAGCAAGTTGGCATGTTATCCAATTAATGCAAATTGGATAAGTAACTGGGGTATTTCAGGGGTTAAATCGTTTTGGGCCACTTATTTCTAAGTTGATTCTCACAGCGGGGAACCCCTGTATAATCCCCATGTGTATTTATCCCGGTCCAAAACAGATTTGGATACAAAACAGCAGGTAAACATGGCACAGATAGCTCATCCTAGCTTCTTATTCACACTACATGTGTTCCCACTCCTGCACAAACAAAGCCACAATGAAAGACAAAGACGCATAACGGACACGGACACGGACACGGACAAGGACACGGACACACGGACACAAACCACCAGGATGGCCATGAAGTTTGCAAGAAACATGCTATTTAGCTTCAGGTGCACAAAATGATCAATTATTCAATTAGTCAATAGCCAATAAGGCTGGAGAAATTGCTAAAAAGTGATAAATCAATTACAAAGTCTTAACTCAATCATATATAAAACATCACTAATCAAATCTAAATGTTAAATTTTAAAAATAAAACATACAAGTGACAAATAAATATATGAAACATAAAAGAGGCATTATTGACCCTGTTACACTTATGCCCCAAAAGTGCCGTTTCTCAGTCACAAAAATATTGTGATGCTTGAAAAGTGACCTTTTTTCTCAATGAGCCCCTGCCCTTTAATGTCCTCTGCACGTTACTGCTGTGTTATAAAGTACTATTATGGTTCGGTTTCTCATGCATGAAACTGAGGATGTGTTGGTCAGTCTCAGTAAGCTTTCACTGCTTTTAAACAGCTCTCTCTAAAAGCCACAGTCAGTATTAGAGCTCAGCTGTGATTAAGAATTATTTTCTTGATCAAGACATTTTTTCAGTCCCAGTATTTTCTAAGTTTGAGTTTTTCGAAATCTATACATGTATGAAAGATATTCTACATATCTTGGTTGTGATGTAGGTAGTAAGTCAATTAATAATAAATCCACATACATGTATGAAAGTGATATTATACATATTCAAGTATGGAGACGCAAAATAAAATTATCAACAGGAGTTGTTGCTGTCGAAAGTTCCGTTGCAGGAAAGGTTAGGCTACCTCTAACGATAAACAACGGGATTTGTTTGAATTAGTTTTTTATACCATGCTTTATAAAAAGAGGACTTCTTGTTCTTTTAAACTGTTACTGTGAGGGCATTTTTTTTAGCTTTTAACTCGATAATGATTGATAAGCGTCGTTAGAATTTGCAGAGTAATCAATGTCAATGTCAGGTTTCATTTTACAACACTTATAAGCACCTTTTTAATGGTTGCCTCTGACGATGGTTCCAGTTGGATTTGTGGCTAGACTGGTTTAGAATTGTTCTTATTCTTACTGTGATTGACTGCATAGACAACAGGGCTAGCCAGAGATTGGATAATGTTTGTTAGGTTGTTTTTTCTTGTGTACAGTTTCCTAGTAACTGAAGATATTGTATTAGGGGAGGCAGGCAAGCTGTGCATCAAAATTGCTATGTGTATTTTTACGCATTACATTTCAATTTCGTGCGTATTTTGGATTTTTTAATGCGTAAAAGGCAAATAAGCAGCTTATCTGGACTGCTGGCTGTACTTATGTATAACATATTGCTAAAAATGTGGACTACTATTGTAAAACACTTACATGCATATATTTTGTTTTATTGAAACACAGTTTGAAAAGCCCTTATTTAAAACTAGATTTTGGACATGTTTGTAGCACTTGGAATATACATTTACATTGTTCAGATGAACCATTTGGTGACTAATTCTATATTTTTAGGTGATAGGCTCTACTCTGGTGACTTTTATTCTTTAACACTTGAGGAGAATATAGCACCTAAAACTATCAACTCGCATTTCATGGGAAAGAGATTTTATGAGAAACAAGAACAATGTTGCCCACTTCTTGTTCTTTTAAACTGTTACTGTGAGGGCATTTTTTTTAGCTTTTTAACTCGATAATGATTGATAAGCGTCGTTAGAATTTGCAGAGTAATCAATGTCAATGTCAGGTTTCATTTTACAACACTTATAAGCACCTTTTTAATGGTTGCCTCTGACGATGGTTCCAGTTGGATTTGTGGCTAGACTGGTTTAGAATTGTTCTTATTCTTACTGTGATTGACTGCATAGACAACAGGGCTAGCCAGAGATTGGATAATGTTTGTTAGGTTGTTTTTTCTTGTGTACAGTTTCCTAGTAACTGAAGATATTGTATTAGGGGAGGCAGGCAAGCTGTGCATCAAAATTGCTATGTGTATTTTTACGCATTACATTTCAATTTCGTGCGTATTTTGGATTTTTTAATGCGTAAAGGCAAATAAGCAGCTTATCTGGACTGCTGGCTGTACTTATGTATAACATATTGCTAAAAATGTGGACTACTATTGTAAAACACTTACATGCATATATTTTGTTTTATTGAAACACAGTTTGAAAAGCCCTTATTTAAAACTAGATTTTGGACATGTTTGTAGCACTTGGAATATACATTTACATTGTTCAGATGAACCATTTGGTGACTAATTCTATATTTTTAGGTGATAGGCTCTACTCTGGTGACTTTTATTCTTTAACACTTGAGGAGAATATAGCACCTAAAACTATCAACTCGCATTTCATGGGAAAGAGATTTTATGAGAAACAAGAACAATGTTGCCCACATGCCCTGAAGCCAGTGCTAACAGCATGTATGAGGCTTCTTACCAGTGGGTTTTAATACAGAAAAACCTACCGTCACAACATAATGCAAACAACATGCCAAGTAAGAGGTTAGGTATGCACATAGCAATTTCAGAATGGAGATGCAAAACTATTTTATTGAATGAGTTACTATTCAATATAAATGATAGCTTTCCAAAAACACCCAAACATAGTTAACATCGAAGAGTTACAAAACAATCAAATTCATTGATACTTTATTCCAAGTAAAGTTTTGCACCAATTTCTTTTTAAAACCAAGTTTAGTTAAAAATGTGTTTTACCTTTTAGGAAAAAAGAGCAAGTAAAGAAAAACCAGATTGGCAAAATGTCTATTAATGTGAATGTAATGTAATTAAATGGCAATCAAAGTACTACTTTGGATCAGCTAGGAAATATACTCTGAAAACCTGAGAACTTACACTGGACAAGAAACTGCAAAATCAGTATCTGCTCATTCATTGATATACTGCTGTGTGTAAAAACATGTGGTTGAATATGGTTTATTTCAAAAGCAATTATAAAACAAACTTTACCAAGGTAATAGTAACTAAATATGGGTGGGACTTACTAAGCTTTTGCTCCAGTACAAAGTTAGCTCCCTCTTTTCTAAGCGCAATAAAAAAACTCAAAATGGTTGCAAACTAGAAATAAACAGCTCAGGGTTTAGAATGTTCCTACATGCATGGAAATTGTTTTTTTTTTCCTACTTATGAATGTTTAGGATTTTGCCCAGATTTATTATTTGTAAAACAAACTGCACACAGATTGTAGTGTGGCACTAGAGCAGTGGCTGAGCAGATCTTAATTTTGCTCAGAGTTTCTCCTCCAGTGTCAGTTCTCAGACTTTAGCTTTTTGTCCTGCATAGGGATCCAGTACCTGCTCTAGTCCCTTGACTTCCATCATCAAAGCACACCCAGAGAAATCAAAAGAAATGTCCGCCCTGACTATTCATGGCTACAGATAAAACACTTTTACAATTTTACCAGCCGAACTGTAGGCGATAATCAAAATAATGGGTTACAAAAAACAAACTTTTTTTTTTTTAATTTTTTTATTATGGGCTAACCACAACAATTAAACTAGTATATAGCAGCTTTCTAAAATGAAGGGTTTTATACACTTTCATTTTGTGAACTTTTGTTAGCACTTATCTCCTCCTTTGCTTAATAACGAAGTTCATGCATTTTTCCTATTTTTAGCTTTTCCAATCAGTCCTTTAGATGTGCCTGGAAACGTACTCAGAACAGCTCCTGAAAAATAGAGCAGCAATGTTATGAATGTAAACCCTGCTTTAGGCATCTGTCTTACAGTGTTTTTAAAGCTGCATTAGTAAATACAATCTGCAAGCATTCCTCTGAGATGCTCCAAGCCTCTATTCCACCATGCTATTGAATGTCTGCAGGTAGTTCTGGAGGTTGGGTGCCGTCGAATCTGTCATAATCCTGCACTGTGTCCTCTACATGTTTAATGCATTTGACTACCAATTATTTCTCATACTAGAATGTAATGAACAACTTTTTTTTTATTTAACAGCTGCCAAAGCCAATGGATGGTCAGTGGAAACTAGCAAAAGTGTCTTTGGCTACCTTGGAAAAAGTCACTCTGCCCTGTACCATCAAACACCCAATATCCAACTATAATGGCAGCATTACTGTCATCTGGAAGAAAGAGCTTTTAAGGAAGGGCCGATCATTTTCAGTGTTTAACTACTTACTCTACAGATACAAATGGCAGCCACTGTGTAAACCAGGCTGGAGAAGCCCAGGAGATTGGTCGCTACATGTTGGTCGGGAATCCCTGGCAAGATGACCTCTCCTTGCTAATCAATAATCTGACATACAATGACAGAAGCAAGTATTTTTGTCGTTTTCAATTAACAAGAAAAGAAGATGCCTTTGAAGGCAAAACCGGCACAGAGCTTCTAATTAAAGGTAACACAAATACAGTGTTAAGTAACTGATTATAATGAAGTATGAAAGTCAAGTAATCATACTGTATGTTCTAAAGGAGTAAAAGCGACACATTGTATCTGATTAACTATGAGGCTCAGATATCCTTGGACATCGTCTTTAGCCTTCAAAAGAATATCTGGTCCAGACCAAGCAAACAAAACATTGGCCAAAATATTACTCAGCCACCAGCAGCTTTAACAGTAAGCAAAAGACAGTCGAGGTAAAGGGCTAACTGTGGGTGTAGCTCTAATACTTCCTTTCCTCATAAATAAAGTCAAAGCCAATCAGTTTATTATACATTTACAATGCCAAGGTAAAAAGGTAACATTTCTGATAATATGAACACTCTAAATTTAAAGCTCAAGCATAAGCAAAACCGTAATCTTGAGCACATAAAGTGGTACCAATCTTAAAAGCATAACCAGATTGTACATGCAAGCAAGGAACCACCTGTCATTCATTCATTCATTTATTTATTTATTTTACTTCAGTCTAATGGTCTTGCTTGTAGTCATGTGTTGTTTTGCCATTTTTTTGTTTGTTGTTTCTTCAAAAATCATGTATTTTTTTTACTTTTTTAGGACCACCTTCTATAAATCATCTCTCTGCAAGTGTTGATAGGTCTGGTGTTTATTCAGTAGTGTGCAAAGCTGAAGGACTCCCATTAACAAATATCACATTGGTTGAACATGGAAACATGAATTCATCTCTGACTAGAAACAACCAAAGCTCGATAAAGATGGGAGAAGCAAGGATAACTGCAGTGCGAAGTGGAACTTACACCTGTGTAACAATGAATGAGATTGGAAAAGAAGAACGCACTATTCAGTTTGGTATACCAGCACCTGAGTCAAAGAGCAGTGCAGCTGAGCGAGGAAATTTAAACACAATCACCATAGTGTGCATTGTTATATCTGGAGTGCTGTTTGGTATCATAATCTTACTTGGCATTCTACTCATTAAGAAAAATCAAGGTAGGTGCTGAATTTGTACATTATGGACCCCATATTTTATTATGACCATTAGTCTGATGTGATTTCTCCACCAATATAGGTATAGTATTATATTTTCCTATTACTTTTTTTTTGCTGAAAGATCTATTTGGATAAAGAACCACCTTTTAATGACCAATAAAATAAAAACAACACAACTATGTTAAAAGTTTATAAAGCTAACAAATTCCAGTACATTTTATTTGAATTGCCACAACTACAGTAATTTTGTAGGTCACTATTTGCTATATAAAAGGCGCACATACTGTACAATATGTTAGACGTGTACTCGCTTTTTTATTGGTATTTTGTTTTTACTATAAAATTTATTTACTGATTTGCTGCTTCCAGATATTCAAATGCTGCATGTCCGCCACATCCCTGCAATGAAGGTGTGGAGCATTGCTTCTCTGTGTTTTACAAGAACTCAAACTTCTAGAAGCTAGCGCTTTGGCTTCCCTTCTCATTAGCCAATCGCTGCTTTTAAAATGACTCGCACATTTGCAGACGCCCTGCCTACACCCACCTCAGTTCAGAAATTCAGCTTTTCAGAAGCGGCATCCGTGGTTCAAAAGGGACATTGGTTAGCCTGGTTTAAAAGATCCAAGCAGAAACGGCCAAGGAGAATTATATAAAACACACATAATGTAATAGGGTAACAGAAAATGCAGATGCTATATCTTTCCATTTGAGTAATACAATACAGGAATAGTTTGCTCAGAGGTTCATATGGCCTCACTTTCAATCAAGCATTTTGTTTCCTAGGGAATGCTTTTCTAAACAAACAAAACATTTACAGCAGATGTTTTTTATGTACAGTGTAGTCTAATATTCTAGAACTCTACGAAAAGCAATCTCTCTCTCTCTCTCTCTATAGATGAAGTTGAAGTTATAAATGAAGTTGCGCTTCTGTGGGGAAGGCAGACGACATCACAGTTTCCACTCCCGCTTCAGTTTGTATTGATAATTCCACTTTACCTATCAAGTACAGTTTTTAATAGCATGATAACGGGGTGCACTTCTAGCTAATCAAAATCATAGGAGTCTGTGGGTAATGGCAGTAGAATGCAAAACACAAAATAGAAAACGTTTTTTTTTCATTATTATTATTTGAGGTACCAATCCCTAACTGTCAATGTCGTTTTGTAATTTTACAGGTTGGTTTCATGGTGCAGATGGAGACACGGCAATAGTGAAACACAATGCATTACAGAAAATCTAATTATTACATTTTTCGTCTCCTCATGGTTATCTTTTAATATTGTATATTATTTTTCAGCAAAAAATCTTAATCCAGAACAATTGAGTTCTACCAAGACAAAACCTCGTCCAAAGAGTAAGCTTTTCATAAATACCTATCCTGTATATATTATTACGCTACAAACTGTGATAAGATAGTATTACAAACAAATAGTGAACTGCCTAATGTAAGGAAAATAGCAGGGTCCCAGGGAAATGCACATGTTCCCATGTAATAAAGCCCAAGTAGCATATCTTGACTGAGACATGACATGATAATTTCTTAAGCAGGCCAAAATATTTACAAAAAAGCAATTCCCTTATTGCTTTCTGTTACCAAGGCGTGTAGTTAAGAATTAAGAATGAAATAAAAGTTTACTATATGCCAGTTAGTACGAGTTTTTGTATTTCTTGATTGTGTCTGTTTCTTTTCTTCTTTCAGGTCAGATGCAGACCAGATCTACGTGAATGTGTCACAGATGGCAATGTTACAAACCTGAAAACCTCTGCTTAGTGCTAGCGAAATGCTTTAAAATCCATTTACCAGCTGTGTTACAATTATTACTGGCCCACTTTTATTGTGCTTAGATTATTTTGGTTCCTCATTTTTTTTTTTTTTTTTTTTAAAGTTAATTACGGATATGGAGAGATGTCCAGTTCACCACTATTAATAAACTGCTGCATCCTGCAGCTTTAGAGTGAGTCTGAACTACAAATACAGGAAGTAGCAGCAACATTTCATATAGTGCTATCTTTGAAATAATAATCTGCATATTCCAAATTGAATTATGAAATACAAAGGGAGGCAGTGATAATATTGCTAGTGGTATTTAATAAGATTTTTAAACGATGTCAAAATCCTGGTAAGCACTCCTTTAAGACAGAAGAATTCAAAGCCATTTGCTTAGCCAAAGGGAGGCAGTGATAATATTGCTAGTGGTATTTAATAAGATTTTTAAACGATGTCAAAATCCTGGTAAGCACTCCTTTAAGACAGAAGAATTCAAAGCCATTTGCTTAGCCATGAATTCAAATGAGTTACAGAAAAAGTGTGAAGAAAAGTATGTTAAATATTAAATCTCTTTTGTTTTTGTATAAGGCTTGGTATTTAATTTTGCATTCAATGTATACTTCTGTTTTTAATATAAATGGTGTTTTGTATGTTATGTTAGCGACAATTCTAGAATCCTTTTATGTAGCGGCATAACACGCTGCAATTAAATGTGTGTTAACATTGGGAATGGCAATAATAATGTATTGACATTGTGTATAAACACATGTTGATACCAAGTAAGTTTGGATGTGAAATTTACAATATAATTTTTCTTCACAAATAAACATGTAACTTTCAGTTTTCAGCGTGTTCTGATCAGTTAATATGCTGCTGTTCATTATATATATATATATATATATATATACACTGTATATATATATATATATATATACAGTGTATATATATATATATATATATATATATATATATATATATATATATATATATATAATTTGAATTTAAACTTTCAGATTTAAAAGCCATTCACTTCCACATATTAACAGCTGAACAACCCAATGAAAATTGAACTTGCAAGCCACTAAAAGCCATTTAGTTTAGATACCTTTAACCTACAGTATTTTTTTAAAATAAATTGTATTTAATTTTTAAATAACACACATGCAATAATACAAACATATTATCTAATATATAACATTAATACATGTATAACTCTAATCCTACAACCCATAAAATATTTGGGTATTTGTCATTTACCAAAATTTATACCAGGTAATTTGTCATAGACTTTCTAAAGTGTAGGCTTGCTTTTCAGAATTCAGTATTGGGAAATGTCTGTAGTCTTTGTTACTTAAGCAATATTTTGCATGGTTTGCCCCAAAGATTAATATTGATTGAACTAGATCTATTGGTTTTACTTTTTAGTATTGTGAAGGTCATTTTTACATATGTCCAGTTTGTCTTGCACTTATTTTTCTATATATAAGAAGTTTTTACATATGTTGGCAGTAGCGTTGCAGTACAAATCAATTTGAAACTTTTTTTTGGTCACGTTCATTATACAAGTGATAAGCAGTAGATCTTCTAGTATGTTTAAATACTGTATTTAAGTACATTATTACAGTACAGGTTATAATCATTGAGATTCAATTCAAGCTCAGAAAAGCTCCTACATTCTGTATATTGTGTGTGTGTATATTGTGATGAAGCTCCCTTGAGGTACTAACTAACAACAGTTTTTCTAAACCTTAGCCTAAGCCACAGAAAGCTAACACCTTTTACCCTGTAAATATCAAACCATATATCTTTTAAAGAATACATTTCTTTGTTTTAAGTTTATTTTCCTCCAAAACCACATCCCACATCCTTTTCCTGGTAGTGCATACATAGCATTTAGTGAAACAACTAAATAAACTGAACTGTTAGTAGTACCTTATTATGTGTGTTTTTAATTTGTTGTGCATACACACGCAGTTATGTTGAAAACCAGTAGCCTTTATCCTTTACCAGTTGTAGGGTTTTTCTGAGGTAAAACCTTTACTTTTCCAGCTAACTAAACAATACCTCACAAATCTAGTGCATTCTCAAATGTAATAGTTTAATTGCAAGACAAAGTTACAATGCCCATTATGTGCCAGCTAAGGAGCTCTCTTTGGGGTCACGAGTCACTTAACAGAGCAACAGTAATATCCAATAGACATAAAGAGACGTCATTCTTAAACAGTGACAGCAACATATAACAGGGTTCATTACACATCTCTTATTATTTTGTTAGCAAGTATCTTGTATGTTTTGCACACACTTTTTTTTTTGGAAATTCATTGTATTGCATAACCTTTTCAGCAACTGAAAACAAAGTTTATTCTTTTTCTAGTCTCTAACTATTGAACCGCAATAAAACAACTTAAACCTCCAAATACCTAGTAAACAAAAATAGATTTGCAAACTTCTCTAAGTAACTTAATCACATATAAATAAATATCACAACAAACACATATGCATTGTAATGTACTTCAAAAGGCAGATTGCACAGGAAAATAATTGGTACTAAAACATGCAGAAAATGATTCAGTACTCATATCCACGTAGGAATATGAATATGAGTAATGGGTCCTCTCTCTGTACACCCCTTCTACAAACATTAATAACTTAACATCACTCTTCACAGAATGCTTTGTGCACGTGCATAAGTGACGTTATGCTTATTCCTTAAGGCAAGAAAGTGAGTGAGTTCATGCACAGGTAAAAAAAAATTCATATAAAATCAAACGTTTATGAGATACGATGCTAGGCGTGTATGGTAACAAATAAAGCTGTGAACATTGGTGCAAAATCAAGGCAGTTATCTTCATTCAAAATATTATGACAGATAGACACAAGGACATTAAAAATTAAGCAACTCTGAATGCAAAAATATACTGGAGCCTTGTTATGATATGTGATAAATGAAGTGCAATATATGTAAGACACCTATTGACATTATCATGCATGTGAAATCTAAAAATTCTAAAAGGTTAAAAGGTGAATTGTATGTAAATTTTATACAAATAAAGAATTTTTGACTGAAAAATGTGTAGTTTGAGCTTCTTGTAAGTTCTTGTAACTATTTTCTTGGCATACCACATTGTTTGATCCTATAGACCTAGAGCGTTATGTACTTTTATTACTGTGAAGCTTATTATGGAATTTCCAGGACTAGACACTATTAGAATTGTAGTGATTCAAATGGGTTATTTGTCAGCTCTAATGACACCTTTGAATGTTATCATCAATCTCTCTCTTCTACTTTCACCTAAAGAGACGTCTGAGGTCTTGAAAGCTTACAATTAACTATTGTTTAGTTAGTCCAATAAAAAGATATCACTTCTTTCTCTTTGTCTATTCTGACTAGATTGGGATTTTTGAAATGTGATCTCTTCCATAAAATACATGAGTTTAAGACTACTGTAGATTACACTTTAAAATAACCAAGCGCTTGAACAGTTTAAAACTTAGATCCATTATGGCCAGTAGTTTATTTTTTATTATACATCAATGGTTTAAGAAAGCCAGGAGTTTTAAGCACCCGTACATCTTACGCCAACCAACAGCACAGTGTGTAAAATAGCATTAAAAAGTTTCCCTAAACCATACATTGACACCCTGCCTCCCAGTGCAATTAATCAAGACACTACAGTACCAATCCATCAGAACTAAAAACTATGCAGCCCCTCAACCAACTAACTGGCTACACATATCAGAGATGGGTTTACTCCAAGTTTTAACCTTGTCATCTATTTTTTTATTCTGTATGCATTGCATAAAGAAGCAGTTCTATGAAAAACACCAGAACAATCACAGCCAGAAACACACTTCTTCAGTTCTTAAATAGCCCATTACTCATTTTGACATATTTTAACACTTAAAAAGGATGAAACATTTCTATAAAATATTAGCAGTATTAAAAAAAGGAAACAGTTTCACATACTAGAACAAAACCCTTAAAAATCAGTTCCTGTTTTTCCCCAGAGGTGAAGAAAATCTAGATTCCATTTCAAATCCTGTAAGACACTGCAGGCAGGTCCAGTGCACTGTCTACTATGCAGTAATATGAAAACAAGAAACGTTTTGACTACAAGTCCTTCCAAATTCATTGAACGTGTTTTTATACTTTATGCTAGTCAGCTACCAGACATTCAGTACAATACTTTACGATTAGTGTCAGTGACCGAAGCGGAGGTCCTTACTGACAGTTAATGACCTGCATGGGTAGTTCGTGCGGTTACACAATTATAAACTGTATAGCTTTCAATAATAATATAGCAAAAAAGGCATGCGTGCACTACAATGCTTGATATTGACGAGGGGTAAGGTAATTACATGCAACAAGAAATGAAGTCTATAATGAAAAACAAAAGAATTCTGAACTTTCAGCCAGACTACCAGTTTAAACGGCTTACCAAAACGTTTTCGTAGAGACATTCATGGTCGCACTCTCGTCATTTTTCTTCAAAAGGATTAATTATTAAACTCCTGCTCATTTATTTTCTTAATAAAATGTATCTATTAATTTAAAACCATATTTGTAACAAACAACGCACAATGTGAACCCAATGAAGACACGCTGCTGTCGAAACGCGTTGTTTGTTACAATCAAGGTTTTAAATTAATGTAATGAACCTGCTCGTTCACGGCTACTGGATTGAATATGCAATAGCGTGTCACTGCCACCACCTTTGTTTAACCGGGTCCCGTAGTTAGATATATTTGTAAAATAAGGGAGAGTGTATGAAGTCACGTCACAAAGACACCAGGAACGGCAACTCAGAGCAAACAATTTAATATAGTTAATTAAAACAGAGCAGTTAGCTATCTTAAACCTTACCAATAAATTAGACCAATTGAGCTAGATTAATTATTCTCTGCGAAATAGGAAAAGCAAGGGGGCAAACACACCCACTGCGAATCCCGTGGAGTAAGAAAATATCTCAAAAACAATCATTCATTAGTGAACACAAATCACACTAAAATCAAAAATAGTGATAAAATACAATATATTAACTACAAGGTAGCGCAAAGAAAACTATAAACAGATAAATCAAATCATTAATAGTAACCCAAAATAGACAATAACCACATAACACAAACAAACTCAAATACACAAAATAAACCTGCCGATCCACGCAGTGTTTAAATACAGTGTAATAGTTTGGAATTTAAATATGGTTAAGATCAATAAAACACCAAGATTTACAAAGTAGAAATACAGCAACAGAATAACAATTTAAAAAGTACACCCCTACTTTCGCCTAAACGTCAGTCTCCCCTTACAGACTCGCCACCCCAGTGCCCACACCGAGCACTCTATCCCGCTCAGACGCGCTATGTTGCGTGCTAGTCCCCTTTTTAAAGTTCAGGCAATCAAATCGTAATCACCGGCACCTGCCGACCGACTGCTTTACCTTAACAAAACTCAGGTGTGCGGTGATAGTCCTAATGGGCAATCAGCGCGGTTCATTACATTAACAAAGATACATTTTATTAAGAAAATAAATGAGCAGGAGCTTAATAATTAATACTTTTAAAGAAAAATGACGAGAGTGCGACCATGAATGTCTCTACGAAAACTTTTTGGTAAGCCGTTTAAACTGGTAGTCTATATATATCATGAAGGCATTCATGCACATGAAAGCTTTTATAAAAAGGTGCTGGCCAATATAAGGCACTTTGTTTATTAAAGAATGCATACCTCACTTAACTGTTGATATTTGTGGCAGCAGAACTGGTCGCACACTCTAATGAAACCTTGAAGAGTATATTTTTAGCACACGTGCTAATAGTAAGGTTTTATCAACTGCAACACAACTCATGCGGTATATGCTTAAATGCTCTTGCAGGTTAGCTTATGACATTTAAAAATGCATACAGCAGAGCACAAGGCTGCAGTACGAAGTCACACTATGGACTATGGCAAGGGTTTTCCTCCAGGAGGACGACTCAGAAATGCAAAAAGAAAAAAGAAAAAATAAGAAAATAATGATCTTCAATTCATTTTTTTAACGGTATTCTATATGATTTCTAAAGCTCTGTAAATATTTCAGATTTGTTTAGCAGCTCAAAGGTTAGTAGAGTAGGCCTATAGTTTCTAAATGATCATCCACCTGTATGCATACAGAGGAGCTGTTGTTACTATTGATAATCACAACTTTTGATCTAAATGTAAGATTTAAAAAAATGACTGTATAGCTTTCGAGTACGATAAATCTTTGATCACTTCTCCAAACGAATGTTGATGAAGGCTGCACCTAATCGCGCCCACTCTTGTCCCTTTCTCTTCTTAATAAACTAAACACGTTGCATTTTTAAATGGTTTTATGCTGATTCATAATGTAGAGTGGATAAAGGCATCTGCCAAATAAACAAACAATGATAATACAAAAATATTAGTATTAAAGTGGTAGTGTGTTAATTTAAGTATTTGCTATGCTGACTAGCAAATCTGTTTTTAAAAACTATCTGTACTTCTCAAAGCTGATTGACAGAAAGTGTGCAGGTGAAGATGATCATATTGAAGAAGAAACCAATTGAAGAAGTCGTACAGTATGTGTGACACTGACGTCATTCCATCACATTTCAACATGGTCAGCTTTGAGAAGCCTTTTCAATATATTATTGAAGGATAAGTAATAAGTACATAACGAGGAATATATGTTCTAATCCAAGGCTATCAATGCAGCACGGCCAGGTCCTGTTGTAGGTGAGTACCCAGGGTCTGGAAAGTATGGGGATGATTTCAGAGAATACTATGTGGATTAAAATGGCCAAGTACATCATTTTTTTAAGAGTAGTGCATGTTACATAAAAAATCAGCAGGGCATTTCAGCACCTTTTGTGCACTGTTTGACTTGGACCTTTTTGTATCATTTTTTCATAGCACATTTTTTTTATACTGTTTTTTTTATAACCACCCCTTTTTTAGGATATCTTGAAACAAAACTCCCTCTCTACAGCAGTTACTGCATAGTGTAATATTTCTTAATACTTATCATTTAAGGTTTAACTTAAAACGTAGTAGCGGGGTTCTGAAAAATAAAGCGTTCTACATCCCCACGTGTAGCTACAACTGTTTAAATAACTTACCTGTCAGTTTTCTGTTCATTGTTAACATCCTGACAACTTTTTACATTGATAACTTTAAAATCTGTTTCAAAGCTCTATGCAAAATGGCTGCTTTAGTGCACTGGGGTTTGAGATCTGTCTTCTAAAAACCTAACAAGTGCTCTGGCTTTTCTGTTCCATATCAGGGATCGTTACAGCTGTGTTACTTATTTGACAATGTGGGCAATAATCCTTACACTGTCTGTAAGGATTATAGTGTACTATACATTTTAGAAATACTTATTAATTAGCACTCAAATTGTCTATTTTTTAATATTTACATGTAGGAAAAAAATAACTGAACCGCAAGTATGCTCCATCTGGCTGTGCGTTTGAGTACATGCACTTTTCTGTTGAGAATTTCACCCCTGCCTTTAATAAAGAGTTTATCACTGTTAGTGATTATAGTTTTGAGGTTAATGTGTTTGATGTTGTAAACATTTTAAAACTTATGCTAAGATGGGAAGTAAATGGTAACATGATAAGCATTTACAGTGCAGACTATTTTGGATTATTTATAACTTCGCCGAATAGAAAGCGAGTATGAGTGTTTCTTGATTCTGTGCATCCAAAGACGTGTCATTAAAAGTTTTAAGAATTAGGCCTACTGTTTGGTATTCTGTCCTAAACCAGCAGTTTGTCTGTCCCAAAATGACATATTAAATGAACAGGAACCAATTGATTTGTGAATCAGATTATTCTGCCTTTTATTGCAACTGTGGTACCCTCCAGACAGAAGGGGTGCAGTTTAAAAAAAAAAAAAGGTTGAAAACCACTGGCGAAACACTACAAAGCTATGAATCAAAGCTCTGCCTCACATCTAAAATGTACAGGACTTGAAAAGGTCTCAGTATCTGAGAGAGGTGATAATATAATTAACCAGCTGATGAGGAGAGTCGTTTTGGATAGACCTCAGTCCACATCTCTGAAAGATCTGATGATTTGTTACAAGCCAACTTGAATCTTTCATCATTTTCTGGTTAAGTGGAATGAAAGTGGATAACTGTGTTTACAAACATTTTGGCATATTGCTATATTAAATGTAATATGATCTGTAACTGTTTAAATATTTTCATATATTTATGTAACTCAGTATAATGATTGAACAATTAAATAATGTATTTTTTATCTAATGGTCTATTCTAAAGGTTTTTTTTTAAATTAGAGCAATGGTTGTATAGTCACACCTTATTTTTCCATTATGTTGTGTGATGTTGAATATTGTGGTCTTTAACTGTATGTAATGATGTTTCTATGTGTCTAATACATTTTTCAACGGTTGGATTAATTGTTATCCATTATATATACTATACAGCTGTTCTCCAATTAGCAATTGATGTATAGCTACACCTGATGGAGAGATTTTGTGTTTTTTCTTTATTTTGTTGGAATCTAAATGTTTTTAAGCAAGTAAAATGTAAGACTTTGTTACACAACATCAGTGGTCATTGTATGTTATTGTATGTCTGAAATGTATTGAATACAAGTGAAATAAGGTCAAAAGAAATGTAAAGTACCAAGGTACGCCACTAGAGAGCAGTGTTAACTAGCAGTTAAGGAAGTAAAAAACATATCAACTTTCTTTTTTTACAAAACAATGCAAACCCAAAACATGCACCACTCATCATACCAAGCAATAGTTTTGTAATTATCATGGGTTTGTATATTGTATATTTTCATATACTTTTACTGGTAATGTCACAACAATATACTATGATATAAGTTTGTCATTTTAAGGAGGCAAACAGTTAATCTCGGTGGAGAGAAAGCAATCAAAAATGGGAAACTTGTAGGCCTAAATAACCTATTCTGTAAACAAAAATACCTTTTACACCCTTGAGCCCCAGGGTCTACAGGAAATGCAAATGCATGATAACACATAGCAAACTCAGTCCAGGGAGGAGCTCCCCTAATTAGAATCCCTTTTAAAATAGAAAAACTATATATCATACTGAAAATGATACCGTTTATAATAGAGGTAATACCCCTGTAATTGTATATGAATATTCTGGACCTGTGCATGCACTCATTTACATTCTTACCTAAGCATTGGAGTCCAAAAGCATAACAACACCGCCTTGCGCCATATCCACCTAATGCACGTGCCCAAAGCAGCCCATATCCACCTAATGCACGTGCCCAAAGCAGCGCCATATCCACCTAATGCACGTGCCCAAAGCAGCGCCATATCCACCTAATGCACGTGCCCAAAGCATTCTGTGAAGAATGATGGGAGGTTATTAACGTTTCTATAAGGAGTGTACCCATTAGTCATATTCATATACCTGCGTGGATATCACTACTGAATCATTTTCAACATGTTTTAGTACCAATTCTTTTCCTGTACAAACTGTCTTTGGAGTACAATACATTATATATAGTGCCTATAGAAAGTCTACACCCCTTGAACTTTTTCACATTTTGTTGCGTCAGCGCCTCAGGGTTTCATGCATTTAAATGAGGATTTTTTTCCACTGATCTACACACCATACTCCACACTGTTAAGGGGAAAAAAGTTTTTATTGAGAAAAAAAGAAAAAAATTATATATTAAAAATACAAAACTGAAAGATCATAAAAGGATAAGTCTCCACCCCCCTGAGTTAATACTTGGTGGAAGCACCTTTGGCAGCAATTACAGCTGTGAGTCTGTTGGGATAGGTCTCTACCAACTTTGCACACCTAGATTTGGCAATATTTGACCATTCTTCTTTACAAAACTGTTCAAGCTCTGTCAAGTTCCTTGGGGAGCGTTGATGGACAGCAATCTTCAAGTCATGCCACAAATTTTCGATTGGATTTAGGTCTGGGCTCCGACTGGGCCACTCAAGGACATTTACCTTTTTGTTTCTTAGCCACTCCAGTGTAGCTTTGGCTGTGTGCTTTAGGTTGTTGTCATGCTGAAATGTGAACTTCCGTCCCAGTTTCAGCTTTCTTGCAGAGGGCAGCAGGTTTTCCTCAAGGACTTCTCTGTACTTTGCTCCATTCATTTTCCCTTCTATCCTGACAAGTGCCCCAGTCCCTGCCGATGAGAAACATCCCCATAACATGATGCTGCCACCACCATGCTTCACAGTAGGGATGGTGTTCTTTGGGTGATGCGCTGTGTTGGGTTTGTGCCAAACATAACGCTTTGCATTTAGGTCAAAAAGTTCAATTTTAGTTTAGTCAGACCACAAAACTTTTTGCCAGATGGCTACAGAATCTCCTGAGTGGTTTTTTGCATAATTCAAACGGGATTCAAGGTGGGCTTTCTTGAGTAATGGCTTCCTTCTTGCCACCCTACCATGCAGGCCAGATTTGTGGAGTGCTTGGGATATTGTTGTCACATGCACACTTTGACCAGTCTTGGCCATAAAAGCCTGTAGCTCTGGCAAAGTTGCCATTGGCCTCTTGGTAGCCTCTCTGATCAGTCTCCTTCTTGCTCGGTCATCCAGTTTGGAGGGACGGCCTGATCTAGGCAGGGCCTTTGTGGTGCCATACACCTTCCACTTCTTAATAATCGTCTTGACCGTGCTCCAAGGGATATTCAAGGCCTTTGATATTTTTTTTATACCCATCCCCTGATCTGTGCCTTTCAACAACTTTGTCCCAGAGTTCTTTTGAAAGCGCCTTGGTGCTCATGGTTGAGTCTTTGCTTTGAAAAGCACTATCCAGCAGAGGGAACCTACAGGAACTGCTGAATTTATCCTGAAATCATGTGACTCACTACAATTTAACACAGGTGGAGGCCACTTAACTTGGTGTGTGATTTTGAAGGCGATTGGTTACACCTGAGCTAATTTAGGATTGCTATTACAAGGGGTGGCCACTTATCCAACCAAGCTATTTCAGTTTTATTTTTAATTAATTTTCTACAAATTTCTAGAATATTTTTTCACTTGGAAGTTGGGGGTAGGATGTGTAGATAAATGGAAAAAAAACTATTTTAATGAATTTTAATTCCAGGCTATAAGGCAACAAAAGGTGAAAATTTTGAAAGGGGTGTAGACTTTCTATAGGCACTGTAATATATATATATATATATATATATATATATATATATATATATATATATATATATATATATATATAGCAATAGGATCTAAATAAGGCATGCATTTTGCCAGTACATACATGGGGAAATGGGAAGAACAATTACTCAGAAAATCGGAAGAGAACCTTTAGAATATATTCGGTTTGTAGGTGAGACACAGAGAATTGTGAGGGTCTGGAACCAACTCCCCAGTAATGTTGTTGAAGCTGACACCCTGGGATCCTTCAAGAAGCTGCTTGATGAGATTCTGGGATCAATAAGCTACTAACAACCAAACGAGCAAGATGGGCCGAATGCCTCCTCTCGTTTGTAAACTTTCTTATGTTCTTATGTTCTTATGATATTTTTGGGGTTTGGACACATGGTGAAGAATCTCTTTTCCAGTTTCATAAAATGGCAAATGAAACACAATCATTAACTGAAACAGAAACAGCTGTGTAGGAGGAATAAAACTGGGTGAGGAACAGCCAAACTCAGCTAACAAGGTGAGGTTGCTGAAGACAGTTTACTGTCAAAAGTCATACACCATGGCAAGACTGAGCACAGCAACAAGACACAAGGTAGTTATACTGCATCAGCAAGGTCTCTCCCAGGCAGAAATTTCAAGGCAGACAGGGGTTTCCAGATGTGCTGTCCAAGCTCTTTTGAAGAAGCACAAAGAAACGGGCAACGTTGAGGACCTAGACGCAGTGGTCGGCCAAGGAAACTTACTGCAGCAGATGAAAGACACATCATGCTTACTTCCCTTCGCAATCGGAAGATGTCCAGCAGTGCCATCAGCTCAGAACTGGCAGAAAACAGTGGGACCCTGGTACACCCATCTACTGTCCGGAGAAGTCTGGTCAGAAGTGGCCTTCATGGAAGACTTGCGGCCAAAAAGCCATACCTCCGATCGTGGAAACAAGGCCAAGCGACTCAACTATGCACGAAAACACAGGAACTGGGGTGCAGAAAAATGGCAGCAGGTGCTCTGGACTGATGAGTCAAAATTTGAAATATTTGGCTGTAGCAGAAGGCAGTTTGTTCGGCGAAGGGCTGGAGAGCGCATACACGAATGAGTGTCTGCAGGCAACAGTGAAGCATGGTGGAGGTTCCTTGCAAGTTTGGGGCTGCATTTCTGCAAATGGAGTTGGGGATTTGGTCAGAATTAATGGTCTCCTCAATGCTGAGAAGTACAGGCAGATACTTATCCATCATGCAATACCATCAGGGAGGCATCTGATTGGCCCCAAATTTATTCTGCAGCATGACAACGACCCCAAACATACAGCGAAAGTCATTAAGAACTATCTTCAGCGTAAAGAAGAACAAGGAGTCCTGGAAGTGATGGTATGGCCCCCACAGAGCCCTGATCTCAACATCATCGAGTCTGTCTGGGATTACATGAAGAGAGAGAAGCAACTGAGGCTGCCTAAATCCACAGAAGAACTGTGGTTAGTTCTCCAAGATGTTTGGGCCAACCTACCTGCCGAGTTCCTTCAAAAACTGTGTGCAAGTGTACCTAGAAGAATTGATGCTTGATGCTGTTTTGAAGGCAAAGGGTGGTCACACCAAATATGGATTTGATTTAGATTTTTCTTCTGTTCACTCACTTTGCATTTAGTTAATTGATAAATATAATCTATTAACATGTCTATTTTTGAAAGCATTCTTACTTTACAGCATTTTTTCACACCTGCCTAAAACTTTTGCTACTGTATATATATATATATATATATATATATATATATATATATATATATATATATATATATATAGCAATAGGATCTAAATAAGGCATGCATTTTGCCAGTACATACATGGGGAAATGGGAAGAACAATTACTCAGAAAATCGGAAAGAGAACCTTTAGAATATATTCGGTTTGTAGGTGAGACACAGAGAATTGTGAGGGTCTGGAACCAACTCCCCAGTAATGTTGTTGAAGCTGACACCCTGGGATCCTTCAAGAAGCTGCTTGATGAGATTCTGGGATCAATAAGCTACTAACAACCAAACGAGCAAGATGGGCCGAATGCCTCCTCTCGTTTGTAAACTTTCTTATGTTCTTATGTTCTTATGATATTTTTGGGGTTTGGACACATGGTGAAGAATCTCTTTTCCAGTTTCATAAAATGGCAAATGAAACACACAGTAATATTAAGGTGGACCTTCGATGGACAAGAAAAGAAATTTTTAGATACCAAGTAAAACTTGAAGAAGGTTCAATTGAGACTGACCTCTTCTGTAAACCTACTGACATGCACCAGTATTTACACATGTCCTCTGCACATCCGATACACACTAAAAGGGCAATGCCAAAGGGTCTAGGAATAAGTATACAAAGAATATGCTCAAAAGAAAGTGACTGTAAAACAAAGAAATGTATTAAAAATAAATCTTAAAAAAGAGGATACAAAGAAAGAATTATAGAGACGGAGTTAAGAAAAGTGGATAAACTAAAAAGAGATGATCTACTAGATTATAAAAATAGAGATAAAAAGGTCAAAAGAGTCCCATTAGTAATGACTTACTTTAAACTTTTGCCTAATATTTCTAAGCTAGTTTGGAAACAATTGCTTATTCTACATAATTCAGAAAAATTTTAAAAAGTATTTCTTAAGGCCCCAGTTGTAGCATTCAAAAGAGCAGCTAATTTAGGTGATATTTTAGTTCACAGTAAATATAAAATAATAGTTGACAGAATAGGTTCTACAAATACCTGCACTAGTACATATAAAGTGTGTAAATACATGGACAAAAGTAAAAATATAATTAAACATAAGAACAAAACATAGCCACTAAAAACTAATACCTACTGTACAAATAACAATGTTGTTTATGGAATAGCCTGTGAAAAATTGTGATGAAATAAAATATGTTGGAGAGACTGGAACAACTTTATATAAAAGAATTCAGAACCACCTTTCATTAATTAGACAAAAAAAAAAAATGAATGAACCAATAGTACAGCACTTCACCAGTCAAAGGACATGACATAAATGATGTCAAGTTTGTAGTATTAGAACAGCTAAAATTAGACAATGTGACATATAGCAGAATAAAATTAAGTAAATGGATAAATAGACTAAACACGACTATGCCAACGGGACTCAATAGAAAAGAATGAACTAACTCCAATAGATATATAACATTTAAATAAATAAACAAAATTCATTCAAAAGCTATGCATGCTGATGCGCTGGGGAGGACAAATCAAGGCTGATCCTCAGAGCCAGCACTGCATGATAATATAAATATACGTTTATATAAAATAATGTTAATTAGAATTAATACAGACTTAAAGATAGAAGTAAAAGTGATGTCACAATATATAGAACACCATTACATCAAGAATAAATCATGGATTTGAATATAAACAATAACAAGTAGTTGTCATGCCGTCAGAAACCTATACATGTTTTAATTCAAACACATGATCCTTTAAGCGACAGAGCGCTCTAGCGTGTGGCACTGCTTGGTGACTGGAGTTATGCGTCCCGAGCCATAGGCGAGGAAGCTAAAGAAAGTCAATGTCATCTACCACACGGTAAAGCCCGCACCGCTATTAGAAAGCGATGTATTTCGTTATTTTCTCATAAAAATAAAAACATATTTATTTATTGGGGTCTTAATCTTTCTTATTATAATTAATCAGGACATGTACAATTGTTGAATAGTCCGTGTAGTATTGAGTCATACTCGGAACTTGTTGTTGGAGGCGGGGCGTCATTCAAGCCGGCTGGCAGGGACTGGATTGGCTGATGCCGAAAGAACTGAAGCAGGGTTTATACTTTCTGAGGGAGGATGTGTTTGGATCCAGCTGATGACAGAATTGTGGACCAATCGTGTCTTTCTTGTTGATTTGCTGTCCAGTAGCTGCGAATTGAGCTTTCATTACGGTGTCCTGTCACAGACATGATTTCGCTTGTCTCTAGACCAGCGTCAGAAAGTATGTTTTTAGTAGCTTTTTCTGTTATCAGAAAGATATATATGTACAACATCGAAACGCTGGGCAGCTGGCTCTTTCATTTATGTCAATTTACTGGACATAATGGATTTAATGGATTTAAGTTTTATTCAAGCACTTTTGATAATTATCAATGACTTTCTTATGGAAGATATCAAATACAAATTTGTTAAAAAATCAAATCTAGTCCTGGAAGTTCCATAATAAGCTTTACAGTAATAGAAGTACATAACGCTCTAGGTCTATACGATCAAACAATGTGACTGATATGCCTTGTTGGGGAGAAATACTGGAGAAAACAGCGTGTGACTATCGAAAAGTATTTAGTTGGTAAACCCAGTTTTCAGTAGAAAATTATTTATTTGTATAACATTTACGTCCAATTCACCTTTTAACGTTTGTTTGTTTTTCTTTGCCACATAATTCAAATAATACGTGCCTTTTGGCATTTTAGGAACAACATGAACATTGCAGAATAATTAAGTTTTCAAGACACAAATAAAAAGAACACCATAGGTTTATAGACTACCACTTGATAACATATTTATAAATTGTATAATGCATAGTATACATAGGGCAGCAGTGTGGAGTAGTGGTTAGGGGCTCTGGACTCTGGTCGTGGGTTCAATCTCAGGTGGGGGACACTGCTGCTGTACCCTTGAGCAAGGTACTTTACCTAGATTGCTCCAGTAAAACCCAACTGTATAAATGGGTAATTGTATGTAAGAATAATGTGGTATCTTGTAACAATTGTAAGTCGCCTTGGATAAGGGCGTCTGCTAAGAAATAAATAATAATAATAACAACAGTAAACATACATTGTAATGGGATAACCCTCCACACAATTGTCCCCGTGCTATATACTGCAGGTGTAGTTCAACAATGCCGTAGGTGTATCAAACGATGCTCTGATATGATGCACTACATCGTCCTTCCTTTCGTTGCCACGGAAACCGTCTACAGCTTCGTCACGGATTCGAGCGAGAAAGGCTCTCACTACATCACGAGGAATCGGACGCCCTTTCTGATTGGCTTAACTACTCTCACCATATACCGTCACTTACTCACACCATTCAGCCAGTCAGAGTTGTCCTACACAAAGGCACGCCTCCCAGGACTGTCGTTGGTTGAAGTTTCAAATGGGTAGGGTGAAATGAACCTGCAGAGCGCAAAATCGTCAGCGTGATTGGGTGTTTTGCTGTAAATTACCGGGAAAGGGTGTTGTCCTGAAACACAGTGTCTCAGTGATATACTCGATGAGCTGCTTAGAAGAAATCCTGTCACCAAGCCGAACCGTGGAGCGAGCTGTCATTTTTATTTCAAATACCGTTAAACCCAATATCACCACGGTGAGTACAGTTTTCATTTACTTGGTACAGAGTATTTTGATTTGTTTTATATCACAAGTGTTTTTTTCTGATATTTAAGGTGTGTGCAATATTCATAAACACAGACCATATGTAACAGAGAAGGTGGGCTAGTTCGTATTAAAACTGCAGTTCAATGCAGAGATATGTAACAGAGAAGGTGGGCTAGTTCGTTGTTTGCACCTGTCTAGATTAAGGGCATCTTTTATCGGCTGTCTGGTTTTTTAAGGTGTATCAGATGGACTGTATTCCAGACGTCGTTTCCTGCAGTTTAAACCACGTCAAGTTTCTGTAAACAGTGTCGGACCAGAAGTGAAGTCACGGATGTATTGAAGTAATTTTACCCCCCAAACCAGCATTTCCCAGTTTCATTTAAAATTAAGATAACCCTACTCAGTTCAGGTGTGCTGAAATCCAGTTGATTGACTGCCACATTGATGTCTGATTGTGATATACAGAACCTCTACTGACTTGTTTATTATTAAAACAAAATGTTTGTTAACCAAACAGTTTTTATGTTTATTTATGTATTATCTTTCTGAATTATATTTATTAAACTCAGAATTTCATCTATTTTAAAGATGTGAAAGCCCCAAAAAAATTACCATTTAGCCTTCCTAGTTTTGTAGGTTGGTTTTATTTAACCAAAGAATTTTACTGGATTAGGACTGATTATTTTCTGAAGGAGGCTGTGAATTCAACTAAGTCCCTCTTGTGGTATTATTATTATTATTATTTAGTCATTTAGCAGATGCATTTATCCAAGGCGACTATGTTATGTTTGCCCTCAGGTCTACGTCTAGGCACTGTCACTGGTGCTTAAAACTCCTGTTTATTCTAGACTTATTGTATACTATTTGTTTTACTATCATATACTATCTGTTGGTTGGTTATTTTTAAAGCTATCATGTGTCTTGCCTTACACATATCTAAATGGAAGCTATTCAATTGTTCAAAAAGTGTGTAGAACATTTGACACAAAAACAGGACTAACTTCCACCCTAGTGTTTAATTTAAAAATAGAAAATAGTGTGTACCTGGATCATTTTATTGCACAGTATTTACATGAAGCACTAAAAGTATGTACTAGAGGCACTTGCTAAACCCTGAGTGATGTAGTAAATGTATAAAACTTCCATACCATTCACCTTATCCTTCTTTCTAATACTGCTGATGCTGCTTCATTCCCATTGGGTGTTACCTATTCTAATCTAGTCAGTGTAAACAGTAGAGGTCATGGTCTCATTTCCACTCATTCCACTGGACACCTATTATCTATGAGAGATAATTCATCTTGAAATTGCAGACTGCTCTATAGTACAGAAAACTCAACCCCAAACAGCAGACCAGGCAGTAACCTAATATATTCCTGTTTTTATTTAAGACACCTACACTACTTAATCAATCAACCTTGGGTGATCTTTCGAAGTGTTCGTTTCTGCTGAAGGAGTTAAGGGTTGTGTCCACACAGGAGAGGAAAGTAAAGTGTGGGAACTGGTCTGGGATCTTAAGCAACCCATTTCAGCGAAGAACAAAAGACCTACAACTGGCTCATACATAATGCAAATAAGTTCACCCCTCTTTGCATTTTAAGAACAAGGTCGAATAATTTTAGATTGAGACCCAGCTGAAGTTAGATATTTATTTGATATTCAGATGTGACTGAAACCTGAAGTTAGACGTATTCATTATTTAGTGTTTATTGTTTAACTGATTATTTTCTGAAGCAACATGTATATATGATGTAATAAATCAAAAGCATGCCGTTGCTTCTTTCACTAAAAGGCATTTTTTCATAAAATAATGATATTCGAATTCCTTTCTTAGACAAAACCAGCTGCTGTGTCACTTAACCACTGCTTCCACATGAAAGTGCACACTCTACACAAAATATTGAGTTTTACTGCCCTTGCCCCTGGAAAAGGCCTCCAAAATCTTCTTTTACTGCTTAACATCCCATGTTATCAACATTCCAAAAAGGGTTTTATTCAAAATGTGTTTTACAGTAGATATCTAATTATTGTACAACGTGGATGTACATTTTAAAATAACACTTATTTGGAACGACATCTGAAACTCAGAGCACAATATATGTGGTAATGTATTTATTTTGACAATAGAAAAGCATTGATACAATACCAATACAGTATATTTCTAGACTAGAAAGACGTGCATTTTCAACAGGCTTTGTAATATAAAGCAGTACATGGGGGAAACAATGTTAGTTTTTTCAAACAGGCAACTTTGCAACTGACATTTAAGTGCCGGTTTTACCACAGTAATTTAATTCACAACTTCAGTCATTCACACAGTCCATGAAAAAAATAAAACAACCTAGTTAAATTAGTAACATTTGTCCCCCTCAACCTAAACTATCTTACAACTACACCTTTGGAAGTTCAATGTATATAATACATACAATATTCTGTGTTTGGGGATAGGGGTGTTTTATGTAGCTATAGCAAGGCGATCAATAAGGAAAACAATATTACGGTTTCTCTGTTTGCGCAGTATCGGTACATTTTTGTTTTTAATATTTTTGGGAGTGTGTCTGTAGATTTAGAAAGGGAGAGCACAATAGAATGAGAAAGAAATGTACAGATAACTATAAAAACAGGAGCCGCATATTAGTGAGGCATCGTGAATGCACATCTAACTACATCGGGAGAAGTCACTCCCTGGATTATAATATTATTTATTATTAGGCTGCAAAAATATATATTGTTGGATATATATATATATATATATATATATATATATATATATATATATATATATATATATATATAGAAAGCTATACAGCTGTGGTAAAAGTTTTGCATCAGAATTTTAGGATTGAGACACAATAAAAAAATAAAACGATATCAACATCATTTATGTCTTTTATATACATGTTGCTTCAGAAAGCGCTCTTATCCCAAATAATCAGTTAAACAAACAATAAACACTAAATAATGAATAGGTCTAACTTCAGGTTTCAGTCACATCCGCATACCGAATAAGTGTCTAACTTCAGCTGGGTTTGAGTCATATATAAGTATAAGGCGAGATACATAATAATACCCTGCCACACGGCTATCTGTGTTTCAAAGTTTCACTTATTTTGTGTTGCACATTTATCTGTACCGTATACCTTGGTATTTAAAAATGAGGAACAGTATGGTCATTCTTAAAATGCAAATCAAACAGTTTCTTGTCATTAATTGCCAGATTATCCTATCGAATTAATATAGATAGCAAAGAAAAATAACGTGAATGTAAACATTTGACTGAACCGAAACGGAAGTTGGTCCGTCCTTGACTGTTTCCCCCCGGACATTGACAGTCCGGAATTTATTCTGGTTTTGTGTTGAATTTCTAAGGACAAGTCGGGAGCGACGTATACGGTTGGCAGGTAAATTTAACAACAGCAAAAACGTTTAATGTAATTAAATAATTGACATGTTTTTACTCTATTTTAAAAATAAGTAATGCAATCCACAATTTTGAACAAAAAAAGAGGAATGAAATCCAGTACCTTAACCTTCATCGTGCCTGGCGAGGAGGTAGCAAAAATGTACTGTGCTCGAGTAGTAGACTGTATTGTGTCCGTAATACGGTCATTTTGTTGCGGTTGTCTCTATAGTTCGTATTTTGACATTTTAAGAAATAACGGCTTAGGACCTATAGCAATGTTTTATTTATAAAATCAACAAATACATTCAATAGAATACAATGTGTTGTTCTTTTACTTGGTGTTTATCTTCGTCCAATACGGGACAAGACTACTATTGCTTGATAAAATGATGTGACATTGGCTGGAAGACGCGTGAATAATTCCGATGCATACTTACAATAACATAACAAAGTCGTTCACTACAGCCTGTCACATGTAGGTAAAAGGTCATTAACGTCTAAAGTTTGTATCTGTACGTTGTGAAATAGGTACCAGTAAGGATGTTTGTTTGCGCCTGAAACAAAACGTTGGACTTTGGCTTTGTTGTTACTCTGTTTTGTGTACCTGTACAAATTTGATACTCAAAAGCAAAGAGTATACTCTACTGAGTTCATGGCTGAAGTGGAACTTCAACTTTGGACTAATTTGAGGTGGATTTCGGAAAAATACAACACAGGAACGTTTCTGGCTGTTTATCTTTTAAGGGGATAGTTCAACGAGATGGGTTTAGTAGATAAGCTCACTTTAAATGATTTAAGTACCATGGGGTTACAGTAATGAAATGCTCTCATTTCAAAAACGGTAGTGCCGTGGACGAGGTGGTCAGTGTGATTTGTATGACTCACTGTGCAATAAATTTTACTAGCGTAACATTAAATACTACTAATTCCCTTGGAAACGCACTTACCATTGATTTACCTCAATAGTCTGTTCAAACAAACGTTTTCAGTGTTGCCGCATGTATATTTCTTCTTCTACCACATAGCAACATTTTCAGAAAACTGTCCAAACCTTGAACTTTGAACCACTGGTAGCCAGATTGCAGTTGTAAACAACCTTTAACCTATTTTCATCAAAGCAAAAAAAAAACTTGTGTAAGAGACTTTTTTTAAATTAAAAAAATAAATAAATAAAGTTTTAGAATTGGTCGCCAAATATTTGTTTCTCAGTGTGTGGGTTTGTATGAGTGCACCACGGTTTTAAATTAAATACAAGTAAAGAGAAACAAAATAGTCTGAGTTAAATAAAAAGTGATTGAAGCAAATTCCATGTCATCACCACAGCCCTGCCAAGATGCCTGGATCCGTCCCAGCTAACGGGGAAGCCAGCTGGCCCAAAGATGTGGGCATCGTAGCCATGGAGATATACTTGCCCTCCCAGTACGTTGACCAGGCAGAGCTGGAGCAGTTTGATGGTGTAGATGCAGGCAAATACACCATCGGCCTAGGCCAGGCCAAGATGGGCTTCTGCTCAGACCGAGAAGACATCAACTCACTGTGCCTGACCGCGGTCCAGAGGCTAATGGAGAGGAACTGCCTGTCCTACGAAAGCATAGGGAGGCTGGAGGTGGGCACTGAGACCATCATTGACAAGTCCAAGTCTGTGAAGACAGTCCTCATGCAGCTGTTTGAGGAGTCAGGCAACACAGATGTGGAAGGCATTGACACAACCAACGCCTGCTATGGGGGAACAGCAGCTCTCTTCAACGCAGTCAACTGGGTAGAGTCCAGCTCCTGGGATGGTAAGAAATTGACTTCACTTCATAGTTTGTGAGGCGTTGATATGTTCACTAACTCACTTAATTTAGCAAATAATTAAATTTCTTTGCATTTCTGTTTCCAGTAGTAAGCTGTAAGTTAATTATTGAGTATGTGATTTGAAAAAGTGTTAGAAATGTGTTATTGTTTGCCATGAGTTTACAATCAGTTTCTCAATCACATTGTTATCTCCTGCTTGTTTTTGATTTCATCTAGGCCGGTATGCACTAGTTGTTGCAGGAGACATTGCTGTCTACGCTACTGGAAGTGCTAGGCCAACAGGGGGCGCTGGAGCTGTAGCCATGCTTGTTGGCCCCAATGCTCCTTTAGTTTTTGACAGAGGTAAGTAATTGTTTTAGATACATGTTTTATTTTTTTTAGAATATTTTACTAATAAAAAGCAATAGGATTATTACATTAACAATATGATTCTGGATGCATTAGAATAGTGACACATAAAAGCCATAAAGTTACATTGCAAATCCAGATGCTTAAATATAAATACCATTTTATTGAATATGTACTGTTTCTGTTCTGTAGGTCTGCGTGGAACACACATGCAGCATGCCTATGATTTCTACAAGCCTGATATGGTGTCTGAATATCCAGTTGTTGATGGGAAATTGTCCATTCAGTGCTACCTCGGTGCATTAGACCGGTGTTATACTGTGTTTCGCAACAAAATCCATGCACAATGGCAGAAAGGTATGTTCCAGTTTGTTTTTTTTGTGCACTACATAATCGTAGTTCGATGTAAGTCTGTCAGGATACAAGCAGTGTCGCTTATATTATAGATGTTGTCCTTTTGCGGTTCAAACTGGACCTTCACAGCAGCCTTATGCTCCCAACTCATTTACTAGCTCCCTGAGGCCCTAGTCAGGGTTAGAAACTAAGAAAATTGCGGGACTAGTACCTTTTGAAACTTACTAGTCCTGATGTAAACTTACTAGTCCTTATGTGAAGTGCCTAAGTATGAAGCAACCACAACAGTTGGGGTCCCAAAAAATATTAGACTTAAATTGTATTTTCCTGAAAAAAGTAAACACAAAATTTTTTTTAACAAAGTATCTTAGTAAAAGCTCCTACAGATTGATCTAACACCTGTTTGCACCTCATTACTGAGCGACTAATGTACTGTGTGCTAAGAAAATAACATTGACAGCACCAGACGGGATGACTGAGGAAAAATTCTCAGCTGTGTCACCTTGCCAACCACGAAGCTCCGCCTGAAATTGACACCGATGACACAAACCAAATGTTTATTTTATTGTTCATTACATGTGTATTTAATTAGATTTAAATAACTATGAATGACCTACATTCCTGCTAGCCCCTCGCGTCGCCACAAGCAAAATGTTTTCCTGTGTGGCTCACAGTGTAGTCGCAGTCGCTGTTTGCTATCTCTTTAAAATATGCTGAAATATAGTTAGGAAATAGTAACATAATGGTACTAAGAACATTCAGAAGAGCAACAATTAATAAAATAATAAACACATTTATTATTTTTAAAAAGGAGGATTCGTCTCACTATGATTTATTGAATTTTAATGCTGGAATCAGTGCAGTGTTACTGTCTGTAGACCCAGGTGAAAAAACACAGCACACAACTGTTTTTAAACACAGTCGTGGCTGTACAATCCTACTTAATATTACAAGCTTGTGTAACTAGAGCTGCGGCTGGTCAGGGAGGCATTTATATTAACATACGCTTATAGCACTGTCTACTGGCAGTATCGCTTTACCATTCTGCAGTGGAAAGAAAACAGCGAATAATAATATAAAATATCTGCAAACCAATTCAGAATTTAGGAAATCTGCAAGCACGTTTTTTCACGTGGGACTATTTTTTGGCATTGATTAAATGGGAATCAAAGTTATAGTTCACTTTTAAATATACTGTTTATGTGTAAGTAAAGGGTACGGTCTGGCATTTAAATATCTACGTGGTTTCAAATAAAATACACTTTTTTTGTCTTGCTGACACAGTATGTTCATAACCAGTTTATACTTAACATTAATATAAACATACGTCAACAAAAATCATGTAGTAAAATTGTATTTTAACCTTGTGAAGTTGTAAAAGGCAGACAGTACCTATATTATGAATTCTACCAGTGACAGTGTGGTGTTTGTATGTCATTCAGGCTTGCATTGGAAGCTGAAAAGCTCACCTACCGGTATATTATTTGTGTTTAGGGGAGAGGGCTGTTGGACACAGTTATAGGGCTTGTAACCAGGAGGTCCCGGTTCAAATCCCACCTCAGCCACTGACTCATTGTGTGACCCTGAGCAAGTCACTTAACCTCCTTGTGCTCCGTCTTTCGGGTGAGACGTAGTTGTAAGTGACTCTGCAGCTGATGCATAGTTCACACACCCTAGTCTCTGTAAGTCACCTTGGATAAAGGTGTCTGCTAAATAAACAAATAATAAAAAATAAACAATATGTTTTACGGTTTTCTTTAATATTCTTTGGAGTGGCTTAAGTTTTTCCAGTGTGGCTAAAAAATGCTAAGTTACTTTAGCCACAGTGGCTAACTAAATGAAAGTCTTAAAGGGAACGTAGAATTACTACCAATGATAATTAATGAACTCACGTACACACACGCTTTTCACTAAAGCCCCTATTTAAAGACAGTATGTTTCACTGTAGCCCTCAAGATTACATTGTTAGATAGGTGGGAGAAAACCTCTTCAGCAATGACAGTAAAATCTGCCAGAACTGATGGACGCTGATTTACTAGGTTGGATATTAACGAGAGCATACAAAATACAAAAGAAAAATAAGGGAAACGCAAATCTTTTCATGAAAGCTGGGGATCTTTGTTAAATGCATTTGAATTCAGTTTCACTTCTCTAGGTGATTGTTGAACTCCGTTTTCTCTGCGTTGTTGTTTTCAGAGGGCAGTAACAAGCGCTTCAGCCTGGAGGATTTCGGTTTCATGATCTTCCACTCACCCTATTGCAAGTTGGTGCAGAAATCACTGGCCCGCCTAGTGCTGAACGACTTCCTCAGCCACCCCAACCCCAACACAGAGAGTGGGATCTTCAGCGGCCTGGAAGCCTTCAGGTGAGGCAAAGTATGATTGAACCTTTCAGGACCGTGTTTAAATCATGAAGAATGTTAATTTCAAGCACTATAGTTTCTATGAGTTATTTTTGCCCCTTATTTCGATATTGAGGAAATACTGTAGTTTGTTCAAGAAAAATAACTCCATCTGTTTATTACTGCATTACTAATTGTGTATCATTACAGTAACTGGGTGTGTAAATCATTTAGAGTTTTAATGTTTAAGAGCTAGCCAAGTGTTAAACATTTTGTTTAATCGTATATACAGTATGGGTACACTGAAAGGCTTAAATATATCATTATTTTCCACAAGAGTTGTACACATGTAGTCGGCTAAATGTTGGAGACACAAATGTATTATTGTTTGTACTTAATGTCTAACCCTCAAACCAAAAACATACTCCGGTTTTCAGTACCCCATTCCAATGAATGATTAGCAATTTCTAAATCTTTTAAGGGATGTGAAACTAGAAGACACTTACTTCGATCGAGATGTGGAAAAGGCCTTCATGAAGGCTAGTGCGGAACTGTATAACCAGAAAACCAAGGCGTCTCTGCTCGTTTCAAACCAGAATGGCAATATGTACACACCGTCTGTGTATGGCTGCCTTGCCTCTGTCCTTGCACAGTAAGTACATGCCCAGAAAATCCCAAATAAATTCTGAAAAACATTGCTTGCTTAAAATAAACAATCTAATTTAACAGTAATTTTAAAATGATTTGTTTTTTTTCAGGAACAGCCCACAGCAGTTGGCAGGAGAGAGGATTGGAGTTTTCTCTTATGGGTCTGGCTTTGCTGCTACATTGTACTCTATCCGAGTGACACAAGATGCTACTCCTGGCAAGTTTGTGTGTTTTTGTTAATGGCAGGCTTTGCCCCCCTCATAAATCACGTATATGTACCTGCATATTTTGTAGTTTTCCATTACCGATAAAGAACTAAGGCATAATACTGAAGTGTTTTTATCCATGTGACAACATAACAAAAAAAAATCCGCTGACCTCTTCTTTGGAGTAATTTAGTATCTTAACCAGAATAAAACATGTAAAATCCATTAAATTGAATGTAAAAGTTCTCAGTCTAATAATTTTAGGAGAAACAAAACAGAACAGAATGTGCGATAGGTCTATGTGCTAAAGGACAGGGCTCTCACACTAACACCTTCTGTCTAAATTCTTCAATTTACCTGTTTAAACACGTTTTCTGTTATCCATAGGCTTTATCCTTGTGTGGCCAGCACATCAGTAAAGAGTATTTTTTAAATCTTTTTTCAGGCTCCTCATTGGATAAGCTTACTGCCAGCCTGTGTGACCTCAAGTCCCGTCTTGACTCCAGGAGGAGAGTAGCACCGGAGCTCTTTGCTGAGAATATGAAGCTTAGACAAGAGACTCACCACCTAGGTATGGCTGTTTCTTGATTCCTCTTAGAGCTTATAGACTGGACATGTTGTACCTTCCAAATAAAGTTCAAGAATCAGAAATGTAATGTGTGCTTATAGTTACCTTATTCTCTTTCATGCATGGGTTCTAATTTTAAATATAGCCTAAAAGATCAGGCAGTCAAAATGTAAAGGATTAACAAAACATTCTTCATGTTTGGAAAACCTTTCAGGTAAACTTGGTAATAGTTTTTAAATTCAGATTTTTAAACATCTGCCTGCACTTTGTTCCTTGCATTAAGCTGGTAAATTGATTCTGACATTCAAAACGAGAGACAGGATCTTTTCAATTAGGGGTCACTTTATTACCATATTGAGGGACCTCAGTCTTATTTCCAAATAATTGCCCCTGATTCTAACCTTAGCCTCCAAAATGGCATATCCAGTATATGAGAATAAGCCATAATGGGATACTACCAGCACCATAAATAAATATTGTGTAATGGTTTTATTGGGTTTCCCATATAATTACATTCATTGCGTTGCATTTTTGTCTTTATTAGCAAACTACATCCCTCAGGGCTCCGTGGATGATTTGTTCCCTGGAACGTGGTTCCTAACACGAGTGGATGAGAAGCACCGCGGCAATATGCGAGACGGCCCCTGAATGAGAATGGACCTCTGGAAGCTGGATTGGTTCATTCCACTGCTACAGAGGTATAAAGATTTATTCAATTGCAGGGCAGAGTAATACATTCTCAACCATAATGAGTGTTGCTCAAGTAAAATCCTCAAGGGCTAGCAGACTCCACTTAACACGCATTCATTGAAACTTCTGTTCCACCAGTTATCTTGAGTAATTACAAACCATTGAAGCAACTTAAACTGTTACCTCAATATACAGTTTCATTAATTGCATAGCAAATATTAATGAAAGAGGAGTACAATGACTGACTGTACCAGTGTTTAGCAGAGTAAGTTCTATTACAGAACATTACTTTTATCCAAACTACTTTACATTGTTGTGCTCAGAGTTTTATCAAATGTTGTAAAACAGTATTTCCTTTTCATATGATCTATTTGTATGTTATTTTTTTTCTGTTTCCTCTTTACCAGCACATACCCAGTCCTGCTAAGAAAGTTCCAAGGATTCCTTCCATCGCTGAAGGGCCAGAGACCGTTGTCATTAGCAATGGAGAGCACTGAGGTACCTCTGTGAGGTGAAGAACTGATGGCTCACCAGTGGAAACAGACAAGGGGAAATAATAAACAGACAACCCTTTCCTTAATCCCTTATGCTAAATTAAGCATATGCACAACAATGTATTATTTAATCAGCATATGCAGGAATTATCTTGTGCTGCCTTGTCCATGCTGGGATATGGGCCCATCAGGGTATGGGACAACTGATGTTACGCTATGTAAAAATATACTCATTCACAGGTACGGGCTGTGTTCAAAGACAGGAAAGTGAGGTTAACTTGTATAACAGTTTTATGAATGCTGCTATAATACACATGCATATCTGTTTGTGATATCCAGTTGTGTTCAAATCTAAATAGTAGATTTTCCCACCACCACAAGCACCAGCAATGTTTGTGCATATTTTATAGCCTAGCATCTCGGAGGGCATTGTAGGGTCTCGTGTTTGAGTTTTTTGTTGTTTATACTGTTTGCATGGAGTCCACTTTTTCGTTCTTCTAGGCTGAATCAGCTGTAGTTTGGAATTACATTTGCAAATGTCTAATCTGAAAAGTCATGTGTAACCCCCAAGTTATTTATTGATGGATAGATAGAATCAGCTGTATAAAGTGGAAATGAACATTCTTCAGTGGTTTGCTCAAAAGGTATGGTCTAAAACTAAATGGCCTTTTTCCATTCAGCATAATTCTGAGTTCCAGCCCGAGGAGAAAGGGGTTGGTTGATGTACAATTGTGAAATAAAGGCAAATTGCAACTCATACTATAATATGAATGTGTTTTTCTTGTAATTAACTATTTATTACATTTATTTCAAAATGTAAACTGCCTTTTTTTGGGGCTGTGTTCAAAAGTACAAACTGTAGACCACTTTTGTCCCTCCAAGTGCTTCTTTTTGTTATTTAGCTGGGCTGGCTATTTAATCCGGTAAGGTTGTGAGAACAATGTTCTGTTATCCTGTATTGACGACTTCTGACAGTTTCGGCAGATTCCGATTCTACCTACACAAGGTCTTGATTCAGCTATGCAACTGTGATATAACAATTATTGGATACTTTAGGAATCAGTACGCTTTTCCATTTCACTCTTACCAAAACAGTGTGATGTACACCTTTTACAAAGGCCTTACTTACCAAAATGGTGTTGTAGCATGTGTGCTAGTACACTATTTTGATAGCCATGTTTGTTTGGAATATAAAAGGACACTGTATTGAATTTCCAAAGCTTGTAGTGATATTTCAAAGCAGTGTATGAAACAGTTAAATATCCTGTTTATTTGCTTTCCGTGGGTTTGTGTCTGTTTTCAAATTATTGATCGGTGCAAATTGACATTTATACCAATCTGGTTTTAAAGCAAGAACATTTTTATATGCACTGTAACTCTAATGAGGGTTTACAGACAGGCATGTTTTGTCAGCATTAGAATTTACTCAAGTCTCGGTATGGGTCTTAGTGTAAGCATGTAAGAAATGTAAACAAAAATAATCTTAATAATGTACAGATTAATGTAATGTTTTTATTTTTAAAGTTGCAAACTAATGTGTATTCATTTCTTGTTATCTGGGGAAGATTAATGTTTACAGTTTGTTTTGTGTTTCAGATTAATTATTGTGTATTGAATCAATCTCTGATCACTATTTTGTTGAATTTGTCAATAGTGCATAAATTAATACAGAAAAATGAATTATAATTATATGATTGTAGTGTATATAAGGCTGACTAGAGAAACTTGAAATATGAACTTGAATACTTTGTCAGAATAAAAATGCTACATACATTTCAAATTGATTTTGAGTGTTTTTTCTTTTCTGGTCCCTTTAAGTCTCATGAAATGTAACATTGGTGATGTTCTCATAATAATGTCATGAACATTCCATGCAAGCGTGTCATAATAAAATATATTCATGCTATGAAGGGGTGGGTAAATATTCTTGCATAATAAAATAGCATGCTTGTCCTCCTTAACACAATAAAGGATGGGTGTCTAAGGTGGAAAATTGGCTTACTGAAATAAATTTAAATGAAAAACATATTGCAGAACTGGTAAGCAACACATCAAACTTTTCTTTAGTTAACAGCCATTACAGGTATTAAAGTAAGCTTTAATGTGTAATTTCTCACTTGTTTTTGCCCCATTGATACAACTTGACAGTTTATTTTGCTCATTCTCATGATAAAGTCTAAACTATTCACATATACAGCCTTTTAAGCAGAGAATTTTCATGACATGCAAATACTGTTCCTCACTGGCATATTATCACAGCATGAAGGGAAAATGTAAAACTGGTTTTATAAAGAAAGGGGTGGGTAAATAAAAAATGTGAACTACAATGTACTGCACCAATGTGAAGTGACTGAGCCATGTGATCTGAGTGTGTCGTAACAAAAGTCCATCTCTACCACGTTGCTGATTTCTCCGAGTCAGCAATTGCTCCCGTTCAGGGTAATGACGTGCTGTATATGGTAAGACAGCAGACCAGACAGACAGTAGTAGTGGGTGCTGGGTTAGGTGCTTTTGTATATAAAGACACCATCTCAAAAGTGATGACTGTGGACCATTCAAGACTTCAGATTTGTCGTTGAATTAAGAGACACAATTTATTATTTTAACCTTACAAAAATGTAACACAAACATTGTGAAAAAACCCATTCTATTTTCAGTGCAAAATCTGTATGATTAAGACAATGACATCTTCTCAATTTATAAAATTGAACAGAGTTTGGATGTGTACCTGATCTCACGATAAGGCTTGTGCCTCTCTTTCTTGGAGTCTTTGAGTTCCAGCTGTGTGATAATGGGCACGCTCTCCCTTGCTAGTCTCTTCTGCACACGGTGCAGGATGATGCGTAAACTCCAGTGATGGAGCTGCGCGAGTCCTTCCCCTGGTTGTTCCTTATGTGCTCCTCTGTGATGCCCAGATTCTCCAAAGCCACTTTAACTTCCACCTCCTCTTCCTTCAGGTCACAGGGTTCAGCCAGATACATGGGGTCCAGTTTGAAAGGGTCCATAGCTTTGGGAAACTGGACCGAGTGAAGCCACTCGCTGGTCATGATGTTGTCTACAGTGTAGCGGTTGGCAGGTACAGGCTGCAGGATGCCTCGAATCAGTCTCTGGCAGGGCTCTAAGATATAAGGGGGGATGGTATAAGTGCCGTCCAGAATGCACTTCTTCAGCTTAGCTACAGTGTCTGCTCTGAAAGGCATGGTGCCAGTAACCATGAAGAAGAGCAGGATGCCCAGCGCCCAGACGTCCACGAAGACGCCCACGTAGTTCTCGTCTCTGAACAGTTCAGGGGCTGCGTAAGGCGGGGAGCCACAGAACGTGTTGAGGGTCTCTTCCTTCTTGCTGATGGTACTGAAGCCGAAGTCTCCCACCTTCACGCACGTGTTGCAGGTATAAAACACATTTTCTGCTTTCAGGTCTCTGTGAATTATGCTTCTATCGTGCTGAAAATATAGGAAAAAAAAATGTTGGGTTGAGTGTTTTAATTCTTCAGTGCTCTACATGCATGCAGGGCTTGGAACAGTAAACAACAGCTTTGGCCAAACGTTTTGCATCACCCTATCAAATTAACACATTTTGCTTCCTAAAGTAGAATGAAACCTGCTGAATAATGTTACGTTAACATACTGCTTTGTAGTTTTCCGTACACTTAACGAAAAACTGACAAAAATTGAAAAATGTGACATTTTGAAATCCTGTACTACTATTATGCCTGCCTTGACATTTGCGATCTCATTTTGTAGTTTCTTTGATTACATGATGTTAAATAAAATATCTAAATTATGTTCATAGTTTTATTTTATTTTTCAATTATGTCTCAATGCTAAAATTCTAGGTGATGCAAAACTGTACAGTCTCTGTGTGGGCATGAGAAGTTCGGGTTGTTCTTAAGGAACATATAAACATGAAATCATTTTTCATTAAAATTAAAACTATGAAACAACATTTATTTATTTATTTATTTATTTATTTATTTATTTAAAGAAAACAAGTTCTGTCACACTTAAAATATTTGACATAACCCCAACAGATAAGAGTGACACCTGGTAGAAGAAAGATGAGCAGCAGACAGAATGTTGAAGGACAATTGCTATTATTAATCTTTCCATGTATGGCGTATTTTTAACAATTGCTGAAAAAAAAGTAGTTTTGGAATATATGGGGAAAAAATGGCATCGTCATACGAGGCTATCATCAATACTCAATAACAACCAATCAATACTTTATTTACATAGCACCTTTCATACAAAAGTATATCAAAACGCTATGCGGGACAAAACAGAAGAAAATCAAAATGCAATACATTATAAAATTCAGTTTAAAAAAGCGAATATAAAAGACAAGAACATCTAAATAGATCACATTTGTATAGAGAAGAGAAACACAGTTTAAAATTCAGTTTAAAAAGGCTAATCTGAAAAAGTAAGCTGCATTCTGTATAAGCTGCAGTGAAGTCTAGCAGCTGCATTCTGTATACACTGCAGTGAAGTCTAGCAGCTGCATTCTGTATAAGCTGCAGTGAAGTCTATCAGCTGCATTCTGGTAAAAGGACACTTTGGTGACATTGTGAATATGCGACTCAAAAGATAAATCAGAGTCAAATAAGACCCTAGATTGTTCACTTCCGTTTTTATGTTTGCGGTCAAATTGCTCAGATCAATTTTTAGAGATTTTGTGGATTTTTATCAAAGTTTAACTGTAAAACATGTTGGAACATCCACCTCTTCACACCAGTAAAGCATTCAGCTAAGGCTGACACAGCCAGGGTATCATCAGGTTTTACAGAGATGTAGAGCTGTGTGTCATCAGCATAGCAGTGCAAGTTAACACCATGTTTACGGATCATCTCACCCAGCGGTACAAAGAGAAAAGAATGGGTCCCAGTATAGAGCCTTGGGGAATACCACAGGCAACGATGAAAATCCAGACACAGTCTCCAAATGAAACAAATTGCTGTCATGCATTTGTGTCTTCAATATGTCCCTCTATAAAGATTACAGAGAGTTTGTTCCCATGTGAGGTCAGTATGCATGAAAGGGTTAAAAAAAAAAACCGAAAGCTTTTGTAAACTCACCATGTGTTTGACTGCAGAGAGGATTTGAGAGAAGACGATTCTGCTGTCTGTGTCGGAGAGCCTCCCCTCTGTGCTGATCTTGGTAAAGAGCTCCCCTCCTCCTCCGCACTCCATGACAAGATGCAGCTTGGACAGGGTCTCCACAACCTCGTACAGCCGGATCACATTGGGGTGGTGCAGCATCTCCATGCTGGAGATCTCTCTCGACAGCAGACGCTGCGTCTTCTGGTCCAGCTTCGTCTTGTCCAGGATTTTAATCGCTACTTTTTCTGGGAGACAAACACAGGATGAAACGTTAATTCAAGAAATTCCGTACATTTTTCACCATTTGTATGTTATTTTTCTAATAATGTTCAGCACCGAAAGCATTACTATCATGTAATAGATTTAAATCGGTATGGCAAAAAGCTAACAACGTTTTAAAAACAACTGGAATGGAATATAAAAGCTGTGTCTGTGTTCTGGTAGTCTGTCCCTGTTCATACTTATTATACCAACATTTTCACTGTTCTCTGTACTAGAAAGTCACAAAGTAACCAGGCTAAAAAGAGAGTGGAAGCCTTATGCTTTGCATGGTATAATGGGATTTGTACTGTCATGTATGTGGATTAGTTTAACAGGATTGTTGTGGGATTGAAGGTACAGTACTGTACACTGTGGGGAGACTCACTCAGACACACACACACTTTCAATGAGTTAGTTCAGTGAACATCAATAATTAACACACCTGCTTAATATCACACCGATTAATATCACACTTCACTTATTATTAAGAACATAAGAAAGTTTACAAACGAGAGGAGGCCATTCGACCCATCTTGCTCGTTTGGTTGTTAGTAGCTTATTGATCCCAGAATCTCATCAAGCAGCTTCTTGAAGGATCCCAGGGTGTCAGCTTCAACAACATTACTGGGGAGTTGGTTCCAGACCCTCACAATTCTCTGTGTAAAAATCCTATTTTCTGTTCTGAATGCCCCTTTATCTAATCTCCATTTGTGACCGCTGGTCCTTGTTTCTTTTTTCAGGTTGAAAAAGTCCCCTGGGTCGACATTGTCAATACCATTTAGAATTTTGAATGCTTGAATCAGATCACAGCATAGTCTTCTTTGTTCAAGACTGCATAGATTCAATTCTTTTAGCCTGTCTGCATATGACATGCCTTTTAAACCCAGGATAATTCTGGTCGCTCTTCTTTGCACTCTTTCTAAAGCAGCAATATCCGTTTTGTAACGAGGTGACCAGAACTGAACACAATATTCTAGATGAGGTCTTACTAATGCATTGTAAAGTTTTAACATTACTTCCCTTGATTTAAATTCGACACTTTTCACAATATATCCAAGCATCTTGTTGGCTTTTTATAGCTTCCCACATTGTCTAGATGAAGACATTTCTGAGTCAACATAAACTCCTAGGTCTTTTTCATAGTTCCCTTCTTCAATTTCAGTATCTCCCATATGATATTTATAATGCACATTTTTATTGCCTGCATGCAATACTTTACACTTTTCTCTATTAAATTCCATTTGCCATGTGTCTGCCCAGTTCTGAATGCTGTCTAGATCATTTTGAATGACCTTTGCTGCTGCAACAGTGTTTGCCACTCCTGCTATTTTTGTGTCGCCTGCAAATTTAACAAGTTTGCTTACTATACCAGAATCTAAATCATTAATGTAGATTAGGAAGAGCAGAGGACCTAACACTGATCCCTGTGGTACACCACTGGTTACCTCGCTCCATTTTGAGGTTTCTCCTCTAATCAGTACTTTCTGTTTTCTACATGTTAACCACTCCCTAATCCATGTGCATGCATTTCCTTGAATCCCTACTGCGTTCAGTTTGAGGATTAATCTTTTATGCAGGACTTTGTCAAAAGCTTTCTGGAAATCTAAATAAACCATGTTGTATGCTTTGCAATTATCCATTTTCAATGTTGCATCCTCAAAAAAGTCAAGCAGGTTACTTAGACACGATCTCCCTTTCCTAAAACCATACTGACTGTCTCCCAGGATACTGTTACCATATAGGTAATTTTCCATTTTGGATCTTATTATAGTTTCCATAAGTTTACATATAATAGAAGTCAGGATTATTGGTCTGCAGTTACCTTGTCCGGTTTTATCTCTCTTTTTGTGGATCGGTATTACGTTTGCAATTCTCCAGTCTGTCGGTACAACCCCTGTGTCAAGAGACTGTTGCATGATCTTGGTTAGTGGTTTGTAAATAACTTATTTAATTTCTTTGAGTACTATTGGGAGGATCTCATCCAACCCAGGGGATTTGTTTATTTTAAGAGCTCCTAGTCCCTTTAACACTTCTGCCTCTGTTATGCTAAAGTTATTTAAAACTGGATAGGAACAGGTTGACATGTGGGGCATGTTGTCCGTGTCCTCCTTTGTAAAAACCTGTGAAAAGTAATCATTTAATATATTTGCTACTACTTTTTCTTCTTCATCTATGACTTTGCCATTTGCCATCTCTTAGACATTTAACCTCCTCTTTGAATGTTCTCTTGTTATAATATTGGAAAAACATTTTGGAATTGGTTTTAGCTCCCGTAGCAATGTTCATTTCTATCTCTCTCTTGGCCTTTCTAACTTCCTTTTTGATTGCGTTTGCAGTTCCAAGTACTCTTTCTGTGTACTTTGTTTTTGGTCCCTTTTAAACGCTCTGTAAAGTGTCTTTTTTTGCGGAATATTATTTTTAATTTATCTATTAAACCATTTTGGCCATTTTGTTTTAAATTTAGATTTGTCTACTTTTGGGATGTAATTGTTTTGCGCCGCTGGTACTACATTAAAAAAAAAAAAAACAGCCATCCTTTTTCTGTGGCTGTTTTCTCTATTTTACTCCAATCTACTTCTGTTAGTCTCTTTTTCATACCTTCATAGTTTGCTTTTCTAAAATTGTAAACCTTAGCTTTAGTCATTACTTTTTGGGTTTTAAAAAGCACTTCAAATGAGACCATGTTGTGGTCTGAGTTTGCCAATGGTTCTCTGACCTCTGTTTTACTTATTCTGTCTTTGTTATTTGAAAAGACTAAATCAAGGCATGCCTCCCCTCTAGTCGGTGCCTTGACAAATTGCATTAGCAAACAGTCATTTGTCATTTCCACCATTTCAATTTCATCCGTCGTGCTCCCCACCATTTTATATGGGGGAAGTTGAAATCCCCTCAATTAGTACGGCTTCTCCTTTGCTACACGCATCTCTAATGTCATTGTATAACAGAATATTTTGCTCACAGTCTGAGTTATAGCATGTTCCTATTATTATGCCCTTTGAATTTTTGTCCATTATTCTGACCCATATTGATTTGTCGTTGTTTTCTTCTTCCAGATTTAACACCTGGGCTTCAAGACTATTTCTTATGTATAGCTACCCGCCACCTCTTCTGTCCTGCCTGTCTTTCCTATACAGTGTATACCCACTAATATTATATTTGTCTCCATCACTCTCCGACAACCAAGTTTCTATAACACCTATCACATCGTAGTTACTTGTTAGTGCAGTAGCTTCAAGTTCTAACATTTTGTTTCTGAGACTTCTAGCATTTAGATAAATACATTTAATGGCTGTCTTACCTGAGTTGTTGCCCTTGTTTTGATGTGGTTTCCCTTCTGTTTTTTTGTTTTCAAATCGAAATGTCCCAACCACAGTATAATGGGAAGTCAATGGAAACAAGCTTCATATCAAGGAAATGTAAGTAATGCAATTAATTTCCACCCCACTTAATATCACTTCAAAATGCTGCATGTACTGTCCTGTACTGTAGACACATTCTGTATACACTGTACTGGACAGCCTTGTGTCACATGATCACCCAGCTTGACTCATGGAGATTAGAAGTGTGTGTTCAGTGTTTTAGTAACCATCGCATATTAAAATGAAAAAGTCTCAGAAACTAAAAGATTTAAACACAGCCACGAAGGCTGAAATAATTGCTCTATCCAAGAAAGGAGAGACAATAAAACAAACTATCTGTCGCTTACAAATTTTCTTCTCACCTGTTAACGATTTCAAAGAGTCTTAAAAACAGGAAAGCATTTGAGTGCCTGGTGGCTTCTACTAGAAAAAGAATGCGAGCAGGAAAGTATGAGGATTCAATGAGTACGTGGTTGTTTGGTTTGTTAGGTTACTGATGAACTCCACTTATCGTCACAATGTATGCCCTCTGAAGTGATAGTAAGCAGGTTTGACTATGGTGCTGTAAAAAGCTGCCTTGACATGCAAACATTTTAAACACAACATCTGTAGATAAACTCTGATTGGAGCAAGATAACTGGAGTGAGTCTGACCTAGAGCACATGCAGTGATCAGGCACTGTTTTGTCCATTTCACTGCCTTCAGCATGTTTCCGATGGAAGTATACAATATAATCAAACAAGTATAGAATCACAAGATCTTCAAAAGAAAAACAGGATACCGCTGATAATTCTGATAGTAATAAAATGGACTAATAAAACATATTGTAAAACCTTGTTTTGCACTGCTTCTAAAGCCACCCCACTCTTGTGAATGAAACCTCTCAAAGCAAATGTCAGTAACAGAGAAAGAGTAGATTTGAAACCTCCTGTGACAAATATCCATGCAGAAATTCATTCAATCTGGAACGTGGACTTCGATGAAGGAGGCAACCACAAGCTACGTTTACTGGATTTGGAATGACATCATAATGGTACAAAATGTCCACGCGAAGTTGAATGAAATTCAGGAAAGTGACTCTCAAGATTATTCATGAGTCGTCGTGAGGTACATTCATATGCTCTAACTCATTCAAAGTCACTTGGAACTTATTTCTGAATAGCCAGAGAACATCAAAACGTATTGCTCTTATGGAGTGATCTCAAGAAGTTTGCATCTGTCAAATAAAAAATGTATACTACTGTATACTTATTGAATGCGTAACAGGTTTTTTTTTATTTACTGGCAAACACTTCACAAACATTTCTTGTACACAGACAAGCAAGCATGACGGGGCTACCTAAAAGACTTTTTGTACTTAACATTTAAACAAATCCTTTAATCTCTTTAAGTCAGGGCTTTGTACATAAAGTACAGTAGTATTATGACTGCACCACTAAAACATCAGGGATTAGCGGTACTGTGAAGTGAGAGCAGTAACAATAATCTTGTTGCTCTGTTTGCTGCCTGAGAGAAATACAATCTGCAGCTTCCTACCAATATTGCTGATCTTGATAACAATTCACAGAGTTTAAAGCAAACTTAAAGTCTGCAACCAAGCAAGCTGTTTCTGAGAAAACAGATTTCACATTTGGAGATCACACAGTGCATTGCCTGGCAGCTATATTAGGACCTGTCTACCCGATTGGATCTGGCATCACCTGATGTGAGGAATGCTCTCCTGGTATGTCCCTGGTTCCTTTATTACTCGGGAAGGCAGGACAAATGCCACAGTTTACTTGGCGCATGGATCAAGTCCACCCAGCAATGCTACCTGGTGGCTACGCTCAATTGTGTGGGAATGGATTGAGGAACATGACAGAGACATGACATCACAATCCCTCAAGACACCTTCCAGCACCGTGGGGAGTCTGTGCCACGTTGTGTCAAGGCTGTGATCAGGTCCAGCTGTGGCCCAACACAATGTTAGGTACAGGTCCTAATAAAGTGGCCAAGCAGTGCATGTGCACTTGCAAAGTATTTTGTGTATGGTAAAGCACTTAATTCCATCCCATTTCCATTTCCATTTCCATTTCACCACAAACCACTGCTCTACAGAACAGCTAAGCATGTGACATGGTTCAGCTTATTTGCCTCCAGATTGGCCTTCATCCCCTAATGATGTACCTTTCCTTCATTTCCTAACAGTTCCAATAAAGTGCCAAGTAAAATCCAGCATGTCTCCAGGCCAGTACCTTTAGTGAGGGAGTGGATGCCCAGCTTGACGTTGGAGAAGTTGCCGCTCCCAATCTCTCCACGGACCCGGTAGAAGCCGATTCTCTTGCCCAGGGTGAGCTCTTTCACCACCTTCTCATCGTGGGACATGTCCAGGGTCAGCTTCTCGAAGGGAGTCAGCCGCCGCTGCCTGCCGCCCTCCTCCTCAGTGTAGCGCTCGGTGCAGGGGTAGTCCTCGGCACTGTCCTGCCGGCTCCACCGGGCGTAACGCTGACTCCCCAGAGTCCCCCCGTTCATGTACACCGCCGTCATCCTCCACACTCACTCAGCTCTGCATAGCTGCTCCCACGGAAAGAGCCGGAATACCTGCAACAACACAAAAATCCAACCAACCATCAAAATAAGGTTCACTTGCAACATGTAGCTGCCATTATACAGACCCCCACCGAATTCTCTTTGTTTTGTGGAGTACAAGGTTTAATTGTACACTACTGCTCTCCTATTTCATTGTAATATTTTTTCAGTGACCTGAATTTCAGAAGAGTTTTCTAGAAAAAAACAGTTGTGATGCTGGGACACTGTTATCTCTATTTAACAACAGGTGCAAGGGCAAAGACACATTTTCTGATAGGAAAAAGATAATTTTAACAGCATAAAACTGGCACTGTATCTGTTCCTAGCTACAACTGAAACGGTTTTATGTCTTTGACAAATGTTGCCTTTGCGGCTGCACTCGTTGCTAAATAGGGCCCTAGATACCCAGCACTTAGCTCAGCTCCTCCTTGCACATGTACAAATGATCATTTTACCTTTTTTAGTATGCGCTTCAAAAATGTCGAACGAGAACAAGTGAAATGAATTTTCTTTCTTGTTTGCACATCACAGTGCTGGAGGAGACTAAAACACTGAAGTAACAGGTGGGTGACTGAGAGGATGGGGGTGACAGAGGTATGACAGGCATTTCCTCTTCGCACAGAGAGGAGCTTCAATCACCTTTTCAATACAAAGGCACTAAAAAATAAAAATGCACATGTTCTTTACAGTGTAACAGGGCAGTCCTTTCTAAGGCACAGAATTGACCTATTAAGGATCCCTGTCTACTGCAAAAGAAAGGCAGCTCATTGTGGGTGTCCTACTGCACATAACAGTAGGAAGGAGTGGTAAAGACAATAAGGGTCAGTTGGAGCACATGTACCAAACAAGTCCTCAAACAAGTTATTAAACGCTCAAAGCCTGACATTACAGGATTAAAACCACTCTGCGCAATCAAATTACAGGGACTCAATGAATACCCATCACAGCAGATCTTCAGACACAGCACTGGCGTTTTCAAGCAGGCTGGAGATGAAACCGTGAGCTGAAACAGGTATATGGTCAGGTGTGACTGTCGGCCATCACAGACTGTATTACTAAATGTAAAAGAGAGGCAGGCACTGTGTGAGCCTGTACAGCATGAGGAACAGAAAGCAATGTGTATATCACACACACACACACACACACACACACACACACACACACACACACACACACACACACACACACACACACACACACACACACACACACACACACACACACACACACACACACACACACACACACACACACACACACACACACACACAGGTCCAGTTCTGCAGATGAGATCCTCATTTTTACCTACCTTTGTATGCCTGTTCCATGTAGAAAGATAATGCTCAAAAGTCCTGTTAGCTTTTTCAAATCTCTTTTAAAAGATTCCTTTGCTTCATATATTTTTCATTTGTAAATGGGCTTCTTGACCACAAGCAGTAATAAAAATGAAAAAACATAATAAAAATCTGATAAAACCATAAAATCTCCAAGGACCTCCAATATCTGTATCGGTAGACAACTTGATACAAGTTTTAAGGTTTTTTTTTTCTGATTTGACACCCCAAGTGACAAGATCTTCTGTAACTCTTATTGTCAATGCATTCTGATTTACATGCTTCACTTTATTATTGATCAAATTAAAAAAGTAATCTCCTGTTCAGATCAAGGCAATGGTAAGGCTCAGAGTGAGCTGTCCTCAAGCATTGCGTGGGCTCGCTTTCCAGACAGGAAGACTGCTTTGCCTTTGGCATTTTCTTCATTTTTTGTCTGTTCCTCTTCGACCCGTCACCAGGTAACTCCCGAGTCTCAGTGTCATTGTTATTGCAGTGGGGGTGCTGCCGGCAGTCTCCTCGGCTCCTACTGTCACACTCAAGGGAATTAGAAGGGCCAGCAACTTTATACACGTTAAGCTGTCTTTAAATTAGTCCTAATTCCTGGGGCTGTGATTCCTCTTCAGCCTAATGCAAGACAAAACAAAATAATCATTGTGTTAGGTTGCTCACCATCAATACAGCAGAAAGTATCCCGAATGGGATCATTTTCACAATACAGCTTACAGTCAGACCTCTTGTTTTAGGCCAGACTGTCTGATTGGTAGAAATGGAATCTGAATATTCAGTCCTTTGTTTTGCTGAGATGCAGCTCATGTTAATTGCCAAAGTTGATTTCGGAGGAAGCGATAGTGGAGCAGTTTTGCTTTCAAAGAAAACAATCCAAGTGAATAATTTAGCAACATGCCCAGTAATCACTAAGATTAAGGACTTTTTTGGACACTGGAAAATCCAGAGCTTTTAATGATTTTGGGATATATCTGTGTTTGTTGTGTGTATGCTTGTCCTGCCTTGTAATGTGTAGATGCATGCATGCTTGTTACCCTGCTGATTCCAACAACCTCTGGTGAGTTGGGACACTGAGAATTTGCTGGTTTCTAACTGGATCAACAGCTTGTATTTAAAACCACAGCCCGCGCTTACAGTAACAGCCACTTCACTTGCATCCACTTATCAAGAAGCTCCACCAGGGGGCACTGCCACACAACACAATATCGCAGAAAATTCAGATAGAGCTTGACAATGAAACCGAAGACAAACACCACAATATTGAAAAGTTAAATCAATATGTAACTACAAAACCTCAACGTCTGATATAGCAATAAACTCACAGATTACCAGTTTCATATCACAAAATAAACCTGATTAGAGGGCATTACCTTAGTAGTTGACCTTGTCTGTATGGGAAGCCTCCTAGAAGGTTTCCATTGACAGTTTCATAAACCAGCATTACAAGCTCCTAAACCAGTAAGACCAACTCACCAGCACAGTCAATGAGGTGCCCGTTGAGAGGTTCTTGAGACGCAGATAGGTAACATCCCCGGGTTTACATTCAAAATGATTCCTTTAAATGTTGATGAACTGAAGAAAGGGACAGTATTTCAACCCTGATCAGCAATCTGTCTGCACAATTGATTCAAATGCGTATCAGTCAAAGCGGCACAGGACAGGTATTGTTTTCTGCAGTCCAAGTGAAACTTGAAACTAGCACACATCTAATGTTTCAGCATGAAATATTGCCTTCTTTCACTTGCCTTAGCCAAGTTTGAAAGATAGACATCTTTTCGTTCATTATCCAAACTCACTACAGTTTTTATCAAGATTAGGCCTTCAAATTATTACTCCTCCTGGGGGATGGGAGGGGTTGATGAAAACAGGAAATCTACATGTGGTTCTTAATCTTTTATTTCCACTGTGCAGTATTAACATTCACATCAGGATATTCTGATCAGGTCCAGGTCTAATCTGTTTATGAAGAGATTGGCATGTAATCCATGTATTACTGTCATCAATGTCTTGCTGTTTACAGTACCGCTTTACTTTAATTCATCACTACTGTTAATATGTCACAGCTCAGTAATTCATTCAGTTACTAAAATAAAGTACAAGGAAGTTTTTTTTTGGATCTGTGTTGTACAGGTATTGTAAAATATCTATTCATTTTAATTTTCAATTTCTTCTGAGGAAGGTCTTGTGAGGTCTTGACAGCTATAACAGGATTGTTTGTAATAAATAAACTGTATCAACATTTCAATTCAATTGTCAAGGTCTGGATTTGTCTGGCATGACAATACTGAAATCTGCTAATGAAAGAGAGAATCGTCGAAAGATGGCTTTAGAACAGAAAACATATATATTTCCATTTTTATGTGGGTGGACTTTGGCTTTATATCTGTTGCATCTGATTCTCCCCATTACAATACGAGTAAAGAATAATGTGACTAAGGACATATTCAAAGACATTAGTTGTAATTATACACAAATATGATGTCAGAAAGATGAAAGCTAAATAAATAAATGTGTCACCATTCTGCAGAGGCCAATTGCTGCTACTTGACATGTTTCCTCCTGACAACATGAACGTCTGCCTGGGCTTGTCTCTATGCAAGAAGTGTTGCTTTGCAATAGCAAAGCAGAAGCTTTCCACTCCAGTAAGTACCATTACCATGGCAACGGTAATGACCTGCGATTGTCAAAAAATATTACTGTCCTGAAAGCTTGTATGTGCACTGCAGAAGTCCTAGTAGCACTGCCATGTGGAAAGACCTTGCCTCAGAGTACGTCACAAACTTCTGACATGATAAGGACAACCAGACTCTGCATCGTAAAGCTGAATCTATCTTTCAGCACTTGTTGTACAATAAGGTGCAGTTTGAAAAACATTCCTTTCCATGTATTGCCTTCAGTTCCTTAAGCTTTCTTAACTAAAAGAATGTTCCAACTGCAACACCATAAAGTACCTCAGTCTGTGTTGCTCTAGTTGTATGTATTAAGAATGCACCATTGCTCTCACTGCTGGTACTTTTCAGAGGAAATCTTTAGCTCCGGTCACCTGTGCAACAGTTTCATGTGTCAACTGGAATGGCACTTTTTTCCACCAAAGTAAAAAGTGGTGCCCAATAGGGACAGAACAACATGGAAGAAGAGGGGGCTTCACAGACTTTTCCAATTGAAGAACATTTAAAAAAAAATTAAAAGTTCAAAAGCACTGAAAATGACATTGCAAGTAAAGGGTAGTAACATGGATTTAAAACATTATTGTGTATTATTTTGTCTGATTTTGACTTAACCGCTGTGCTCAATAAACCCATTTGCTCAATGGTTTGGGCCAGTGGTGAAGGGTAATGGACCATGGTAGTTTGCTTATGCCATGCAGGCTGCTTAACTCTTTAAGGTAAAAGGAACATATGTGTCCCACAGATACAATGATGCCAACTTTCTTATTCTTGTAATGAAGTGCGTGAAACAGGGTTTAAAATGTACTGACTGATGGGTTGGATCTGGTCATCCAAACTGTCCCTTCAATTCCTTGTGGTTTTTGGCAATAAATCAATAAATAAATAAATAAATAAATAAATAAATATCACAAAGTGCACAGCTTCTTTTTAAGTGACCCTGAATAAACCACAAATTCAGTGAACCCATGAACATGAAATCCTGCATGGTAAGAAAGCGAAGAAAGGAATTAATTTGCTGAAAGGCGCATGCTGACAGAGGATACTGTCTAATTAAGCTAGAAATGTAAAACAGCTGGCAGGGCTTTTACATACGCACAAGAGAGTTCTCAGAAGTATAGAACTGTAAAGGGTTTTAATCAGATTTTCACAGGCTTCTGAAGACAGATCGGCACTTTAGTCTCAACGTGATCTCCATTACAGAAGCTCTCGTTGCGCACCACTTCCTTGTCTTCATATCAGAGCTAGTCTCAACGTGATCTCCGTTACAGAAGCTCTCGTTGCGCCCCACTTCCTTGTCTTCACATCAGAGCTAGTCTCAACGTGATCTCCATTACAGAAGCTCTCGTTGCGCCCCACTTCCTTGTCTTCACATCAGAGCTAGTCTCAACGTGATCTCCATTACAGAAGCAGCTCTTGTTCTTGTGGTGTACATATCTGCAGTTTCACAGGTCAACTGAGTGGCATCTAACTTTTAAACACAACCTGTAAATTCAGACCTGGTGTCACGTGAATTGGCAGGTACAAAGTCTTAAGTACTTAAGCAAAGACAAGCACAGAACATTTCATTTATAACCCACAGTTGCATGCTATGGCCCATGTTCCTTGATCTTTATCGGAACTCCAGTACAGTTCTTTCCTGGGTCTCGGGTGATGTAACATAATAAGAGCTTGCATTCTAATTGCTCTGAGCCCTTTGACTGACTCCAACTGTCTGGCTTTAGTGTCTGCTATACAAAATGAAGTCTGGTCTTAGTTGTTATCTATGGCCACTGTACAGACACCAACCTTTTTTTAACATTGGTCCTTGAACATCAGTGTTGGGACAGTTAATACAGCATGCTTGGAACAGGAAACTGTCAAAAACTTGAGGAGTTACTTGTCTCTAAAATAAAAAAAATAATTATAAAAGTATAGAAGATGAATGTAAAACACTATTGGCTTCATGTTTGAGTATTTTGGAACAAAGGTTACAGCTGTTATTATTCACCTCTTCATCCCAGTAAGTAACAGCTGTTTTTTTTTTTGTTTTGTTTTTCTCAGAAATCTGAAATACCATTCCAATAACCACACATTCACAAACACAGAAAACATAGATCTCAGATGCAATCATTTAACAGAGAGTCACACTTTATTTAACTGAGCACAAGTTGCAAATCCATTTAAGCAATCAACAATCTGTTTAATCTTTCAATGTCCTTTTGTTGCTGTTTGATAGCTGCAGCACAGCGCTGAATCATTCTCACCTTCTGAAGGGTACTTGTACTGAACAATACAAGCAGAAACACTGATGAGTGCAGAATGCTCTGAACCAAATTAAAACCGCATTCAGCGATTAAGAGAGACGTTATCGGTCAACAATAACCAGAAACAAATATTCACCTTCCAAAGAAGCTGTTGGCAGCTTAACAGACAAAAGGCAAAACATGAGTGTTTGACAAAATAACAGAACATTTTCTTGGACCAACAATGCTGCCGTGGCTGCCAACAGCTGCAATTGAATCTTGGGAGTTTGCAGTAATAATCTGGCAAGTGACGTGTAATTCACGTCAACAGGATTAAGGAAGCTCCTTGGGGGCAGAGGGTCACCTCTAGCCAGTTGGTTGACTGGCAACATCGGTAAGCAAGGAACTGATTCTGCTGCATGTAACTCGAGTGCCAGCGCCCGCAATGCAGCTCCCAACAGGGGACACGAAGCAGTGAAAAGAAGACCTTCTGCAGGACTGCAGGCAGCCCTGCACTGCTTCATTCAGACGTCACTTGCACTTGTCTAAATTATGCACTTCTACATGTGGACACTTTGGATAAACAAGTAACATACATCCGGCACAACTGTACATTCAAAATGAGAGCTATCAGTAGGACGAGAAAGTTGATGCCACGACCTATATCAACAGCATATACAGAATAGTATAGAGTGAGAAGTGGCTATGGAGATGCTTAATGCAATGTGAACAATGTAACGTGTGAGGTATGTATGTATTGCTTGCACTGTATCCACATCGAATGGGGATTTCCTTCACTGCGGAGATAACTGCAAGTTATTAACATTAGCGCTTAAAATGCAAAATCACCACAAGGAATGAAAACATCAAGGAAACAACATTTGTTGACTGAATACTAATACATTCTGCATTGCACTTTTTATTTTATGATGAACATAAACAAAAGTAAATGTTGAACTGGACACTAGAGTGGCTCTTCCAGGTGTTTAGGGACCCTCGCTTCTTTCAAAGCAGCCTTCCATTAGTGCGCTACTGATATTTAGTTCTTCCAACCGATCACTCACATCTGACAGGCTTTGTATCTTCTAGAGCGGTCTGGTTGAAATCAAAGGTAGGAACTCATGAATACCCTGTTTACTGTAACCTTCTTCAAACAACGCATTGCACATCCTCGCTGCCTTATTGCAAACACATGTTTCTATTGATCTTTGAGCTGAAAGAATGACTTTCAAAACAGAACAGTTTACATCATCAAAACAAGCGGATGTCCTAATTAGAGTCTCAATCACAAAACCTGAATAGAGGAAGCATTTCTTTTCAGTCTGCATAATCTTCCATTGATCTCCCTCGCCTTTGAAACATGGGCCAACACTTTTCCAGTTTTGTAACAGCCAACAGCTACTTGCCTTAATACAGAAACAGCTCCCAGTGCCAATACACATAATTCTTAGTTAATATTCAGTTATTCTCAGATTTACTTTAATCATTAAAGCTTATAAATGGGTTTGTATTATTTAAAATGTCTACCATCCAGAAATAACATGACCGCAAGATAGTTCAAATGTACCTACAATTTTAATAAAATGTAAAACCAATACCTGAAACTGTTGGTCATTTGGTGTGGTCTGTAAATGTGAGGTGTTAAAAGTGGGGCTGTATTTGAGCGTTATGCATCTATTTTAATACATAATAATAATAATAATAATAATAATAATAATAATAATAATAATAATAATAATAATAATAATAATAATAATAATAATCTTTGCATCGGTTCTGATTCTCGGTGTCTGAATCTAGCAACCCTTTATGCAACAGTGTGGATCAGTAAACACACCTGCCATAAGAGAATTGCCTGAAACACTTCTTGCATCATCTACAACAATATCTCCTCCTGTACAAAATAGTGGTACTGAGATCACAAGGTCAGCAGCTTTGTAATCCATGCATGCTTTCATCATATATATTAGACTCTCTGACACTGCATCTCATTAGGCACAACAGGCAGCTGCACTTACAGTAACTACAAAGAAGAACTCCTCTGGGAGGTTATATAACAGATTGTAGAATTAGGCTGCACACCTGTGTCCTACTTTCACTGTGCAGTAGTGCGTATGTACATTACATATTAAAATGAACACATATAACTAAAATACTTTCAAAAAGGAAAACAACTTGTAAATGTGGATTGTTACGTTTATTTGTTTATTTGAAACGCTAGGTCACGTCTTATTATTTATTGTTCTTGCTATGAAGGTCAGTGGGTGCCCTCTGATCCCACGGCCAAGCCAATTGTTTTTTGTATGCTCAGGAACTCGAAAGCAGATGTTGACGACCTCACCAGCAGCCTGGCCAGTAGGGTCCACTGTAGTACAATGAGGAGAAACAGAGCATGCTGTTGTTGTCGTCCTATCTTTTGAAAGTGCCAGAGCCAGCAATGATCCCTCTAGATTCCCCAGCAAAGACCAGCGACTCTGCGCTCCCCTGACTGTATGTCTCACCCTGCACACCACGTGGCAGTGCTTTTACCAGGTAAGCCTCTCGGGACCTCCGCTTTGTATTTATTTATTTTTACAGGTATATTTGTACATACAAACCGAAGTGTGGCTCACAGCTGAGCCACACAAATCACTGCTTTTCCTATGACTGGAGTGTTTTCAATGGAGACTTAACTCCTTCATGCGACGGAAGTACATCATTGAAATATCTGCAATGAGCATTCGATACATATTCTTCTCCAACAGCTTCAAATAAATTAGCAGCCAGTGACAAATCTAAATAGAGAATGGAAGCGCACATCTGGTAAGATTAATGGAATACTTGAATTATCAAAAACCCCTTCAATGAAAGAAAGCCAGCTTAAGGACCCTATATCATAGTTTAACCCTCATACGGTTGTGCAGTTTTTTTTTCAATTACAAACAATTCTACCTTGCCTAAAAAAGTTTCACCACTCAAAACCAGACCAGTCTCAACAGCGCACCTGTGGTTATGGTATATAATTTAGAAAATTACCTTTGCAGTAGGCATTTTACAAAAACTTTGAAATTATGTTTTCATGACATCTTAAAACACATGAAATCAGTCTTAAAACTGATAGGCCATTGAGTTCATTCAGCAGGTTCATCCCAGATGATATCTATTGCCAGCAAGAGCTTGTGTTGCAATTGATGTCAATGGGAAACACATCTAGAGCATACACTGCTGCATGTGAAGCCAGGCAGACTGCAGCCTAGCAACCTGAGCAGCTGCTATCTGTAAAGGTTAGCTCAGATGAACTCTGGAGTGAGCATAATGAAGAGGTGCGTCCACTGCCTTTTATCAGGGTGCACCATGCTGCTATCTGACCGGATAGGATGAAGACACTAACTCCGGGACATAATCAATGCCACAGGCATAGGATGAAGACACTAACTCCGGGACATAATCAATGCAACGGAGCGAGAATGAAGACACTATCTCTAGGACATAATCAATGCCACAGGCATAGGATGAAGACACTAACTCCAGGACATAATCAATGCAACCGAGCGAGAATGAAGACACTATCTCCAGGACATAATCAATGCCACAGGCATAGGATGAAGACACTAACTCCAGGACATAATCAATGCCACTGGGAGAGGATGAAGACACTATCTCCAGGACATGATCAATGCCACAGGCATAGGATGAAGACACTAACTCCGGGACATAATCAATGCCACCAGGACAGAATGAAGACACTAACTCCGGGACATAATCAATGCCACCACGACAGAATGAAGACACTAACTCCGGGACATAATCAATGCCACTGGGATAGGATGAAGACACTAACTCCGGGACATAATCAATGCCACTGGGATAGGATGAAGACACTAACTCCGGGACATAATCAATGCCATTGGGATAGGATGAAGACACTAACTCCGGGACAGAATGAAGACACTAACTCCGGGACAGAATGAAGACACTAACTCCGGGACATTATCAATGCCACCAGGATTTGGGACAGATCAGAGTTGCCTAAAGCAGTTCACAATTCTGAAAAAGTTATTTTAGGTAATCCAGGAAGATATGAAACAGCATAGCAAGGTTCAATACATCTAACAGGTAATGTTATAATTTATATAGACATTATACTGACTCCTTAAGCTGCACTCCATGTGCAGTCCTGTACTAAGTAAACATTCAAACATGATCTGGTTCTTACTGTAGATGCAAAAAGTGCTGTGTATTTATGCTGGGTTTTTTGTTCATATTCTACAAATAATTTGCATTTTGGCCGGGTGGGGTGGGGGATCCTGTCATTAAAAATTAAATAACTCTGAGATATAAAATCTCAATGGAGCCAGCCTCTGCAGTTTCAGCCCATCTCATTAAAGATTAACTAGTCTGCATTTGTTATGTATCTCATAAGGCAGGGGAATATAGTTTCCTGTTTGTTACAGTGTATGTGTGCATAATATTTTTTTTGGAAAATATTTACAGGTAATACAAAAAAGTCCCTGTTTTGATTTTTTTTTTTTTTGGACAAATGTTTATAAAGCTATGTATGGCATTTGATTTTACCTGCTTATATATAGTATTTGCTTTAAAAACATTACTGGTGTAACATCAAGACCTGTGTAAACCTGCTTAGACAATCAATCACTCCTTCATAAAAATGAGGTCAAGGTTTATTTGTGACCATCTAAATCTGGCTCCCATGAAATCTTATTTGATATTAGTGGTAAAAAAACTTTCTTGATTAATAGAAAACACATATTTAACCATCATGGATCAGACAATAAAATTAGCTTTTTCATTAAAATGAGCTAATCTTAATCCTGTGCATTAAGTCACCATTTAATACCAACATACAAGACCATTTGGAAAGAAGAAACTGCTAACTACAGCAAACAAACTTTGCTACAAACTCCCTTTAAAAGTCAATGATGATTCCAGTAATCTACACAACTGAGCGATATTCCCTGTATTTACAAGTCGGTTGCTTGGTAATACAGTTTACTCACATAAACTACCTGATGCCACCTCTCTCCTGCAAATGAAAAAAAAAAAAACAGTACAACGGAACATGCAGAAAAAGGTAAAGGCTTAGTATAAAAGTATTAAGGGATACCTCAAAATAATATATTACTGATCTCTTAGTAGCTACATTAAACAGTAATGTGAGTGGTAAGAGTGCTAATTTCTCATTTTGAATCATTATTTGTTACATATATAAGTTGACAACAGCGTGCACTTATTATGAATTTATTTATAACTGGACATACTCTAAATGTGAATCACTGTTGAACAAAACAAACAGAAAAAAGAAAGAAAACAGAAAAACTCAGCCTTGTCAGCCAGATTACTTACCTCACATGCTGCACAGGGGCTCAAGTCATGAAACAGCTAGAATGCTGTTTAGATTACCATCTGTTCTAGGAGGCTGCCCGTACGGCTCTAAAAACAAAAGGAAAACATCAGTTTCTCACAGAGCAGACATCAATCCTTGTCTTTCAAAGAGCAGGGCAGCAGGAAAGCTAAGGAGGAAAGGTGTCTCTGAATCTGTCAAAGAAGGCAAGACTTGTGTGGTGGTTTAATTAAGGACAGCATCAGACTCTTCAGTTGCTTGGCGTGAGCTGCATCAAGAATGAATATGCAATGAAGAAGCTACGTGCCAGCAGCCTGGTTGAGGCTACCTCGGGACCCTCTCCCTGCACAGGCTCACCAGAGTTTCGCTACACAATGCTCCCCTGTGCTGGCTAATTGAGCCGGTCAGCCTGGGATTAAAGAACAGGATTCCTATTGGAACATAACAGAGACTGTGACTAAGAGACAAGTAGGCAGCTCACTGAAGAATAATTGAGAGCTACATACAAACACTTGGGAATGAACAGCTGGTTCATTTTTTTATTTGTTGTTCTTCTCCTGACTAATGTCTACAAAACTTTTTTAACCCCTCAAGGTACACAAGAAATTCAGCGGTTGTTCAAACAGTTTCTTCTTAAAATACATTTCAGAGTGACTCAAGTACAGTATTATGAGGAAACTAACCATTTGGATGACCAGATCACCCCTGTCAGTACATTTTAAACCCTGTTTCATGCAGCTTGTTGCAAAAATAAGAAAGTTAGCAACATTTTATTTGTGAGACACATATGTCCCTTGTACATTTAAGGGTTAATACAAATGCATAGAGGTTTAGAAAAAATAACTGCAGACCACAACTATAGTCTAGGAAAGATAACTGAACTCAACATGGAAGACCAGTACACTGGTTTTAGGTATGCCCAAATGTAAAAAATTAAAATCATTATAGGTCAGTGCATGGTTACTAAGCACTGAATGTGTTTAAGCATTGAATGGGCTGTTTTGTTTTTGCAGTTGTTGTTTTGCTTACCAATTAAGCAATGCAGAGGGTCTCAGAACAGCAAAGGCCTACTCACCAAGACCAGCTTTCTGGTTAAAAGCTCTGATCTGACAGACACTCCTCTATACCCTCCCCTATAAACTACACTGGTGAAGAAAAATGCAGAGATGAAGAGAAAAAACAAATAGTAAGAGTAATACAAGTGTTCAGTAACAGCAGACTAGACTGTACATTCTGTTGTGAATCATTTGCAGAACACTTTCACACCAGCGGAGGTGAATCGTGTACAAACAGCAGCCTCACTCATTGTTGCATGATGCTATTCTCCTTGAGCTCTCCTCTCATGCAGTTTTTATAATTGGTACTCTTCTTTTAAGCTAAGAATATCAATGCAATCCGAGTACCTGGATGGCTTTTACACAACCTGATAAAACAATCCAAACCTCAGCTAATTAGGCCCACCATGTTTCTTGACACTTCAGCAGAAATTCACCTGCTTTGAAAGACATCAAAAGAACCTTATTAATCTATTTTTGGCGTCTCCTATTTTATTCGGTTGACTTAATCCTGTTGCTAGTAAACTCTTGCATGACCAGGCTTTTTCTGTGTTGTGTGGATTTATACTGTGGGCAACAGTACCAACTTCCCCTAACAGAGAGATAGTTGCTATTATTCTATCATAAAATAAGCTATTGTCCTCATTATCATAGCAATACCTTGATAACAACACACTGATCATTGAGCTGTAAACTGGTAGAGCAAATCATACATAAATTCTCAGTTTTTGTATTTGTACAATTTGTTGCTGTTGTTTTCCTTGAATCTTTGTGGGCTGAGCTCCAGACATGAATGCCTACTTTATTGTCAATGCCCGTGCCATGCAAGAACTCAGATATCTCAAGTTACAATTCTCCTGTCACCAGGGGTGAAAGTGAACTGTAGTGTGTTCACATTTTGAGCTAAAACCGCTGGCATAAAGGTCATTGAATGCCCAGGCCAGTTTGCCCCTTCGCTTTACGTATCGTGGCAGAGTAGGGGAGGAAAGGTGTAGTCCTTGGAGTGTAGTCCTTCAAGACTACATCCCCAGAATGCCACAGGAGTGAGCCAGGATGAATTACAACTGGCTCTAATTTAATTAGAAACATCTGTCGGTAATTAGACAGGCAGGTATATAAAGCAGGTCAAAATGTTTGGTCTTGGTCTGTGTTAAGGCTAAGGCCTAAGGGGAGACCTGTGGGGCACCTTAAAGAAAGGGATGTGTTAAATACTTGGAAAGTACTGGTTTTGGTGACTGGTAAACGGTGTAGCAGTCCAGTTTATTAGTTTGAAACTTGTCAAAGTTTAGTTAGTATTTCTTGATTGAGTTAGTATTTTGTTTGTTTATTTTGTTTTGTATAAATAAATAAATAAATAAATAAATAAATAAATAAATATTCAGGCACTGTCCTGTTTTGAAAATCTGTGGTCTGGAACACTTCTTTTACACTACAGTGTGAAAAGGTCCTGCAAGTGACAAGGAAAACCCCTCTTTGTCACAGTATGTACAACAATAAAGTGAAGCTGCACTAAACCATTTTTCAAAACATATACTTAATATATAGTTAGTGTCAGCAGGGGGCGATGGTGTATATACATACGATTAGTCCTGCTATGTGACCAAGTGATGTTTTCTGTCAGGAAATCGTAGTATTGTCAAATTACCACACAACAGTAACACATCTCTATCCCGCAAATCTAGCAGTGTAGAGATCAGGGAAACTTGCCAAATTGTCCTCACAAGTTTATGCAAAGCCACTAGAAGCCCAGAGAGCTACACTTTACTACATTTTGGCCCACAGCTCCAGACTCAATACTGTTAATTTTCCCAACAACAAAGCATAAGAAAGTATTGAAAAAAGGAGATTTCTGTGATTTATCACAAAATTCTATGGTGACCAGTTTTTTGTAAATCACTAAAAAAAAAGGGTCTCTTTCAGCATAGTTTACTTATCCATTAATTAAACAGGATATATTTCAGAGATACAAAACAAAGGCTCTCTTTTAGTCTGATACTGACCGTTTAATTCTGAAGAATACCATTGTTTTAGAACTGGCACCAAATCTCCCCCAGCAACCAAAACCATTGCAGGTGCCAAGCAACAGCAGACATTAGAGCGCAACCCGTATTCCCAAATAAATAGTGCAATAAACTTTTATGGCCCTTGGGGATTTATAGAGGCGAGGTGCCCATGGTTACAACAAAACAGTCAGTGATGGGAAGTCTGAACTTCAGAGCCTCCCATTCTCCTGGGGAGAATTACTGTATTACCTGCTTTTGAAGGGTAACACAATGAGAAGCAGACTTGTCAGTGACTTGTCAAATTGAAGTTCCCAAAAGTGGAAGAGTCTCCATTAACCTGAACCTCTCATCAACCTTACTCAGCAAGCAGACTTTCCTATAGAGTACAGACCCAGGAAAGTTGTAATCATTTCTTTATTTACAAATAAACTCCTGTTAATATCACACGTCATCACATTGAAATCTCTCGGGCACAAAATAATAATGATGGAAACAAGTTCCTGATCATTTCACTGCATTAATTGTCCCAATTACAGCTAATATCAGAGAATTCAAAAGTCATGCAACTGATTTCATTAGAGACGTACAGCTATGTCACCCGACAGAATTAACTTATTTTGCTTCATAAAGTAGAATTAAAGCTGCCAAATAATGTTACGTTAACATATTGAATAACATACTGCTTTGTAGTATTCCATATACTTAACGAGAAACTGACAAAAATAAAAAATAAAAATCTGACATTTTGAAATCTAACCTGAAATTCTGTACTACTATTTTGGCTTTATGGTAAAATTAACAGTTAAATAAAATAACAGTTAAAAATGCTCCAGAAAATTACAATGTAGCCTTGTACTCCAATGAGGACAATGGAGGACAATGGGTTCTGATTTGACAGGCTTATTCAGAGTCTGTAACCTTGTCTGTCCAAGCCTTGGTACTTGCTTAACGTTACATTAGCATGTTACTGTTTAAGGTGGCACAGCATTTACATGTTAAGAGACACATGTACACAGTAAACACATCGAAAACTAAACTGAAGCACGTAACATGTATAGATATTTAAAGCAATGTAGAGGCATAGAATTTTCATTTTTTTATGTGTGTCCCATTCTAAAAGAGTACTAAATTATAACATAGATTTTTCACATTTTATAGGCAGGAACATTTTCTTATTTGTGATCTGTTAAAAAGTCATGATTCACTATTTCTGAATGGGCTTTGTTGACAGCTTATTAATTTAGTAACAGTAGTTAATGCCAATTGTTTTGCGTTGAGAATTTAGGGTGCATATTATAGCTCTTGACAAATGTGCACATTTATCAAAGAGCAGAAGCAAACACAGTTTATTTCATCAAAAGTAATGTATACACAGTCAATGGAAATCAAACTGTAAAGGTTTAATTGTTATCTAAACCCTAAACCGGAAATGAATTCTGACGGTCTCTCACTTTGAGTTTTAAACTTTTCAATAATGGTCTGGATATATTGTACAGTACTGTACTTTAATACTGAATGTCAAAAGTGATGTAGCATTTGAAATGAATACAAAAAGTAAAAACTGTAACTACTACATAGTCATACAATCTTAAAAAAAAATGAAAATACATACAGTATTATTTACTTAAAATATTTCAACCTTCATTTATTAAACGTACAAAGTCTGAAACGGGGGAAAAATCTCAGTTTAATGCAGCAGGTCAGGTCACTTTCGTTTTAATCCTCCATAAGAAGATATAAATCATTAGGATTTCTCCCAGGTCTAAATTACCTGGAAACAGAAACCCCAGCGCACCACGCCTTCCATTTCAACCGGCACATTGTTTCCTTGTAAGATTATACTGTGCTTAAAATATACCAGCGGGAATCATATGCAAACAAATCAAAAAAAGTAATAGGTTCACATGTATAAAAGACCCAAATAAGTTTATAATACACTGTATAATAAAAAAAAAAGCTAAGAAGCGCAAATGTTTCCTTTGTAATACCTTCTAAATCATACACAAAATAGGTTAGCATGCATACACATAAACATACATACATGCATACATACATACATACAGCTCCCGGTATTACACAGGATAGCGGTTTCACCTATTTTTTAGGAATATACAAGTTCACTGATGACGTGAGAAGCACAGTACCCATAGATTGTTCCAACCATGAAAGTGATCTTAGCACAGATTTCCAGGAAAAGGGATCCTCATCTCATTATCTAATGTTAGCCAGGGAACGGCTAATTACATAACTGCAGCAGCGACGAGCCAGACAACAGGTCAAGCACAAAGACGTTACAAGGAGTTCATGGGGACACACAAATCGGCCGGTTTAGACAGATTTTTAAAAGCGGGCAGATAGACTATCTTGCAGCCCATTAGTGGGCTCTGGTCTATCTGTCAACCACAGCTGGCTGCAGATTCTTAAGTTTGATTTGTACCTGATGTATTCAGAGACAATCTGTTAAAGGTACTTTATATCATCTACATGTTCCTAATATTGAATTCCTTTCATGTTTTATATCCTTTAATGTGTGTTCTATACTGCTTAGTTGCTTACTAAGTACTCCAAGGCTGACTGTGGGGAAGTGAAGTGGGGAAGCCTATTGGTGTGTACACTGAAGATCATTGTGCGCTGAAGCCTGTGCAACACTGAAATGTTTCCTATTCTGTATTGTGAGAGAGGCTTGACTGTGGCTGTACATGGGCACACAGCTGATGTACTCACAAGCTGCACCCAATCAGAAGGATGACAACAACACTCCAGTTCCAATGCAGTCAATAGAGGCTCATGACCTCATAACCTTGTATCCATTATCTTCAACGGTACTGCAGCAAAACTACAGTATAACAGTATGTAATAGTTCTGTTCTGAGGGGCAATAGCAGCACAAGGGCAACTAAAACTAAGCCTTTGGTAGAGTGGTACAACACTGGTATCTATGACCCATTCATACTACTGGGCTGGCCCAGGGCAGCTCCATTTTAGGTCTGCAACCCGTTCATTGCGTTCTTAAAGGCCTTTGCGAGTTCACTATGTGACTGAAAAGCTGGCCTAAAATGTGGCGAACTGCTTTTTATTTTTTTATTTTTTTAGCAGATGTTTCTTATTAATATTTTTTCAATGCAGCACAGTAGCAATTTTATGGTATATATTAAAAAACATATTGACTATTTTGGGTTACTGTTATGGTGTGTAAGGGGTGACAGTCCGAGCTTACCTCCACCCACAATCACATTATTATCTGAAGAACACGGAGGGATTTAGAATGCAGGAAACAGCAACTTGCTAGTGTTGACAGGTACAAATATTTATTTTCGTAATGGACACGTCACTCAGATTGCAAATTACTATCAGGTTGTGCACAATGACTGACATTGACAAGACAAACTCACGACTGACCACCTAATAGTACTACTGCTACCTCCTAAGGAAAGACATGGTATTAAATAATGTTAAATACATTACACATGTTTCTTCTCATTTATACATATTTGTTTAACCTGCATGAATGCTGTCTTTGTTTACAAACACAATTGTTAAACTATTCTATCGTTTACTTGTTATTTATTATCATTGTTATTATTATTTTCTAGTTCCTGACCATTACCAGTAAAGATTGAACATTAGCATTACCCCTTCTCTTGGAAGATTACCGTACATATGGCTGTAAAACAAAACCCTTGTCCCACATGTAAACGACAACTTAATTAAGGGAAGCACTGTAATCTAAATACAGCAATACACCGTCACATATCAAATACACTTTGCTCAACACCATGCACAATACATAATAACACATTAACAATAATAATCACAATACCAGGCATTGAAATATTAGCGAGGGTCTCACCCTCACATGGTGCATCAACGATCTTAATATTTGTGGATGACACAGTATTTTATGTGTGTGTAAAGCAAGCAGCTAAAAGAAGAGATCAGCATTTTAATGTAACGACACACACTTCTGTAGCTAGGTATATCATTGCGTGCAAAATAAAGGAATAAATGAATATGCCAAGTCTCCAGCACCATTTTATTGATCATTATTGAGATCCACAATCCTGCAGTTTTTATATTTATCGCTTAGTTACTAAATAACAGTAAGAAAATGTAATTGTGACAAATTAAGCATAATTATGAATGCACTGCAGCTTGCATATTAAGTGAAACAACTTGAACGTTAACCTGCTAGATTTTTTAATTTAATATTTTTATAATTAAAGTTGTATGATGTAGAAATAATTACCATTCAATACTGATCCACTGCCGTCTTGCCTAAGTATCACAGATTCAGCTTTCTATTTACATTTCGTGCGTGTGGGATTATGGGTAATGTGATACGAAAAGCCAGCCCTAAATCTGCTTTGACTCAAAAGATAATATCCTTAAGGAATAGAAAAAAAACAAGCATTGAATTGACAACAGAACTGGCAGAAGGCACCGGCGTCGTTGTCCATCCATCAACAGTACGAAGAAAGGGGAACAAGACTAAAAGCCTAAAATATGCACAAGAACACAGAAATTGGACTATGGAACAATGGTCAACGGTGCTTTGGACTGTTGATGGATGGACAACGACACCTGTGCTTTCTGCCAGTTCTGTTGTCAATTCAACACTTGTATTTTTTCTATTCCTTAAGGATATAATCTTCAAATATTACTCATCCTTGTTAGACAGCTTTGTCAATTACAAATGATGTTTCTCTGTACTTCTTGATTATGCTTCAGATACCACACCTTGAAAATCGAGTGATGCGAGCTATTTCACTCAATGTTTTTCCTTCTTTATGCAAGTTAAGGTTGTTATAATAGTGGAAAACACTAGTGGATGCTTTGAGAACATTGTTGTTGCTCAATGCATGAGTGTAGAAATATGTAACATGTCTAAGACTTTTGCACACAGCTCTATTTTGGGAATATTACTAGCATTCTTGTTAAAATATGTATTTAGCTCAACTTGAATTTGTGTAGCTGGCAGCTCAAAGGATTCCTGCAAGCACAAGTAACAGGGTACAGTTGAGAGTTCTATACGCATGTATGTCTTAAAAAGCAAACTGGAGGCATTGTGTTCTCTCCAAAACACAAAGAGATGCTGGTGCTCTGCAAATTAAGTCGTAAGCATGAATGTCTTTATTGCTCGAATAAATCCATTCAAAACGGATACACTTCAGAAGGAAGAAATACCAAGAACCCTAAGCCAATATACTTTGTCAATATGATTACCTTTTTTTTAAATCCAAATAAACTTAAGTATGGAATTAACGTTTAAAACACAAATTAAAAAAAAACCTCATCCCTACCTTTTCTATTTGAATGCATGTGAAATTAAATTTGGTGACGTCGATTTAAATCAATTGCTCTAGAAACTCAATCCAGCAAACACTTCTCCGTGAGGGCGCATTCGATTGCCTTCCCCGCTTCATCATTTTGTCCATTTGATTACATGTACCCATGTCCATAGTCGTAGCAAATTCTCCTGCTCTTCTATGTAACAAACCTGCTGTCATCCTCGCTCGTCAATGGCAACGAAGCTGACTAATCACACCGTGAACGGGGCAGGACTTCTGCTTACATTTAGCCAACGAGATCGGAGAATTAGACTGACAGTTTGGGATGTAGACAGATTAAAGAAAAAAAAACGGTTTCTATAGCAGCCTAAATAAAAGTGGATGAGCTTGCTGGAAGACGGTGGGCATCAGAAATAATAATAAGGAGGAAACTACAAATCAATATTATACTACATAATATTCTTTGTTTATATATATTACGACTTTTGCTCTTTTGCGTAGTATTAGTATTAGTATATTAGCTGTGCATGTAATTAAACGGGTCTTAGTATGTTTTGTATTTAAATTAAACTGATGCAGCATTACGAGACAATGACCTTATTAGTATTACCACAGTGTGATCGTACTGTGTTCTTCACTTGTGCTCCGCGATGTTGTGGGAGCTTTCCAAGGTACTGTAGTTAAACCGCAAGGAACCCACATACAGTGACTACAGGACATATTTGTCGGCGCTTATACACATTAAATGCACCGTTAAACATTGGCAACACTCACTGTCATAATGTAAAAAGGCCGATTGTATGGTGCACTATGTTGGATATTTTTAACTTACGTTATGTTTTTTTTTTTTTGCCGAATATAACACAACTATTGACAACTATTTGTCTTTTTAAATAAGTATGTCGATTTTATAAAGGGGTGTCAAGTTTCGTACGTTTAATAACGTTATGCCTTTCTGAAATCGGATCGCTGTTCTGAAATTGGATCGGTATTGGCTTATTCATTCTTTCAAATCAAAGTGCAAGCCTGGTCTTGTGTTGTAAAACTGAATACGCAGTTGAAACAAGCAAAACAAGGAGTCTGCAAATGTGACAAATGTAATCCAGTTATTTTCTTTCCAGGACAAACTACTGTTTGTTCATACAGGAACATTCTTTGTCTAGATTCTAGGCCGGGGATCGTCAAACCTTTTATGCTATTGCGGTGTTTGTGGTAACATACGTGACTGTTGTAAAGCATTTCATCAAGGTTCAATTCATGTACACGGTGTTTCCTTTCATTAAGAATGTTTTAAGGTACTTCTTTCACAGCAAAGTCTTTTAATGACACTACTAATTTTTTATAATTATTTTTACAACAATGAAATACATTACCGACAACAAGCCCAGTTCTGTGTTGTCTTGGCATAAGTTACAGGCTGTAGTTGCCAAGTCATTTGTCCTTATTAACCTCCAGACATTCACTGTAATACTGCTTGCTATACTAAACATATCACAGTTTAAATATACCCTACCATTAGGTTTAAAATAATATGGTTAAAAAGCTGCATTGCTATTTTAATGCAGCTTGAGGCAAAAGCTTGACATACATGTCTTCTTGTTTACTGTACTGAACAAGTCATTTGTGACCAGAACAATCAAAGCAATAGCTCCAAAGTACCTATGACAAATTAATGACTCAAATCTGCAAGTGTGACCTGACAATGAAAAAACAACACCAACCAGCTGATCTGAAGGATCTCTCTAAGAAAACATTGTAGATAGCTAGTGTGTATAATACACCATCATTAATCATTCCACAGTCTGAAAAGGTAACACCTTTCAAATTAAGGGCTGCTTTTTTAGACCCTGATTAGCAATGATTTTGGATTACCTACATCTGATTCAATCTTTTTCTCTGCATACATCTCAGAAAATGCAGTAATGAAGTGTAACCAAGGTGTAGGAAAAGACCATCTTGTGACACATTTTGCTCTTTATTACTTAATAAACAATCAGAATTCAGGAAGCAAACTAATGTACTAGTAAAAGTTCTAATGTACACATTGATTCACATATTTACAAAACAAACTGTACACCCATGATTCAGCACTGCTTCTGTTATATATGTATTATAACATGTTACCAGTGTTGAAAAGGAGCTGTATTACAGAACAATGTACTTTAAAGAATAATAAAGAAAACTCATTGCTGACAGCCACTTCCTTATACTGTAGAACTGAACGTTTGTTTGGTGGACATGCACAGGTACTTGTATTATTTGCAATAGATTTACTGGAAATGTATGGTACATTTTCTAGACATTCATTTTTGTACAGTCTGTACATGTACAAGTCTGTATGATGAAGGTAGGTTGCATACCTGAAGCCATTACCCATACAGACAAGCATTTAGTTATTACCAACACACAGATATCCACCAACATTTTTTAATATAAAATGAAACAATAAACTAAGCCGTGGAAGTCAGTATCAGTAAATAACGTGTTTCTAACAAAACAGAAACAATGCTTTGTAGCTCCTAAAGCTCAATTGTGTTGCAACAGCTCTTTCAATACAAACCAGAAAGCATATTTTAGCATAGTTATTTTCACACACAGTGTGTTTTAGTCCAAGTAGTACAGACTCATCAGCTATTAACCTTTGATAAAGGTTGACACTGAGGTTATCATCCGCTTTTGGCAAATTTGTATTTCTCAGAATGAAGAATTAGTAGGACATTATCTGGATGCACACATTTAGTTTAGCTCTGGGTTTTGTTTTCATAAAACATACAATGGAAAGGAATTCTAGTAATCCAAAAATAGTACATAGTTGCTTACCTAATAATATCACACATGTATGTATAAACTCTGTCAATATAGTCCATTACCATTCTTTAAATATGAAATACAATATAACATTTACAAGAGATGTAAGTTGCTTGGCTGGGAAACATAATTTTGGTAATTTAAGTGAAACAGTGATCATTGCATTTTGGTAAGTGTTTTGAATAAATAATTACCATTCGCTTGTCGCTACACACAGACAAAATACATACCGAATCTTTAAGAGTTCCATCTTTGACCACAGTGTCTTATTATTTCTCTTTTGACAACAAGCACTCACGGTAAATACATTCAAATTGTTACTTCAGGTAATACAGAAAGAGCTTGGGGTACAAATATTTGCAACAATGTATCAATACAGGGCCAGGGCATTCAGGGGTCATTACAGAACTGAAGATATGAAACAGTCTCATAGTAATACAATGTTATTCAGAAGTCAGGAATAATACTACTTGTAGGAAAATAGTTTGTGTTGTGTTTGGGAATTAAAAGTTGTTTAAACGATCAGTAGATTAGCGGTTGACGCTGATCATGATGTATGCAAGGCATGGTTGGAGCTTCCTGTGGTAGATGAGGCTTACCACAGGAAATATCTCAACAAACTAAAGCCCTCAGACAATTTTGAGGATGTGCAATGGATGTTCTATCCCTTATTCCAAATTGATGTACAAGTGTGCAGAATGTATAAACCCTGTGGTTCATGCCTTTAATAACATTGTATATACCAGTATTATGTCCGCCTCCTCACAGCTATATCACATTTACAACTTTTTTTTCTTAATATAATATGACATTTTCTACTTTTTATTTCTTTTTTTGTTTTGTTTTAAATAGTTCTACTATACTGCAGTATGCAAAAATACCATGATGACATCCCTAAACTGAATTATATACTTTAAAATGTTTTTTACATCCTGCTCAACTTATCACTTTATATGGATCATCTAATGATATAAACAAAAGGCCCAGTCTGTATTTTGAACCAAAGGAAGGCATAAGGTAAGAGATTTGATCCACACCACAGTATTGATTTTTTCTCTTTTCCTTTTACAGGGCTTAATGGAATCCTTTGACAAACTGTTGAATGGGGATTTGTTGGCCAAGCTTTTCAATTGGCCAGTAGAAGACAAATAAACTGAAAAACTGGTGGTACTATCCACTGAAAAAAAAACACAACAACATACATAAATAGATTTTTTATATTAAAAAGGGACATATGAAAATCCAGAAGGAAACTTAAGAATGTGTTTTATAAAGTCAAACAACAGTACCCTGTGAATGGGTCATGTGACTTTAACCACCCTGTTCCAAGGATATTTAAGCACAGATTGAAGAGTTATATTTATATCCTTGTGAAATAGTGGGGTTCATGTAATGAAGTAGCAAATGCCCTTTCCACCTTGTAACAGGCAAGAACGACCAGTACACTGCATTTTAGCCACAAACATACATTTAATAAACTCAACTTTCCCCATGTAAGGAAGTAAGTGTTAAGCAATTAAAAACAAAACCTATGCTTCAAAGCTTATTTTTCATCCAATGTTATATATATGATAGCAACAAATTCATCGTAAATGAAGTAAAAAGTAAACACTTTTGTGTCAGATTTATTACTGATCCTAGAATTCCTGTACATTTACCAGCATTTCTTTCAAGTTTTTTGTTTTCCTGTTTAAATTATTATATTGAAAGCCAGTGGAGTTCAAAGGTTGGCCGTTTGTATTGGTTGGACCAGCAAAGCCTGGCGAGCACCACACAGGATAAATAGTCAGGCAATTATGCAGTTCTTAGTCCTCAGTTTACACATCTTCTACTTGCACTTCACCAACCTCTGCTTCCTCCACCTGGATTTCAACCTGTTCCACTGCGACCTCACTATCCTGTACAGTTGTTTCCAGGTAGTGCTGTAATGCACTGCTTTGGGCGTGCTCCACCTGGATTTCTATGTGTTCTTTTATCAGTGTTTCGGAGGATTGTTGCTCATCCTGTGGCTGATGCACTTGGATCTCAGCTGTTTTCTCTTCCTCCACCTGGACTTGGTCCATGTGAACATGTTCCTCCTTCCCCTGCTCTCCTTCCACTGACTCTACCTGCACTTGGATGGTCTCCAGTACCTCCGGTGATTCAATCTGCACCTGCTCCACCATCACATGCTCCACATGCACATCCTCCGCATCTTCCTGCTCCGGGACCACCACCTCAGTCACCACTCTTTCATGAATGGCGTGGAATTCCCGGAGATGCTTACGCATGTCTCCAGCTTGGGTAAACCAAATGTCACATATAGTGCAATGATTGGGTTTATCTCCTGTATGGATCACCAGATGGTCCTTAAACTGGTCCCAGCTGTTGAACACCATGCTGCACACCTGCAATAGGCAAAGCGGGAGGAATTATAAAAGGTCATGGAGGAAGAGGAAGTCATTTTTCAGATGCTTGTTTCTGTGGTCTCAGTATGCTGGATTATATGACAGTACCTGCTAGAATGCAGTAACACATCATGGTGAAGATTTGTGAAAATTCAAGGCAGCTACTGTGTTCAGTGAGACAGACAGACAAAGTCAGTGCAAAAGGGTCCATGTTTTTAATGAGTATGATGACTGGCAAGACTGGTACAAAATTCAATATTGTATCACCATTTTGGAGAAACATACAGTACTGTGCAAAAGTTTTAGACAGGTGTGAAAAAATGCTGTAAAGTAAGAATGCTTTCAAAAATAAACATGTTAATAGATTATATTTATCAATTAACTAAATGCAAAGTGAGTGAACAGAAGAAAAATCTAAATCAAATCCATATTTGGTGTGACCACCCTTTGCCTTCAAAACAGCATCAATTCTTCTAGGTACACTTGCACAAAGTCAGGGATTTTGTAGGCATATAGTCAGGTGTATGATTAAACAATTATACCAAACAGGTGCTAATGATCATCAATTCAATATGTAGGTTGAAACACAATCATTAACTGAAACAGAAACAGCTGTGTAGGAGGAATAAAACTGGATGAGGAACAGCCAAACTCAGCTAACAAGGTGAGGTTGCTGAAGACAGTTTACTGTCAAAAGTCATACACCATGGCAAGACTGAGCACAGCAACAAGACACAAGGTAGTTATACTGCATCAGCAAGGTCTCTCCCAGGCAGAAATTTCAAGGCAGACAGGGGTTTCCAGATGTGTTGTCCAAGCTCTTTTGAAGAAGCACAAAGAAACGGGCAACGTTGAGGACCGTGAGACGCAGTGGTCGGCCAAGGAAACTTACTGCAGCAGATGAAAGACACATCATGCTTACTTCCCTCGCAATCGGAAGATGTCCAGCAGTGCCATTAGCTCAGAATTGGCAGAAAACAGTGGGACCCTGGTACACCCATCTACTGTCCGGAGAAGTCTGGTCAGAAGTGGCCTTCATGGAAGACTTGCGGCCAAAAAGCCATACCTCCGACATGGAAACAAGGCCAAGCGACTCAACTATGCAGGAAAACACAGGAACTGGGGTGCAGAAAAATGGCAGCAGGTGCTCTGGACTGATGAGTCAAAATTTGAAATATTTGGCTGTAGCAGAAGGCAGTTTGTTCGCCGAAGGGCTGGACAGCGGTACACGAATGAGTGTCTGCAGGCAACAGTGAAGCATGGTGGAGGTTCCTTGCAAGTTTGGGGCTGCATTTCTACAAATGGAGTTGGGGATTTGGTCAGAATTAATGGTCTCCTCAATGCTGAGAAGTACAGGCAGATACTTATCCATCATCCAATACCATCAGGGAGGCATCTGATTGGCCCCAAATTTATTCTGCAGCATGACAACGACCCCAAACATACAGCAAAAGTCATTAAGAACTATCTTCAGCGTAAAGAAGAACAAGGAGTCCTGGAAGTGATGGTATGGCCCCACAGAGCCCTGATCTCAACATCATCGAGTCTGTCTGGGATTACATGAAGAGAGAGAAGCAACTGAGGCTGCCTAAATCCACAGAAGAACTGTGGTTAGTTCTCCAAGATGTTTGGGCCAACCTACCTGCCGAGTTCCTTCAAAAACTGTGTGCAAGTGTACCTAGAAGAATTGATGCTTGATGCTGTTTTGAAGGCAAAGGGTGGTCACACCAAATATGGATTTGATTTAGGTTTTTCTTCTGTTCACTCACTTTGCATTTAGTTAATTGATAAATATAATCTATTAACATGTCTATTTTTGAAAGCATTCTTACTTTACAGCATTTTTTCACACCTGCCTAAAACTTTTGCACAGTACTGTATATTTTGAGGTAAAATGAAGAACAAGTGTCCCAACTGGTGGCACCACTACATTTGGGATGGATTGTTCATAAACCCTTTAAAATATATTTGAAGACAAGATGATGATCTATGTATTCAGCAATATTTAGAGAGGAAGGGGCCGGAGTGGGGAAAAACTGGGCGATAAAAGTCGTTCTGCATTCCTAAAAAATAAATAACATTTTGGGGTACCACTGGATTTGTGAGATGGTTTGATCATATAAACTCCTTTGCATATGTTTACATAGGAGGTGATAAGCTATGTATGGATACCAATATATTTATTAAGTAAGGGGACTGAGTGGGATAAAAAAAGAGGAAATCATTCAGTTTCAAGGCTGATGACACCATAAATTTGACTGCCTATGTGTGTGTATATGCATACATATATATTGCATTATTAAATAAATACCTGGCATTCATAAAGCTTCTTTCTTCCCTTTTTCGCACCAACACCATTTTGGCAAGCTGCAATGTGGCATTTCAGTGTGCTGTTCCTTGCAAAGCGCTCATGGCAGTCCGGACACTCAAAAGGCTTCTCACCTAGAAAAAAATAAAACAAATAAATAGTGGAATACTCAGTAGTAGCAATGGGACATAACCAAGTCATCACAAAGATACATACAAATCATAGACCAAATGCACCTCTATGAAGCAGAGCTATTTACAGCTTACACACTGGCTCAAACAGCTGTAGGTGCCAGTGTAATGGCAAGGAATCTGAACCTTCAGCCAAAAATATATATATATATATATATATATATATATATATATATATATATATATATATATATATATATATATATATATATATATATATATATATATATATTTATTTCAAGCACCTACACTCCTTAGAAATTCTTTTTAAAAAAAACACTAGAACCAGCTTTCTAGGCTGCAACTGCTGAAATGTAACTGGGGCCTAATCTTTCGGCTGTCAAGTCATTATTTCGGTTTAAGCCACAGTTGCACTGTAGTTGATCATGCAAATCCAGTTAAACTTGATATCATCATTGAGGCTGAATTAGAAATGAAAGCTGTTTAAATGGTTTAAGTAATAGCAGGGGACTTGATTACCACCAGCCCTTGCGAGACTTGTACAATTTATTTTGGAATCGTTTGTTGTTTATTGTGTTGTTGTTTTGTGTATGCTTGTCTCTTGTGCCCCGCCTGTTCCCTTACATGTGTTCTCCTTGTGTTGTGTGTGGCCACCCCATTCTGTGGTCAGTCTGCAGATGTGACCTCCCTCCCTCTCCCCTGTCTCCCTCAGCTAATTTTTTATTGTTTAAATAAAATAAAAATGTTTATATTAACTTGACTATTAAATCTAACTCAAATTAATTAAGTTACATGAATATACATGTTATGAGCTTAGTCAGCCCCAGAGGAAGTTGTTGTAACAAAAACGAAATGAGCAGCTAAACTTAAATTATATTAGGGCAATGAGTTCACTCAATTTTTTTGAGTAAACTTGACTTATCAGGGTTTACAGCGTAATGGTCACTGAGAACACGCTGATGTTTTAAGTGTGAGTGTATCCTAGTATTGGTTTCACTTAATAAAACTATTCACTGCAACATTTTCCTTTTTTTCTATTTAACCTTTGGAAGTCACACAAGAGGCTGCATTAGCCTTACTGATGTAAAAATAAAGATGCCATTGGAGGGTTAAGCCATCCTCCAAAACAGCCTCAAGTGCCCACCTGTGTGCTTCCGGAGGTGTTCTTTGAAATGGCCAAAGTGGTCAAACTGCTTCTCGCAGTATCCGCACACGTGCACTTTCTTCTGAGGCCGCTGGCGGCGCGATTCCTCCACCTCAAAGTGGTGGCAAGCCAGGTGGTGCTTCAAGGCACTCTCCCGCGTGTACGTCTTGTTGCAGTTAGGGCAAACAAAGGCCTTGTCCGAGTGCACCTTCATGTGCTGCTTGAAATGGTAGAAGAGCTTGAAGGAGCGGTCACACTTCTCATAGCGGAACAGGTTGTTAAGGTGGGAGATCTGCACCTCCACCACCTCGATGCCCTCCAGAGTTTTGGCAGTGGCAGCCGCCTCCAGATCCGTGGTGCAGCTCGCTTCACCGTCCTTCTTCATCTCATGCAGGGTCGACTCCCCTGCTGGTACTTGCTGGTGATGTCAGCCAGCAGAACCAGGGCAGAATCGTCCGAGGTGTCCTGGGAGCTGGCATCTTTGTCTGGCTGTACTGCCACCTCCTCTACCACCTCAATGCCCTCATCCTCCACCACCTCTATTGTCCCACCAGCAATCTCCACCTCTATCTCCACTGGCTCTGTATCCACCGACGGCAGCGTCTCTGTGATCACGTTTGAGGTCTCCGCTATCTTCCTCTTTTTGGCTTTGTTCTTCTCCGTCGGACTTTGCTTTGAGGCCTCAGGTGAACTGCTCTTGGTCCTTAAGGGGGAAAAAAAAGGGACTAATCAATACCTGTATTTAAAAAATAAATGTTTTTACTATCCTCAGTTTAGATAGAGAGATAGAATATTTCTATGAGTTCCTAACTTTTTACACACTTTTAACAGTACCTGCTGTTGAGAGCTTTGATTGCCTCTTGCATCTGTAAGTACTCTGCTGCTTTCCACACATCACTGACTTCTTCATTTCCACTTACTGCAAGCTTGGCTGTGTAGGTGAATTCGATCAAATGACGGAAGGCCAAATTACTGACCCCTGCAAGTGTACACCAAAATGCAAGCAGTGATTTTTCTGTTTGTTTTTTTAAATACAAAATATATATATTTTTTAAAATACTGAAATGATCAAATCATAGAAGAGACCGTGTGTGACATATGTACGTTCATATGTACAGGCAGACGTACATATAGCTTACAGCTATATGGCTTACATCCACAGTGTGGCAGGGCAAAAGCCCTGCATGTGTAAATTGTGCGTCGGGGAAATGTAAGGTTGGCAGGGATGGGGTAATTTTGTCCATGCCAACAATCACAGGGGTGGCCGTTCCCCAATTACGTAACTGAGTGCTAATTGGGGCGTGGCCATCTGTATAAAGGGGAGCAGAAGTACTTTGTTTGGGGGAGGGAGTTTGGTGAGTGGTTTTGACCTGTGTTGTGAAGTGCATTTTGACGAGTGGTAGTGAAGGTGATTGCCCAGCCTACGTTTGCTTGTTTTGTTTGAATCTTTATTTTGGCCCTCGTCCCAGTTTGCTTGTTCCTGTGTTTTGCACTTCTGTCTCCGAATCTCTAATTCCTGCCGGTAACAACTTAGGTTGTGACGCTACCCTGTCACACTCAGAATCACATACGAATGCTAAACAATGTGATAAACAAATTTTGTGACATACATATGGACACCTTCATTATGTCCCAGTCTAATAAGCAAAAACTAAAAGCAAAAGACTTTTCCTGAAAATTATATTGAATATGACAATGTACCTGACTCAATCATCCTTGTCTATTTAACGGTTTAGTGTGTGAAATATTTTAAGATGAGGCTGGAAATTCTGTTCAGAATATAGTAACTAACAATGTCATCTTGTGAACAGACTCATAAACCACATCATTTTAATAAACACCTACCTTCAATCTCCACCAAAGGCTCTAATTTGAAATCCTGGAAGAATTTATAGAAAAACTGACTGCAAGCAGCAAGAACCGCCTTATGAGCCCTGAATTGGTGACCTGTTGATGGGAGCGTCGATAGGGGTATGAATGTAGCATCACATAGTATCTAACCATAGACAAGGTTTAACAGTATAAATGCAGCATTAAACATTGCAAGTAAACAAATATAAACTTGAATTGCAGAAATATTTGCAGAAATAATTAGATATTTATGGAAATTGTGAATGAAGAATTAAATATGGCTTTTGCAAGAGTGACATCTAGTCAGATTTGTTTGGTACTGCAAATAACATGTATAATGCATTTGCTCCATCTGCCAACATTTATAATGAAATATGACTCCTGGAATCAATAAGGATATATGGTATTTATTTTTTAAATTGTTTTTAAGCGGCTTAAAGAGAATAATGATAATAATAATTAAGTTAATGCATAAATGACAACAGGTGGCACAACACATATTTAATTTTAACAGGCATGTAATATCCTGAATGTAAACAAACAAAAGAGTATCACTCCATATAAACTGTGTACTGGGTGTTACGCAATGAACAAACAGGAATTACGCATGCCATTTAAATATAATGCATAAAGAATATGCATAGCAATGTTGCTTGCTGCACAGCTTGAGTTTGCATGTACAGTATTTATTAAAAGCACTCATGACTTTGAGGTAATGTTGCATTTTACTCACCCAAATTACGTTTTACTCATGTAGTGTCAAAATAGGAGAGTAAATTGCTCAATGACCAAAACCTTATCTGGAGCGCTGCAAAAGAGTGAAGATTTTGGATGGAGAAATGAAGATAATATTGTTACCATGTATCTTGATTACGTACCATCCACAATCAGTGTGATGTCTGTGAACTGATCCAGTTGCCGCTGTTCATTCAGTCTGTCCAGCATCACCTTGTAATGGGCTGGAAACTCATTTCCACAGCCCACTATCACTTCTGCAGACATGACTGGATACTCCTCCTGAAAAAAAAATATATATATACACTATCATCTCTGACGTTATACAGAGCCATGCAACACAAATACATACCGATACCTGATTCTTTAATAATCATTCAAATCTGGTAACCACGACTATCGGGATGATCAGAACTAAGCCACTTAGCACTCTCCATCATGCTGACACAGCCTAGTGTCTTTTGCCGAAGATTACACTGATCATTGTAGTTCCTCTTCTGGATCCAATATCGATTGGTTAATATTCCAGTTTGGCCGACACATACTGAACCCAATCCCGATAAATACTAGTTTCTAAGTTTAACACATTTATCTAAGCAAGCTTGAATGAAAAAAGATAATCAAATATTATTGTTATCGTACAATTAAAAGCAGCAAGGGTATGCCCTGGACTGTAAAATCTGATGCATAGTTTCAAACAAAATGTGTAAATTCAAACAGAACCACCTTGTCTCTTTTGCTGTGAATGGGAGGTGTTCAGAGGAAACAGAAACTGTACACTGTATGCAGTGTGTGACAGTGGAGAAGTGATACAGCTGCTTAAACATTTTACTTTGGGACTGAGCTAAACAAAAAAGAAAAACAACAACATTTAAAGTTAAATGAGTTTGGTTCTCTAAACTATACACATTTTTTTTTTTTAAATCACACAATGTTGAAAGAGAAGCCAATCTGGTATAGGTATGTACCCTGAACTACTCCCTCGTCCTCAGCTCTGTGGTTTCCTCTGGGCAGACAAGACCTAAGTCATACCGGGCAATGTATGGGAAGCTCACCGTCTTATCAAAAATGAAGTCCAAACCTACTTAGTCAGTGTATTTTGCATGTACACAGTAAAAATATCGAATCAGATGTACTGCTGCACTGTCAGTCCTACAAAAGAGTCTACAAAAATCGCTGGTACAGCCTGGCAGGGCCTAAGTGTTTAGGTTCTGTAAAATGTGTAATTTAAAGTGACGGTATTATAGCACTTTCATCGAAAATTTCTAATCTAATTCATCACTTGTTTCGCAGGAGGAAGCAACTGGCAGCCTGCTCAACCATTGTCACGTTATTGCGTCAATGTATGTACAGTAGAATATACAGATAGGAAAGGAATGGTTCGTTAACGTCCTGAATATGATTGATTATTTTACGACGGTAGGTGGTCCGGTTCGTGTGAGACAGTACTAATGCGCGACATATTCCAATTTAAAATTGTCTTGCAATATTTACCACCAATAACATGTCTACATGTTGACATGTTGACATTATTTTCAATTACTGTCCGTTTGTATCGCCTTTGAACATTCAGTCAATTATTCTGAAACCGATTGCAAACTGCTCGATACAAATTTGTGAATCGAGGACTCCAATTACTGAATATTTCTTATAATTGTTAAAATGCCAATTCTAAAGAAACCAATACACGAATAGCATGCCTAACTATTTCACATTCATCCAATCGTTGCAATCGAATGTCAAGAACCACCATCAATCAAGAGAAACCACACCAATGAAAACAACCAGCGGGGCTGAGCCTGGGAACGACAACTCGCCAATAATAAAGAAGACAAAGCGTTCACTCAGAAGAAATGGACCAATCAGGGCGCAGGTGGGTGGTCTCCAATGGCACATCTCTAGTAAGTACCCGGAGCGGAAGGCCTATTCAAAGTAAACTTCAAAAACGTGACTACATTTAGCAAAATAAGAAATACCGACAGTGCACGTTTTCTTTAACAACACTGGTGCACATTTAACAATAACTATTTACTTTAAATCTATTCAGCAAAATATGCAATGTAAAAAACTACAATATAATTTTAGGCCGCCGCTACTCGCTGCTTGTTGTTTGACCACCGCCATTACGTCATCAAATCGCGCATTAAAATTCGCTTTTTAACAGGTAGATCTGAAATAAAAACGGTAGAGTCTAGGTTATTTTAGCTAACCAATCGGCAAACCCACCTCTTGTTGGGTTCCGCTGCTTGTAGCAGTTTCTGCCGGCGGTGTGACTTTCCAAGCTCTCTCTCTGCCGATCCTCTCCCGATCAAGAGAAAAGGGCGGTCGCTGCCGATCGGCCTCGGATTCCCAGCAGACCCCGCGCTACGAGGGGGCGCGGGCGCTGATTGGCGACGTTGCTGGGCAACCGTAACGCGGAACTTTCTTTATCTGGGATTGGGTACAAACAGCATCATCCTCCCAGCCAGGGAAGAAAAGCTACAGAACATGTTTACACCAACCCAAAACGAGAGAAACATACTGCCGATGCCAATGCCATAGACATATGTAATTATTTGAATACTTGATTTGAATATTTCTTTTTTATGTATGAAAATCAATAGTGTTATATTTAAAATCGCCAGGTTCCTCAATTCCAAAACTACAATTGTTTACTTATTAAAATATGACTAATGAAAATGTAAATAATTGAAAAGAGTAGTTCCTCAGAAGTAACAGGTTAAATACCGGCGTCCTATCACTAGAACAGCTCAGGTGTGCTGATTACCTTCTCTTTATGCCCTGATACTTTTGTAATGGGCTGTTCAATGTCCATAAAGAGCACGACCACGACCTCGGTTTCTCATCCATAATGTATGTGTAAACAAACTAAACAGTCAACATGGTCTCTATAATAATGATATATAAGTACAGTGAAGATCACTTAAACTTGGGTAGAATGTAGCAAACACTTTTATTTAAGAAACGCACGCACACAATGCATTCTGGCGGATCAGAGCGGTCCAGCATTTCTATAATGTATCGTGAGAGTCGTTACAAGAACTTCATTCGCGTTTATAATGGTGTTTTCAAATAACATTTCTGAAAATCTGGTTGTAGTTTTGGCCCATTTCAAATTTTAAAATAATTGTAAATGCTTTTTTTAAAAAAAAAAAAAACTTTATAGACTTTAGTATATTTAAAATATATATATATTGTGGTCCAGAGATAGAAAATGGCATATAAAGGTGGACATTATTTCCTCAGTTGCCACTGGGTGGAGCTCCTCACACACAAACCGATTGTTCACCCAGGTGTCCCTCACTAGGCTACATGACCAAACAGGTGTCTATAAATTAAACCCTTTTCGGTCAATAGGTGGACGTTACAAGACAGACATGCCTTGGTGCATGGTTGCGCTTCTATGCAACAAAATAAAAGTTGCTGAATTATTTATCCGCTTGAAGGAATTGCTGGTTGAAAATAGCATTCCTTGTTCCATGAAAGTTTCAGTGAGTGAAGATAGCGGTGTGGATTATAATTGATTTTGATTCAATGGAGAGGACTTTGAACTGGGGGTTTAGCGAGAGACTTTGTGGCAACTTCATTTTGCTAATGGCCTTCAAGGTCAGTTTTGCTGCAATAAATGTTTGCACTTTTTCTTTTAATGTAGGCCCATGTTTGAATAATACCTCGCAGCACAGGGAACACCGGCAAGCGTCAGCATCACAGATATTCAAAACTGTAAGAGCGACTTCTTGAAGTCCTGAAGCTTTGAGTTTTGTAATGCTCTTGAATAGTTTTTGATTTGTAAAATACTTGTGCCTGCTCCTTGACGTAATTATCATTGGGCTTAGTTACATAGGCACTGTATATATGCATTTTAATTACTGTGGCGATCTGGTGATCCTTGTGCTGTCTGTTTTGTATTTTGTAAATTCTCTTGCTTCTGGGTTGCGGTTAGAAATGAACTTGCTGCCCGTTACAATTGTATTTTTTAATAAGTAGGTGCACCTATTTTAAGCCAATAGGCATTTTAATGTGTCCTTTTTGATTGGTGGGATCTTGGTAAAAGAACAAGACCACCTGTAGGCCCTTACTTTAATCCTTAACTTATACTCCTGAGAGAAGCAAGATACTGAAGAGCTGGTGCAATATTTTGTCAAGGGGGGCACGACACAGACCTGTCTTTCCTAAAGAACCAAGTGGGGAACTTGAAATTTTAATTGGAGGTCTTCTGCCTCGTATACGGGAGTGGTGTGGTCGGATTACATTGTGCACACCCTATAGTAGTAGGTCACATTGCATCACACCCAGTTAATAGCGTTACATAGAGACCTCTGCTGGCAAAAACTGAGAATCTTGGATATTTTCAATCTCGTCTGGGTCATGGTGGTTGTCATCTGTTAGTAATGTGCTGTAAGAATTATGTGCACACTACAGGAGATTGTTTTAAGCATGAACATTTTCTTTGAGCTTCATGGCCAAGATGTTGTACTTAAAGGTGGTAGGGTAAGGTGATTTTCATCAGGATTAAAATAATCTGTGTGAGAGAACCAGAACAGACTATCCAAATACATTTATTCATTTTGTCAGCTTGTTTCTGTTATGAATGCAAAGTCAGTAAACTGCAGTTTAGCTACCCTAACTTCAGTATAAAATTGATATTGAGCTAAATTTGTGTACCATTTTACAGGGGCAAAACTTTGCTCCTTTACACCTGCTAGTAAAAAGTGTCAAACAAGTTATCAATAAAACACACCACCAAACTTAATTCAATTGAATTGTTTTGAGAGCCTGAGGAACAATTTCACTTCCCATGTGTGAGGTAATCAGAACCCTCAAGAATGGAAGTGGCAATAGGAAGCAACAAGGAATGAAGCAACATGGCGGTTTTATATCTGGCTGGCCAATTAGGAAATAAAATGAAGGTGTGCTGAGGGTTTCCCTCCTCCTGAAATCTAATTTGTAAACTTCACTGTGTTATGCAAGAAGAAGCTTCTCGGAGCATCTTTTACCCCATGTACTGTACCTGCATTCCTTCCTAAGGACATAAGTGTTTCTAAAAATTTTACTTTCATGTTTTTTTTTTTAAATTGCATTTTTTCTAGCCTCCCTTACTTCTTCATGAATGTGTGGTTCCGATGTTGCTCTAACATTGAGGTTTGTATAGTTTTACTATTTTGCTCAATCAATTTCTGAATTGTTGCTAACCTTTGCTGGTTTGACCTTTCAACTCTGACTCCACATGCTTCTATATGAAGCAGTCAGGTCTATCTACATTTATTTAAATGCTGAATAAAATTTAAAAAGATCACAAAATAGTCTCATTTTTATCTCCAGGTTGTCCTCCAGAACTGAAGAATGGCAGCAAGGCCAGATGACTCCTGTGAACAGCAAACACTGTCAGCCCACCTTCTCCATTTGGCAGGCTGTTATCTTCTCATATCCTCAATGCTCCCTCTCGTTACCGCTACATTGACAAAGTGTAGATAATGCTGTGATTCTGTGATGTAATAATATTGATACATTTAAATTAACATTCAGTACATGGTGGTGCGTGGGTTTTTTTATATATATATAAATAAAGTAAACGGTGGTATTCTATTTTACATGTATCGTGTACCTGTAATTTCTTGTCATTAACATCTTGACAACTTTTACGCTTTTATAACTTAGTTTGTTACAAAGCTTTTTCAAAATGTCTGCTGTAGTTCACTGATAGTGTAAGGATTATTGCCCACATTGTCAAAAAGGTAACACAGCAATAACGATCCATGATGTGATATGGACATCCTGCAGTGATTTAAAACCGTGGTTCCAAACCCTGGTCTTGGGGCGTCCCTGTGTCTACTGATTTTTCATTCCAGCTGAGCTCTCCTTTACTTAACTAGACCCTTAATTGAACTGATTTGCTTAATTAGACCTTTTTAATTGTGTCCAGCTCTTAACAGTTGCAGAATTTATGTTGGCTCTAACATTTTATAAGTAACTTGAACTCTAAACTGTTTAAGAACTGAAAACAATTCAAAAGGTCTAATAAAGGCTTCGATGGTGCATCTAGTAAACGCACTCCTCCCAGAGTGCAGGATGCCCTATAGCTTGGAGATTGCTGGTTCGAATCCAAGCTATACCAGTGCCGACCATGGACGGGAGTTCCCAGGGGCGATACGTGACTGACCAGCGGTGCCGGGGCAGGGTAAGGGTTAGGTCAAATGGGGAGTCCTTGGCACACCAGCGATTCCTGTACGCAAGTCAGAACTGCGTGGTCCTCCGACGCTGTAAGTTCTGGATATGGCTGCACAGCACTCATTTCGGAGGATGCGAGTGCTCGTCTTCGTCTCTACTGAGTCAGTTTGGGGGTTGCAGCAGTGAGCCAGGTTGAATAATAATTGGACATTCCAAAATTGGAACATGAATAAAAGTAATTGTCTAATTAAGGAAATGATCAGTTAAATTAACGGTCTAGTTAAGTAACCGAAAGCTCAGTTGGAATGAAAACCAGCAGGCACGGGGTCCCCAGGACCAGGGTTGGGAACCAACCACTGATTTAGAGGACAGATCTCAAAGTGCACTAGACCAGACATTTTGGGGGAGAAAAAGTGAAACAGAATTAGTCATAAGAGTAAAGTTGTCAGGATGTTAACAATGAAAAGAGAAATTACAGGTACATTATTTAAACAGTTGTAGCAACACGTGGGGGCTCTATATTTTTGGAACCCCACTATTTACTCTAAATAGAAGGCTTTTAGAATTGTATTAGAGGTAGTTGTTTCTGTTTAATTTCCTCAACATTTAAACATTAACATACTAAGAATGTTTGCAATCAAATCGAGAAAAAAACACCATAAGAAGCCTACCATAACTGTGTTGTATAACACTACAACATGTATATATGTGTACAGCTTTAAATTGTATATAGAAATGACTGTAAATAACTACTGCATGTTCACTCCATTGGCTTACAGCCACATTTGCCCTACATATTTCTTATAGATATTAAATATTATGTTAAAATTACAAACATTTAACACTTGCCTAACAGCAAAAGTTTATTAAAAAAATTTACTGGAATAAGAATATTGTAACTGTTCTGCACTATGTGCTGCTTGTTTGCTACTTGTACTGCATCCACAGTCTTTCAAAGAAAGTTTGCTGCATGTTTTTGTTTAGCCAGTCACTGTGATGGTTATATGTAGTGCTTAATATTAAAATCAATGTGTTACAGCACTAACTGATGGCTAAAGGAGAGACTGGTTTATGAGAGGTGGATGAACAGGTGCTGACAGTACAGAAATGCTGCATCTCCCATCTTCAACTCAGTTTGTCATGATGAGCAAGACCTCACAGGCCTTGATAGACGGCCAATAATTGTGCTTCTGTATCCAAAACTGCACAAAATAAATATTTACTTTGGAAAAAGATAAACATTAAACTGCAGTCAGCGCCAGCACATTCCCAGTTTACTGGAAGAAATCAGTAGACAAAACAGGTTTCAAGGCCATCAAAGGGTGAGTGATTGAACTTAAGGATATGTAAATATCTCTATCTTCTATACAATATAAGCACATTAAAAACAGACAATAGAAGCAAGTATTTTTTTTTCGTGAGACGGACACCATTTGTAGATTAGGACAAGACAAAAACAAGAAGTATTTTGTAATATAGTTACATTAAGCAGGTTTCATAAAGTTAATTATCCTCCCAAGTTAAACATTCCTAAAGCAATAGAAAATTAACTGAATGACCTTCATGTGTTTGACCTAAAAGCATGTGATCCTGCCAAGTGTTTCTGTAAACACACTAAGCCATGCAAATTAATTATTAATCTTGTACATTTATCACGAGAGAAATATACAAACAGCAATATTTAATGCAGTGTTTGCTTTAAGAGTCTTGAAGACCAACTAATCCATGCTAAATCCTACTGCTACAGCTTATTAGCAATATTATCACTTATTTAATATTAGTGTTTCTTAAAATCACAATAATCAAGACATAATAATTTATTTGACATATTCCTTCCAAAACTTGAAAATCCCATAACACAGATACATGTATTTATCTATTTCTTTTCCAAAATGTTATTAAATGTAATTGGCAGTGTATGCCAAACAATCAAGCCAATTGTATTGGCAATGCAACAGTCAGACTTGAATCTATGGGTTGTGGTTTCTTTTCAGCTAACTGCTGAGTTCGACCTAAAAAGTAATTTCTATCTAGTGACTGGGCTTATAGGAGACTGTTGTATAAGACTTCATATATATATATATATATATATATATATATATATATATATATATATATATATATATATATATATACAAAGCTAAGGAAGCTGAAACACATTTTAAGGCATTGTGGGGAAGCTTGCTGGCTCTGTACCATTGTGTACTGGGGTTACACAAGGATTTTAGTCTCCAGGGCTAACGACATTGAACACTCTTCATATCGGCTGACTAATCATGCTTTACCTGCCAACATCATTGTTGCACCATCTCTGTCAATCAGCCAAGAAAGACATGCACATGTTGTTTGTCACAAGGACACAAGTAATGGAAGGAAAAGTAAAGCTTCAGCAGCTGCTTTGATCAGCTCCATATGTTTACATTGTTCTTGTAATATGGCAGAATTGTGTAGGTGAGTGCGTGTATATACCAGTACTGGTGGTCCAGTTTAACAGCTCAAACAAACACTTGACAGTTACAGTACAAATAAAAAGCACATCATCAAAATGAACAGTAGAGTCTAAAAATCATTAAAGTCAATATCAAATGTACTGCAGTTCATTTGTGTGTTTTTCAGACTTTTTGAATTACTTTGGCATGGTATGTCAAAATGTGGTGCTACCATGACATACACTTTGCACATGAGATAAGAATTGTATGTAATTGCTGACAGAGCTGATTGACAAGTTGTCAATGCACCCATCTTCTAGTAGCCACACTGTGTGGTGTTCATGAAACTATTCTATTCTGTTCCAGGCTTTGTTTTTAACAGGGAACGGTGATTGCTTTTCTGAATGAATGAACTGGTGAATTTCCTACAGCTCACATTAATCCTGACTGTGCACTCTCTAAAACGTACTACTTCCCAGAAAACTTGACAACATCTGCAAATTTAATATAATAGTGCTTTTTCATCTAGTCAAGGAATGTTATCTCCATGAGGCACATCTTATGGAAACACATCTTAATTCCTTCACTTCTTAAGGGATTTGACGGGATATACGGATCACATTTCTTTACCATTCAAAACACCTACAAGGTCCATAATATTATAAAACAAGGCAGCCTTTAGCTTGATACTGTATAGATTTTATAATAATTTAATTTTAAAAGGGTCACTACTGTTTTTTCTTTTTTTTTCCAAAACAGATTCATTATGACTTCCAACTCTTTTTCGCCCCAGAGAAATAGACAAAAACAAATCATGAAAAGCATGATTCTGCAGCTGTTCCCTGCTTGGAATGTACCATTCTGAAGTTAAGAGGGTGAAAATTGATAATTTATTAAAAAAAAAAACATTTATTTTTTTATTTTTTTATGATGGTCAGTTTCTCTGCCAAAAACATAATAAGTTTTGCACTCTTGTAAGCTTGCCAAAATACACAAAGATAAAACTGAGTGAACTTTGCCCCAAATCCAAGTTGGAAAAACAACTGGGGTATAAATAGCAGAGAGCAGCAGGAGGGTGTTTATTAAGAGGACTGAGGACAGAGGCAAAGCGCTGAAGAACTGCAGAGCTGCAGAGAATGTAAGCCATATATTTTAAACAGTTTTTTGTGATGTCTTTTCTAGTTTGAGTGTTATCGTAATATGTGTAGTTTCTTAATAAAGAAGTAAACGTGTACAAGCTTTCTAAGCCTATAAAAACAACATGTTTCCAGAGGGTGTGTTTCTGTTTTAATCACTTTAATAAATGTGTCCAAAATATAATTTATGATTATAATAACAGAAGATCATTTAATATTTAAATAATTTTTGTACAAGCTCAAAAAGCATGTATGAGAGTCTAATTAACATTGCGTTTCTGGCGTTTTGGGTCCTGTACCAGGAACAAATTAAGAACTTAGATCTTGTATTGAATAAGTCTTAAGTTTTCATTCCCAGTAACTCTTTGATAATAAGCCCGAATTACCAGGAATATGTATTCCCAGCTCTTTCTGCTATGGTGCTTTGCTATTTATGTTTTTTCAGCTTTGGTGGGAGGGAGGGAGGGGCTGTGGTGTAGTTTACTAACAAATTATGTTACGTTAGAAATGTTACATAATCATATTTAGTTGAAATGGTTGGGTTTGTATTTAGATCAGCTAATGCTAGTTTGTCTTTTATATGATCGATTTAAAGCTGCATTTATGTTTAATGAGGTAGCCAACAAATGGAGAACTAATTGTGCAAAACAATAATTTATACATTTTTTAGTTTGCAAAATTACTGCAGAGTTTGTACCTCGTTTCATCCTTATGAAGAATCAGCCTGCATGGTTCATCATGCAGTGTAAGTGATGAAAATCTGTTCAACCTTGCACTGCACATTGGTCTATATTTTCAAAGCATTTACTCCAGGCTTTAACTCCTATTTTTTTTTTTTTTTTTGGATGGAGAAAAACACCTGTTAATATGATAAAGGTACAACCAAACAACTAGCTAATATAAGGTCTCCCAAGCACCATTATGTTATTTGTTTCTCAGTTGGTAATATTAACATACATTTTTTCACTTAATGTAGTTAATTTAAGACTTGAGTAAATGCATTTTGCAATATGGACCATTAACTCTTAGCAGGGTACATTTCCTATCAGCTTTTAAAAAGATCTCTCTTCACCTGTCCTGTGGTTTGTAGCTGAAATCCATTGCAGCGATGTGGACAGGACTGAGCCTGGTCCTGGCCCTCTCCCTTCTGCCCGGCGGCAGGCCAGAGAGTGAAGGCGAAGGCAGCCACTGTAAGAAGCCCCCAGACTGGACCATCAGAGAGGAGAGCCCTATGCTGCAGTCACTGGGACAAGTGACAGTGGTGGCGCTCCTCCAGGCTAGCTGACCTTTCTGTTTGGTGCAGGCATCCAGGTAACTACATTATGTATATCCCACCAGAAAACTAAAAGTCACTAGCCGGTGTAGCGGGTCCTACTACGCAAGCTCTACTCTGGTCTACTGTAGCACTTTTCTTGACTGAAGTGCTGCGTCGTGTAATTTTTGGTTTTAGGCGATCAGCCACTGCACCCTCAGGACACAGACATGGGATGAGTTTTTGAACTGGAGGTTTATTCTGGGAGAAACCAAAAAAAATAAAGATAATAATGCAGCTGCACTCCATGCTCTCATTGTCAGGAATAAGCCATTTAGGGAAAGAGAAAGAACTGTCGTTCCCCCAGTACCTTGCTGGCTTTGATTCCCGACATGCACTTGCTTGTCTTCTCAATACATTTTATTTACATGTGTACATAAGAGCGAGACAAAACTAAAACTAATTTTAAAACAACTGTATGTGTTGCTGGATTTACATACTTGCTGAACTTCAGTGAGATTTATAAACTACAGCCTTGGTTCTGCTACACCTGCTTGGCATTAGGGTTTAAAATTCCAAATACAGACCATGGACCAGTAATTGCAGAGCTATGACTAGGGCCAATATATGCACCTCCCAGTGCTTGTATTCAAGGTTAGGTTTATAAACAGCTGTCCCTCCTTTGTATACCTAAGGAAGCAAAAAGGTGTCGGGCTCAACATTTTTTTGGGGGGTTGGGTAAGATTTGATTGTAAAGTTCTGTATATCATCTACCTACTTTTAGAAACTATTTCGATATAGCCTTGCAAATATCCAAAACTTCTAGTTAACTGCTAAAAAGAAAAGGAAGAAAGGGGATTTATAAACCACGTTGTTACACCAAAATATAAAAAAATTCCTGTATGTAAAAAAAAAAAAAGTGAAACAGGGCAATACCTTACTGGTGCTGATTTATCTTTTTTTTCTGCTCTTCTTACTTCCCAGAATAGATGACCTGCGTCTGAAGTTAGAGCAGCGGGGCCTGAACAACATATCCTACATGATTGTGAATTCCCAGGATCACACGTCTCGTCACATGTATCCCCTCCTCAGGAAAAAGGTTTCTGTGAATATCCCTGTGTATAATCATGACAACCTGCAGGAAGACATCTGGAAACTCCTGTCTGGTGATAAAGATGACTTCCTCATCTATGACAGGTTTGTATGTTCCATCTTTTCTTCAGCATTATGCGTTATGTCACCTAGATGCAAATTCTTGGAAACTCTTATTTTGTTGGAAAAAAAAAGTATTTTGTTGTTGTTGGAGGCAAACATTTAGTAAAGCGATGTAGAAAAGCTAAATGGTCTGGGTGGATTCACAAAGGTTTTACATTCATTCGTCCTGGGCTCACAGTTAGCAATTCTGGAGTGTAGGGAAGGATGTCAATATCAATTATGGGTAAATCATTTTAAATTGATCTCTTGTTACTTTGTTTCAGATGTGGCCGTCTGACTTCCCACCTTGGTCTGCCTTATTCGATACTTACCTTTCCGCATGTGGAGAAATCAATCATACAAGCATACTGTAATAGCATCTGTGGAAACTGTTCATTTGAGGTAATTTTATCTCGCTATAAACCAGTTCTCAAGCAAAACATTTTAGTAAAATCACAATCTCCAAAAAATGACAAACGTTCTGCTGAAATAAAAATGTCCTTACAATCAATGGCAGTAGTAAACATAAAGTTACCTGTTCATCAGTCATTAGTAAACATAAAAAGTAACCTGCATATCCTGGGTACATGCATTGTTGCTGTCAGCCAAACAGCAGCACTAACCAGATTAAGTGCTGCAAGCTTTCTTTTTAAATGTAGTGCTATTTCAAAATAAATTATTCCATATAGCTTTTTCACTTTTATACACAATCAACATTATATTTGTTAGTTATTTTTCCTAAACTTTATTTAAAGCACTTAAAAATAAATAATAATAATAATAATAATAATAATAATAATAATAATAATAATAATAATAATAATAATAATAATAATAATAAACATTTTTTCTTTATAGAGCCCTGATGACATACCAGTGTGTAACAACACTGTGATGGCAACAGAGAATCCAGAAGAGGCCACTGAAAATCTTGGCAGACACCACAGCCATGACCACGAGCACAGCAGAGATGGGGGCCACGATCATTCCCACGGCAGAGAGCATGGCCACGATCACTCCCACGGCAGACAGCATGGCCACGATCACTCCCACGGCAGACAGCATGGCCACCACCATGGGCAGAGTCACCAAACACAAAGATTCTCCCAGAATCATAGGGACTTGTCCCAGCAGCAGGTTGTGGACATGCCTTTTTTTCTGCAGAGACCTTGAAAGAAAGAGCTAGCCACATGAAAAATCGGTACAACTGAGAGTTGCAGCAAGGGGCATCCGACCTTGCTTCTTTCAGCTGATGCTGACACTGGCGTCAGCTGTTCAACACCGAGGCCTCTGAAAAGGCAAACCTCTGACACTGCAAGGAAAAGCTTCCGGCTTCCTGACAGTGACAAGGGTATCAGGGCAAGTATCAGGTCAGGGAAACCTGACAGTGACGCTGCCCCCTCCTCCTCCTGACAGCTGTCAACAGCAGCAGGTCAGCGGAGCAGCCAGTAGAAAGCAAAAGCCCCTGAAAGTGACCACAAGGGTCAAACACCTGACAGTGACAGGACCAAGAGCAGTAAATGTTCCCACGTAGGGAACAATGATATTGCCAATACAAACAACATCCTTGTCCAGGTGTTCTACTTAATTTCATAGAATTCGTATTGCATTGTCTCTTGAACCCCATCCCATAGAGCAGGAGTGCCTGTAGAACACCAATCTTCTTGTCACTGTTAGGCGTAGGACCTATTTTCACTTGTTACCAACTAGTATTAAGTGGGCTATCTGGTTAGAATATGTATTTTGTTACTTTTCTCCCTAAATGTTCTATTTTCTTAAATGATGACATGTGCATAAACTAAGCACTAGGAGCGCATGTTTGAAGCCAGGCAAATGAGAGCAGGGGAAATATACAAGAGACATACTAATTAAGTTTAATATGAAAGAGTATGAGAACAATCCCAAAAATCAGCCAATATATTGGCACACTATGAATAAATATAGGTGCAAACATTTGAATGGTGAATAAACTGGCTTAGATTGTTTTTATTATTGTTTTATCTTCAAATCCTAAATTCTGGAGGAAAAAAAATGTTGGTTTAAATGTTAATATTATTTCTGATTCTAAAATGTTACTAAAGCACAGATACAGCCCGGTAATGTGATGAACTATATTAAAGGTTCTCACCTGTGCTACAAAAAGTCTGTGGAACAATGGGACCTATTCACATAGTTTAACTCATGAGCTGTTTACAGAATGCCTTTTTAAATAATCTGTTTTGGTACCTTAATAAATGTTTTCAGCTATATTTAACTTAACAGCCTAAAACAGTTTATTGAATATAAAAGCTTCTTTAAATAACTCACAAGTTAAGTTTTGTGTATAGGGCCCAATATGTTAAAAGAAAGACAAATACATCTAATATTGCTGTTTTATTATTATAAAAATGTATGTTGACCTGAAGCAACAGTTAAAGATAAGAAAAGAATGTGTAGGCGTTGTTTGAATGCATTCTCCATACTTAATGAAGGTTTCTAGGCAAACAAATACTCCTAGAATATCTGATAATCTGTACAGTTAATGCTAACAAACAAGAATGTTGAAAAGTGTATCAGTAGACTGTCGCTGAAAAAGCATGTTTTGAATGTTTCAATAAATCTTTTTTTAATTGTAAGTGGTCTATATCATTTTTCTATAATAGTTTTTACTATGTAATAGTTTATATGCTTTAAAGATATATGCAAGCATTGGGGTTTGGAAGTAGTGGAGGATGGTCTCTAGCTGATTTTGTTTTCTAAATGTCTTGGATTAAAACCGTCTGCGTTTCAGGCGAGAATCATGAGGGCTGTTGAGCTGTTGCTCCAGCTCTTTGATCGTTCTGCGCAAGGCTTCAGTCTCTCTATTCTTCTCCTCTTGCAGAAACTGCAGTTTCTGTAAAATAAAAAAGAAACTGTAACTGCTGCCTTTTCAATTGTCATCAATTAACTACAGCTTGCACATCTGATGTCAAGCTCCTGAGAATTTGTGGGGAGTTGCTGTGATGAAGGAACAGAATTGCACATTCTTAATTGTGGAATGAAATGGGGTAAAATAATTTACCCTCGAAAGTTCAAAATAAATAAATAAATACATTTAAAACTTACCCTTTTGAAAATGTTCTGTGCTAAGATGGAGGGATCTTGATGCTGGGCTTTCACTGAGGTGCTCTGAATTCTCGCCAGCTTTGCATTAAACTGTAGCAAAGTAAAAGGAAATAACTGTATTAATTAGTATTTAACAAAGCAATTTCAAAATTACTTTAAAGCAAACAGAGTCGTAAAAAATGGTCTCTTATTTGCAACACTATACTACTTTTGTACTACAGAGAAGTTTGACCAATACAGAACCAGTAGCACAGAGCACACATATACAGAGGGTAATTATCATCTCGGACGCAATTAGTTATGTTAAATAGAATCAAATAAAAAATAGCATTTTCTAATATGTGTAGTGTAGTTGATTTCACCTCCATTTGCCGTTTAATTATTTCACTCTGTTTCGCCCTTTCTTGATCCTTCAGCTGCTTTTTCATTGCCTGAATTTCAGCCTCTTTTCTCACAATGGCATCTTTCAACTCTGTTTCTTTCATCTCAGCTGTTAAAAAATGATGTGCAGAAGAGCTTTATCAATTTTGCTTGGACTGCAATGTGTCTTACTTCCTCTGTCAGAATATATACTGTATTTCTTGTTAATTGTGTAAGAGTAAAACACATCCAACCTAACAAAAGGACCCTGAATAAGACTTGGAACTTTTGGTTGTCTAAGATGTCAAAACGACAGGTAAACTATTGTAGCGTCTGCTAATGTTTTACAAGTATCATACGTGTCCATCGGTAAGTACTTTTACTAATTATTGATATTAAATAACATTCAGGAAACCAACCTACATTTTCTTCTCATGTCACATTGAACCTCAGCAAGCTCAGTTTTGTGGTTCTGCTGCAAGGCCTCCATCTCCATCATTATTCTCTCAACATGACTTGTATGCGCCTGTGTTCAGACCATACATTGAAATGGAATTGTTTTTATCAGATGTTTATTATAGCATTAGAAATATGCATACACAAACAGTATATTGAAAACATTTGCAAAATATTTCTTAAGGTTTAAGTCCAGGTCATAATTTCCTGGTATAAATAACAGCACCTCCAAGCTGACTGTACTGAAATCTCACCCTCACTGTACACCTCACACATCATTAAACACATTCTTTATCTCTCACATATTCTTTCTACAGCATTCACCCATATATTTCCATAGAATTCAATACATTTTCATTTTAGTATTCCATTTTAATCTTTATACTAGAGCATATCAAAAATATGCATTCTCCTTTTTTCATGCTCCCATTATTATTCATCAATGTGGTCCAAGCACATCCACTTTATGATTTGATAGACTTACTGTATACTTAACTTTTACAAAAACCTAACCAATGTACTACTAAATTAGAGAATATTTTAGTTGAAAGAGATGAATGTGTGATAATATCCAAATACCACAAACTGTACAAATTTAGAAGCATTGCTTCTGTCTAGACCTTTAGATTTCAAAAACACCACAAACAAGAATTCTGAACAAAATGTAACATACAACTGATAAAATAGCAATAAAACCTTTTGTATTTCTGATAGTGCTGTAGACTCAAATAAAAACCACATGTGTTTATGGTAACCATACTTTAAGGGAATACTTTATATGCTCTGAATCTGTATAATGTTTATTAGTATGTATTTATAACGTATTTCTTATCACATTACATGTGTTATTAATCATCATGAATTCATATTCCTGGGCTGATGAGTGTGTTGCATGTTTAACAAGTTACCCACATAATTAACCTTGAAGCAGTATCTGATTAACCCTGGGCAAGTTGAATTTCTGTAATGCGGCCAGTATAAAAGTGACTACTATGCCAGGGGTGCACTAGGGTGTGCACCAGTAAGTTCTTCCCACAGTGGGTTTGATGATTTCCAATAGATCAGCTAATTAAAAACCCACATATTTATAGATCAATGTATGTAAGTTTAAATAAAAAGAAAACTGCACCTGCTCCTTAATTTTATTTTTTCTTCGTAAGTACTGAGTGTTCTTCTTTAACTTATCATTTTCATCTACAAAAAAAAGGACTTTAAGTGCCAACATAGATTGTAACATGTATTAACATTTAGCAGTAACAATGTCCCCCACTAATTGTGTTGAATATCTTTTGGTTCTTTGCTTGTATTTTATATTTGAATTTGGAATATGCAGCTATCTCAAAGACAACACTATAGACACTAAAGACTTGCTGCTGCTTCCTGGCACCTCATCAGGTCAAGTGTTGTAGTTCAAACTCACTCCAATGGTCTGGCTGCAATGTGACCTACAGAGATTGTACCAGAATAACACCCTTTGTCTATTGATTTGTATTTTAAATATTTACATATCCTGAATTAAAAAGTAAATGAAAATGTAAAAAGAACTAGAAATATTACTAAAATGTTATCAGCACGATAAAAGTGGGGTCCAGTAATTACTGAACAATTAATAGATTTTACTGCCATTCCATGCTACAATGCATGACAAAGTGCAGAGAGATTAGACATTGCCTAAAATTGCTGGGAGGCTGTTATCACACTGCATAAAAACATGAGCAATGAAAATGTTTTATCTACATAAACTAGTTTATTTCAGATGTTTGCTAAAAAAAAGAAGAAGAAAAATGGTCATATTCCCAACCTCACCTCGTAAGTCACACTGGGTTTGTATTGTTTCCTGAAGTCCTTGTATTGTTGCCTGAAGAGTAGCACATTCTGAAATAAAAACAACAAACCTATGTCTTGATTTATTTTATTACTGTTTTACAAGAGAAAGTTTCTCTTAGTAAGTGGCTGAGCTTTTGTTTGGTATGCCTGGTCTTTGGTAGATTCTATAAATACAAAATGACCATATTTTAAAAGTGTATTCTCCAGTCCTTAAGACTTGAGAATGTTTAGGATACTTTGAATGACAGTACTTACTTACAGGCACTACATGTATATTGTGTTTTTATTGTTGTTAATGACAATTATTTTTGTATAAAAAAATAATAAACATGCAATTTAATAATCCTTTATTGGTGTAGGCCTCCTTGTTCCCAATTAGGAATTCAAGCCCAACAAGAACAAACCACTCCTAAATATGAGCTAGTCAGTCTCCACGTGTTACTTCAAACAATAGCCATGTATACTTTAATATATGTCTGTTTACTGATAGAAAATCTCAGTGTGGGCATATAGTTAGCTACCAGGGAGAATGTCATACGTTGTTTTTTTTCCTGCTGTTGTTGATTACTATTTTGTCACCTACCTTCCTTCATACAAGTCTCTTTAGTTTGGCCCAACTTCAGCAGTCTGCTGGCTTCATCTAGTTTTATGTCCAATATATTGTTCTTTCCTTGAAGTTCTGTTATTTTCTGCATAAAAAATAAAGTTTAATAATGAAAGGTTCAAGTGACTGGGATTACCTAATCTATATGTCGTATAATGTAACAAAGTAGGGCAATTGGGTTTTGGCAAATTAAAAATCTCTTGATTATTTTATATTCTTAAAATTAAACTTTAAACTTAACTTAGGTTATTTTCCTTAACCTTACCTGCTCTAACAAGGAGAAGTCTTCAATAAGTTTGTCAAGGCTTACTGCTTTCACCTTCTTCATTCTGAATGTATTTTCACTGTTTGTCTTCAACTACGCTTTGTAATGCTGTCTGTAAATAAAGCTGATAAAGTATTTTTGTTGACTCAGCTCTTATAAATGTTTCGCATTGTAGAAGCATAACAAAGTGTGATAAAGCATACACTGCAGTAAAAGGTATGGTTAAGCATAGTTAAGGCCAAAGTGGTATGGTAAAGCATATTATAAAACATGGCAAACCGTGGTAAATGCACAGTATAACCATTGGAAAAGCATGGTAAAAAATGCAAAATTACATTGCAAAAATACAGTTGTAAATTTGTAAAAGGTGGCCTTGTGATCCAGTGGTTAAAGAATTGGGCTTGTAACCAGGAGGTCCCCGGTTCAAATCCCACCTCAGCCACTGACTCATCGTGTGACCCTGAGCAAGTCACTTAACCTCCTTGTGCTCCTTCTTTGGGTGAGACATAGTTGTAAGTGACTCTGCAGCTGATGCATAGTTCACACACCCTAGTCTCTGTAAGTCGCCTTGGATAAAGGTGTCTGCTAAATAAACAAATAATAATAATAATAATAATAATAATGGAAAGGCCAAAACTACAGGTAGTGTAGCCAGCCCGGTTAAATAAATCGTGGCCGTTGCACGACGTTGCAGTCCAAGGATATTCATAACACTCTCCGTTTCTTATGTTTTCTTTTATTTATTTAAGTGTCTGTAAGTTCTATTCCACGTACCCAATCTTATCTTACTTTACATCCACGTTAAATCTTGTTTCCAGTACTTCGGTCGTTTACAATTTGTTTTTAATTTTTTTTTTTAACTAGGCACTCGCGCGCCGCCTGCTGTCACACGATGAAGACACGCGCTTGAATTGCTACCAACAAAACCCGCCGACGTAATAAACTCACACTAATAAAGAAAAAAAGCTATCTTTCTCATTCCATGTATATTAACATTTGTATATGTTGATCGTAATCCCTTATGAATCTCATTAATTAAATATCAAATTGGTCTGCCTTGATCTGTAAGTACTATTCAGTTCCTAACCGTTGAAAAAGACTGTGCTTTGTATCAAGTTACCCCAACTGCGCAACAACTTCTCAGTCTGTGTGTCTGTTACTACTTTCATTTCAAATCAGACTATTTAGATTTGACTTCATTTTTAAAAATTAGAAACTGCAATAACAACATGTGGTCACCAGGGGGTAGCTGTACTCTAAGAAAAAAAAAAATCTAAGGAAAGAAACTGCAAGCGGAATTTCTCCACGAACAAGTAAAAAATAAAATGCAGGTCGTTGCAGTGTATAAACCTTTACTGAACAAAAGGATATGGTTATTTGTAATTGCTGTAAGTCTTTATTGTGGATCTAACGCGGGAGCTACTTTCTATTCTTGATCAGCAAATAAATACATACATAAAACAGTACCAGATAAAAATGTGTGCTATAAACAACAGTTAGTCCTTTCTGATATTAATGGAGGGGAGAGATTGCAGAGTCAAATGTGGAAACACATAAGAGACCAAATGAAAGGTACAAAGCTTATCTTACATGTTAAAGATAAGTGCATGCGTATTAGGTTTAATATGTCACTGAGAGCAGGTTTCAGTTTGTTATTATGTGTGGAATACTACAATAGTGTTTTGAAGTGTCCTAAATATAAGTACAACATATTGTAGCGACCCGGACACCGTTGTGTGTCTACTGGACTTGTATGTGGTCCCGTTTGTTTGTCTTGTCCTGTGTAGGTGTTACATGTATTGTAAGGGTGCAACCACGCCACATAGAATGGGGAAAGGAGCAGGGATAGACCTGGTTGGTCAGTCTGAGTGGAGTGGGCGGGAGCAGTGGAAGGCGTATAAGTACAGCCTGCGCGGGAATGTGAGGGAGGGAATCGCAGGTTCGAAAGGTGAGCGGTCAGATGATTAGAGTTGGGTTACAGCGGGAGCCTGAGTGAGAGACACAGAAAGGGAACGTGTGGAGTAGTGATAGAAAGAGATCGTTTATTTTTTTTATTTTGGTGGCGTGGTCTTGGCCCAAACAGGTTCTTTTCTACCACTAAACTGTATACAATTGAACCCGGCAACGTCTCCATCTTCTGCTTCATCTTCCAGGGCACGGGTCATTACAATATCATTTACTGTATTGTTGTAAAGTGTCTTGGATACAAGATACACTACAATAGTAATGTATTTGCTGCGATTACTTATTTGTTTGTTTTGTATCGCCTTATATTAACGTTCTTCACAAAAAGCCAAATACAAGCATTGTTGGCATCACATTTTTTGATAACACTTCCTGACAGGAAAAGACAGCTGTAAGAGAAAAAGGGGAGGGGCGGGGTCAAGCTGCAGACAAGGATGAACTGAACACAGGAAAGCATTTGGTCACAAAATGGTCTTCTAGTCGTGACCAGTGCAGGTTTATCCAGTTTAGAGCGGTTGTTGTTGTGGGCATCCATACATTCATTTAATTGAAATGAATTGGTGTAATTTTAATACCAGCTGGAGATTCGGTATGAAAACAGTTGATATGTGTGCCAAGAGTAGGAGTTCAGTGCACAGAAGGCTAAATTACCAAAATATTGTTAAAATGAACTGAACTGAACATGATGTATTTTACGGGGCAAATTAAACCAGGCTTTTTATTATTATACATTTAGTTGTCTATAAATTGGTCACCATACAGTATTAATTAACTATTAACGCAAAATGAGCAACATCTGGTAATGTTTTAGTAAACTAGTTGTTATGTTAATAAACAAAAAGTAACCATTATACCAAACCGTGACCAATGAACAAGGTCCCAAGATGCAGCAATTGGAATGCTTAGCCAGACTACTTCCGCCTTCCTTGAGAACATTTTGGACTATGATTAATCTGACCTAAATTATTAAAATTACATTTCAAATCAATAAAAGAAAAAGAAAACAGCAACTTTGGTTAACTTAAAATCATATATTTTGCAGCTTGAATTAAGAACCCATCAATGAATGGAATGAGTATAGAATCTTTTAAGTTCTTTGGAGCGCTTCATATTTGGAACCCCTAAAGATTTTATATAGCACATTTTAAAGGGTTAATTATAGAACCCCTGTCAAGGGCTCGTTTACTATAGCTTTTATAGAACCCTTGTATGATTTTATAGGTAACCCATTGGTCTTAAACGATTACTGATTGTTTTCAAAGTTCTATGAGTAACAGTGGTGTCTTGAAGGCTATACACACTTTACATGTGGAATATGATGCGTAGCAGTTCTGGTTTCTCATTAAGTTTAATGTCCCTGGCATGTATGATGAAGCAGAATCTGTGCAATTCGAGGCCAAATTTTCCAGTTAGCTGGTACTTTGCGAACGTTTGGGCAATCGCTGTGCTGACGGAAATAACTACAGAGGATATGAATATGACATCAGCACAAAACAAGCCAAGTTTATTCGTCTTGAAATCATACAAAGAAGAAAATTGACAGAACTGGGCGGTGCAAGTCATCGGGAGACGCGTCAAAAATCACACTGGACATTTCCATCAGTGCGTTCCAACTAAAGCAGCATCGTTTTCTGTCAAATATTTACGATTAAGATTGTCGGCTTTTGGCAGTGTTTTAGCTGATGGACAGGCAGTAATGTCTCACGAAGTCGTCAATACCATACCTCTCTGCAATAAACAGTGACTGTCCAGCAAAGCACAGGATTGCTTGCCTCTCAGTTCACTTTATTATTTTAGTTTAATGTGTCGCATATTTTCTTTGTTCTTTTATTGTCAGTGCGAACATGTACCTCAATGCAGCAGTATTTGCAGCGCTGTGCATCCTCTGCCTCATCTGACCCACTTCTGCTAGTTTTGCTTTTTGTATACTTCGAAACATTTGTTTTCTTTTGAATATTCATAAACTGATTTGCGTTTTCTCTCCATTCCTCATCCACTAAAAATATTATATTTTCGTGTAAGTATTATTAATAAATGTAGTTTTTGATCAAGCTCGTAGTTACTACCCCAGCAATTGCCACAATAATCAGACTTTGATTGACCAACATAATCAGGTGATAATGTGTTTGCAAAGTGGCAGAGAACCACGTTTGCTGTTATTTGATCCTCTGACGTCTAAACGTCTGCTGTATCTTAGGATACAGTTGAGGGATGCTTATCACAGTGTCGGAGTCAAAATAAAATTATTATTTATTTCTTAGCAGACGCCCTTATCCAGGGCGACTTACAATTGTTAAGATCTCACATTATATTTACATACAATTACATTATTTTTTACACATTATTTTTTCATACAATTACCCATTTATACAGTTGAGTTTTTACTGGAGCAATCTAGGTAAAGTGCCTTACTCAAGGGTACAGCAGCAGTGCCCCCACCTTAGATTGAACCCACGACCAGAGTCCAGAGCCCCTAACCACTACTCCACACTGCTGCCCTAAAAAAAGGTTAGCCCTGACAAATGTCTTTGACCAAAGAAGAGATCTCTTCATTCAGGATGTTTAAAAAAATAGAAATATATTTTAAGTGCTGTGAAAAGGAAGAAGTCAGCACTGCCTCTGAGGTTTAACAAGGGTAGCAATGTACAAGCAGGGTAAACTTGGCCGCATAGCTGTGGGCTTACACATATAAAAAGGACAAACAGCTGATTAAGTAAACATGCATATTATATTCTTCAGCTATGCGTACAACACAATCCTGTGGTTTTATATCACAAACAGTTTAGTATTGTTTGTGCTGTTTTCATTGAATCCTATGTAATCCCATACTGTTTTACCTGCACCTGTACTGCTCCCTATTGTTTTTTCCAAATATGTTACACTGTTTCAATAGGTACGAACAATAGAAGCATCCAATTGAAACAAGCATGTTTCCAAGGTAATGTAGGATCGGTCATTTGCTGGTTCAGCATTTCATTCACTATGCTAAGTGTACTGCAGTCTCTTGTTTAATAGACCAGCTGTTGTATAAAGGTAATGATGCATTCAACTGGGTAAACTGGGAAAAAAAAGTGCTTCTGCCATTTAAGCCAACAGACTTTTTGCAGTACTATTCTGGGGTCTGTCCTTGATCTTATCCTTGAAAATATGAAGATATCATAGTCCTTGACAGTTTAACATAAACACCAGATGGTTGCTTGAAGGTCTAAGAAAAAAAGTAAACTGCTGAATGTCAACAAGTTAAATAGGAAGGGCACAGACAGCGACTTATGTGTAATTGGCCACATGTTCTGTATCTGCTTTTAACAACATGTTCATCTAACTTAATAAGACTCACAGTGCGTTGCTAAGTGCAAAGGCCTCAGTCTAATGAAAGCTCTACCTTCACAGTCACCATTTCACACAGGCAACTCATCTAATTGGGGAAAATGAAAGGCTGCCAGTTTGATGTTATTGCCCACATTTGCTGCTTTAGACACATTACTTGCATCGCATACACAGCAATAATGACCCATTTTAGGCTTGTTTTTCCTGCACTAAATTTTCACAGCCCAGTTAAACCAACTCTTGAAAAGGATAGATGAGTTTTCATCCAGTTGCCTGGCACCTCAGATATAAAAATATCAAAGCAGGTAGCTTCACCAAACTGTTTTCTCCAGGCAGACTCATTGGATGAGAGTACACCGAGAAAGAAACCTTCATTTTTTTTTTGCAGATAATTCTGTATTCTTGAGTGGTGGCATGTTATGATGACCCACTGGTAGTACAGTACCACTGTGGTATCATTTTTATATTCACATTCTGTTGCAATGCCATTGGATAGATGTGCACGGTACAATTTGTTACTTATATATTGCCATTGCTGGTAATGCTGAGCACCATATTTTATATATCAGCTACAAAAACACATATTCTAATGTGCACGGCCTACTTCCCAACGTTTTGGTATGCTTAACATACCTTTGTCAATAGAAAGTATGTTTGAAAACAAAGTGGAGGTACTTAGGCTTTTGATGCCATGGCAACTGCACTCACTTATTTCTATTTAATGTGTTTGTGATGCTACAGCAGTGTGGAGTAGTGGTTAGGGCTCTGGACTCTTGACTGGAGGGTTGTGGGTTCAATCCCAGGTTGGGGACACTGCTGCTGTACCCTTGAGCAAGGTACTTTACCTAGATTGCTCCAGTAATTGTATGTAAAAATAATGTGATATCTTGTAACAGCTGTAAGTTGGCCTGGATAAGGGTGTCTACTAAGAAATAAATAATAATTTAGCACCACCATTAACAAAATGGCTATAACACTAGCATCATCAAATACTCAAACCTGGACTGTGTGCAGGAATAACACAATCTATACACACACAGGCAGCCAGCAGCTCTTTCATTTGGCCCAGTAAGATGAGCTTGCCTCTTTTTATCAATAACCAGTTGGTTGCTATTGGTAATCTTTCACACAGTTTGGATCCCTTTGGACTGGGCAAAAGCAGCCATTCATTTAGAACACACCAAAGCCTGACCGTGTGATTGAACAGGGCAATTATCTTTCTGCTTCACAAGTACAGTAATTGTAACCATGCACATTGTTTTTGGTCATTTAGAAGGAAATGATACGGTATAATTTTTGCTCACCAGACAAATTGTTTATGCCACATAAAAAATCTATCAGATTTATTTTCGGAGTTAGCCTCGGCCTTCACCTTCGTGAGTGGCAAAGCGAAGCGGTTGGGCCCTTGGCAGATTTATACAATGCTTCTATTGAGCTGCTTTTTTGGCCTCGTTTCTCTGCCTCGCTGTGCTTGTTGAGTGTGCGGTCTGCTTTCAGAGCCCCTGTTCCTCACTCATTGGTTTTGTGCCATTCTCAAATTGCCTTTTTTTACACTTAGTGAGTGAACATTTCACTGACATGTTAAATCTGGATTTCTAATAAATAAATCAGTGAATTTAAATATATATTTTTAAACTTGGCCAGTCAACATTTAGTTAACATTTCTAACAAATAAATCTATGAAAAAATACTTTTTTTTTAAAACTTGGTGATTCAACATTTACTTAACAGATAAATCTTGATACGTGTAACGTCAGAAAGTGGTACGTTGTTGCATGGAAAGTGGTACGCTGTCAGATTTTGGTAGATGGGCAATCAGTTGCGATCTGATGGGTGTTTTCCTATTGTCAAACAGAGGTACGTTTACCATTAATTAGACATTATTTTTCGTAAACTTAAATTGGAAACAGACAATCAATTTCTCTAAAAGAAAAAAAACAATTCACGACGAACAAGACAAAATGAGAAGTCCACCGCAAAGTAGAAGTAAAAACATTGTACAAGACCCAATGTACTGCATATGATAAATATTCGCATACTATTTTCTTAATGGTTGAAAAATATGATAAATTACATTAACAACAATGTACATTAAAAAAAAAAAAAGATGCAAAAGGCCGGGCACTTTCCTGCTTTCTTAGTGGAATTTGTTAAGGCATTGTTTAGGTATGCGCGTCGTACCTGAACATATTACTACACCGGTATATCTGAAGCTAACATGCAAGCCCGCGCCCGTTGACGTGTTTGATTTGGCATTGCTGCAGAGCTGCCCTTACACTCGAATTTTAAGAATGTGTTTGCTAACATTTCTGTATTTAGCTAAATCTTGACTACACTTTTTTTTTTTTACACTAAGTCGCCCCAGGCATGGAAACAGCCAAATCAGCTCCGTTGACTGCAGTTTCACTGCCACTCGTCACATCAAACATAATTTCTCCGGTTCTACAAGTCCTAGAGTGATTGTCAACGGCTCATTTGAAAGGTAAAACTTGGACGAATTATCTGTCAATTATGTATGTATTTAAATGTTCTATCCTTAAAAAAAAAATAAAAAAACTTTTATAGAACTGCCACGTTAGTCATAGTGGCGCCCCTTACTGACTCTCCCGCTTTGCGCACCACTACTAGAGTATATACCGAGATTCATGGACAGGGAAGGTTTTGGGACGTCATTTTGAATCTGTAAAATAGCCACGTCATTTTGTATCAGTAAAACAGCCACATACTACCTCAAGATCAAAATTCAGTCACAATAATATATGCAGAAGCACAATGTCATCTATAAGAAAACAATTACAATGTGAATTTTGCCAAGTGAGACACTTTTCTACCCCTATTTTGTATAATCATTGGACTGCTGTCTACAGTAATTAAAATATAAAATAGCAGTGCCTAGTTACCTGGTGGTGGCCAGACTGTAAATATGATAATCACGGGTGGCTTCCAGACTACCCCATTTGTGTCCTTTCTTTAACAGGTTAGTTATTCATTTCTTAAAAGAAAACATTTAACAGGCAGTATTTTTCTTCTTTTTCCCCATTGAAAATGGGTCTCCTCCATAACCAATTCACATGAAGCAAAGGAAACTGAAAATGTGTGTTTGTGAGCTTCGGAATGTTGATTATTGCTGTGACCACATTGTGTGCATTGGTCATAAAATTGATGAATAAGAATGAAAATTCACTATGGCCAAAGTAATTGAAAACAGCATTGTTAAGCAGTCGAACTGAGTTCGATCAAATTGTGAGTGTGTGTGTGTGGTCATGTTAAAACTGAAATCCTTCCCAATACAGCCAACAACTGGAAACACCACATTCTTCAACTATAAATTGTTTCCAGATTTATGGCTGGTATTCAAAAACAAAACAAAACAAAAAAAAGAAACACAAGTTGTTTATGTTTCTTAAAGTAAATAGCTTCAAATGCCATTATTATTGTAACTGTTTTTCAGCTAGTGCTGTGGAATCTCTACACTGTACTCTGAAGCTGGGAGCTCTCAGCAGAAGCAGTCTACTAAAACAAGCAACAGAAAAAAAAACAGTTGTAGGCGAGAGCAAGTATTTGAACGTCTTACCAGCAATTATTTATTCCTTTCAGAAAAGATGGGGGCAACTTTTGCACAGGCTTCAAAATAGGGTCTTCTGTCTCAATAATGTCAGTTATACAATGGCTGCAAAACCTACACGAGAAAAGGGTTTATTGTTGATACAATCAAAATATAAAACGATTTATCGCAGAGGTTGATCAGTTTTTCAGCCCAATAAACCAACCATAAAAATACTGTGTCTCCTGAATCTCTACCTTATTCTCTCAAAGCCTTGGAAAATAAGATTAGAAAGGTCAGGAAGGTGATTTCTTCTGAGTAACTGAATCCTTTAAACCCCAGGGGAAGCAGGCACAATAACATCTTGCCTTTTAAACCATGCAAACTCAATGTGTGTCAGCTGCCTGTAGAGGATTGATATTAACAATAAAGCTGCATTTCTATTTGCCATCTAAGTTTATTTTATTAAAGCAGTTAAGAAAAGAAACTACATTATAGCAAATTCATTTTAACAATTGAAATGGATTAAAACAAATTATTTGTACAATTCATTATTTACTGAATTCTATCATTTTAGAACATACTGTAAGTAATTCCTGATCTAAACTGTATAGGGGAATTGTGTTTAAAGAAGCCATTATCAGAGTTCTCTCTTGTATATTTAAACATTACACATTGAAAACAGCAGTAATAATTATTACACAGTGGTAACTCTACCTAGATAATATATATATATATATATATATATATATATATATATATATATATATATATATATATATATATATATATATATATATATACAGTACTGTGCAAAAGTTTTAGGCAGGTGTGAAAAAATGCTGTAAAAGTAAGAATGCTTTCATAAATAGACATGTTAATAGATTATATTTATCAATTAACTAAATGCAAAGTGAGCGGACAGAAGAAAAATCTAAATCAAATCCATATTTGGTGTGACCACCCTTTGCCTTCAAAACAGCATCAAGCATCAATTCTTCTAGGTACACTTGCACACAGTTTTTGAAGGAACTCGGCAGGTAGGTTGGCCCAAACATCTTGGAGAACTAACCACAGTTCTTCCGTGGATTTAGGCAGCCTCAGTTGCTTCTCTCTCTTCATGTAATCCCAGAGACTCGATGATGTTGAGATCAGGGCTCTGTGGGGCCATACCATCACTTCCAGGACTCCTTGTTCTTCTTTACGCTGAAGATAGTTCTTAATGACTTTCGCTGTATGTTTGGGGTCGTTGTCATGCTGCAGAATAAATTTGGGGCCAATCAGATGCCTCCCTGATGGTATTGCATGATGGATAAGTATCTGCCTGTACTTCTCAGCATTGAGGAGACCATTAATTCTGACCAAATCCCCAACTCCATTTGCAGAAATGAAGCCCCAAACTTGCAAGGAACCTCCACCATGCTTCACTGTTGCCTGCAGACACTCATTCGTGTACGCTCTCCAGCCCTTCGGCGAACAAACTGCCTTCTGCTACAGCCAAATATTTCAAATTTTGACTCATCAGTCCAGAGCACCTGCTGCCATTTTTCTGCACCCCAGTTCCTGTGTTTTCGTGCATAGTTGAGTCGCTTGGCCTTGTTTCCACGCCGGAGGTATGGCTTTTGGCCGCAAGTCTTCCATGAAGGCCACTTCTGACCAGACTTCTCCGGACAGTAGATGGGTGTACCAGGGTCCCACTGTTTTCTGCCAGTTCTGAGCTGATGGCACTGCTGGACATCTTCCGATTGCGAAGGAAGTAAGCATGATGTGTCTTTCATCTGCTGCAGTAAGTTTCCTTGGCCGACCACTGCGTTTACGGTCCTCAATGTTGCCCGTTTCTTTGTGCTTATTCAAAAGAGCTTGGACAGCACATCTGGAAACCCCTGTCTGCCTTGAAATTTCTGCCTGGGAGAGACCTTGCTGATGCAGTATAACTACCTTGTGTCTTGTTGCTGTGCTCAGTCTTGCCATGGTGTATGACTTTTGACAGTAAACTGTCTTCAGCAACCTCACCTTGTTAGCTGAGTTTGGCTGTTCCTCACCCAGTTTTATTCCTCCTACACAGCTGTTTCTGTTTCAGTTAATGATTGTGTTTCAACCTACATATTGAATTGATGATCATTAGCACCTGTTTGGTATAATTGTTTAATCATACACCTGACTATATGCCTACAAAATCCCTGACTTTGTGCAAGCGTACCTAGAAGAATTGATGCTGTTTTGAAGGCAAAGGGTTGTCACACCAAATATGGATTTGATTTAGATTTTTCTTCTGTTCACTCACTTTGCATTTAGTTAATTGATAAATATAATTTATTAACATGTCTATTTTTGAAAGCATTCTTACTTTACAGCATTTTTCACACCTGCCTAAAACTTTTGCACAGTACTGTATATATATATATATATATATATATATATATATATATATACAGACACTCCCTTTGCAAGACTGTAGTGTAGTGGAGTTGCTATTTGTGTTCCCCTTATAAAGAGAATGCAAGTGCTAATGAAATGGCATTATGGGGCAAACTGCAGCCATGACCATAATGTCTTATAATTGATTGCGCTTTGTGAATGGACTCACAAAGGGAGCACAGAATTTATGGTACATTTTCCATTGTCATTAATAAAACTTATGTTATGCCTGCTTACAATCTTCGGTAAGGAACAGACATGTCCCCATTGCATTAGACCAGTGGTGGCCAATATGTCATGTAATGCAAATCTCAAGGGCTTAGCAATCCACCACCAATGACGTGAACGAGAGTACAATAACGTTTACTTCATGGACTACTTATTAACATGGCTGTAAGTATAATAATATCACAGAAGTGGCGGATTAGGTGAATGAAACAGGAGGTGGTTCATGGATACACATTGCACTTTTATTGGGGATTAACTACTGATTCTACTGTACTAAGAGGAAATTTGGTCATAAAGCAATAAACCCTGGTTCCCTGAAATAGAATTTATATATATATATATATATATATATATATATATATATATATATATATATATATATATATATATATATATATATACACTGTATATTTTAAGCCTGTTTCAGGGAACCAGAGTTATGATTATAACCAAACGTTCCCTTTCAAGTACGACATGTTATCCATTACCGAATGGGGATAACATACCCAACCTGTCAGAAGTACATGACTTGCAGTACCGGTGGAATACTACAAGGGCTAGACCGATAGACTGCCCTGTGCCTTACCATTAGGAACCCAAGTTAGTAAGCAACTAGGGTGAAATAAACTGGAGGGAGAAACCCACCTTCATGTATGTGCTGCAAGGGTTGACTGAGAAGCCGCCCTTAGCACTCTGGTCCCAAAACCAGGGTTTTCAGGGTCTACAACACTGTCTATAGAACTTAGTGAAGGTATGGGGGATAGCCCCTACCGCCGCATTGCAGAGTGTCAGAGACAGATGCACCTTGGAACAGAGCCCAAGAGGTTGTCCACCTCTTGGAGGCCTCTGGTGGAGGGGCAAGTTGGCCAGCTCATAGGCAGTCAACTGTGTCTGTGATCCATTTGGACAGCCGCTGTTTAGACAGGGCTTGACCATGGGACAAAAAATAGTTTGGACTGCCTCATTCTGTCAACATAGTACGCCAATGCTCTGACTGGGCAGTGAGGTGTCATACTGGAAGGGAGGTGGATGGAATGCCTCCAGTTCCACTGACTGGTTGACATGGAAGGCCAAAATGGTTTTCGGTAGGAAGGCAGGTTTGGTACAAAGCGTGACCTTGGTCCTGGCCTCTACAAAAATAAGCAGGCTTTCACAACAGAGAATGATTGCATCTCCCTCGTTTCGCAGAGGTGATGGCAAGCAAGAAAGCCGCTTTCAACTATCAAAATTTCAGTTCAACTGAATGTAGCGGCTCAAACAGAGGTTTCATGAGTGCATTAAGCACCATGTTCAAACAACAGTGAGGAACAATGTCCTTTACAGGTGGCTGAAGCAGCCGTGCCCTTTACAAAATTGTCCCGCCAGGAAGTGGGCTCCTGGGGAGACTGAGTCAATTTTGACGTGGCAAGCATGAAATAGCTGCCAAATAGACCTTTAAATTGGAGGAGATTTCCCCTCATTGAAAAGGTCTTGTAAAAATTGCAGTATAACTGCCATGGAGCAAGTCGTGTGGTTGAACCCATGAGGCAGACACCACGTATGGAAGACGCCCCACTTGGACCCGTACTGGGAATGTGTGGACGCTGCTGTGGCATTCGGTAGGGTGTCATTAACCCTATTAGACAAACCGAATCAGCTCAAATGCAGCCGCTCAGGGGCCAGACCCAGAGCTGCAGGCTCGATGGGTCGGGGTGCCACAGGGTCCCCCATGCCTGACTGAGCAGATTGCGGTGCGTCGGCAGCTTCCACTGCTGGCTGAAAGGGTTGCTATTTTGCCTGTGGTTTATCCTGTGCTATTTGTTTGGGTGCAGGGCGGCGGAACCTACAGTGGCCTCCGCAGTAAGCAACTGTGGGCCGGTCTTGAGCTTCAACTGTTGCAACAGACGCAGCCAGCTGTGCCGGTCTCTGGGGCTGTGGGCCTTAGGGTGCCAGTGTGCTGATGGTTTGCGTGTGTGAGGTGCTCGCTTAGGTAGAAGACGGACCAACTCCTTGGTGGATTTTCACGCACAGAGACAGCGTTGTGTCTCATCTACTGTGGGGCCAAACGTATGCCCTGGAGTGACTGGGGTGTCCAACAGCGGTGCTTTGTCTGCGGGCAGCTACTAGCACTGTCAGGTTATTCCCTAAAGCCTGTCCATTATACTGGTTGTTCGTCACTAGGCGCAAGTTGTCCAACTGTTGTGGCGAGGGCCTGTGGTCTGCGGAAAGGGACTGAAGCAAGGTCGGCTGGTAAGCCACCAAGAGGCTGGTATAGTTTCCTAGCCATGTGGCGAACGCCCCGGCTGCACAGGCTTTATTGAGCATTAACTCAGTGGCACTGTTAGGGCAGGAGGCATCCTTGAACAGCAGGGCCAGATTAGGAGTCTGGACCGAGGCAGCAATCGAAGCCTCAACCAGCGGAAAAAGGGCTAGGCACAGCTTTTCTGTGTCATACACCTTGTACAGGTTATCCATTATGCAGGAGACAGCAGGAGCTACTGCCAGAGGAGCCCAGGAGGCTTATACCTCGTATAAAAAATCTGGGTGAACTGGAGGAGTTATGTGCTGTTGAAAGGCAGCTGGAGCCTTATCGAAAATGGCGCGCCTTACTTCACTTTCGGTAGGCCAGGACACTTGCAAGACTGCAGTGGCCCTCTTGATCAGTGGCATGAGCTCTTTACCAGTGGAGACATGCTGTCCGATTCCACGTCCTCAGATGGGAGGGTCAGCTCTTGCTCGTCCACCTCTTCGGAGGCAGCGATGGATAAGGCATCCTCTCGTGGCCAACCCAGGCTGCTCACAGCCCCTGGACCCCGTTCTTGCAGCAGCTCTGCAAGTATAGCTTGCTGATTAGACACAGCTGACCAGATTTTATCCATCTGGTCTTGTAGCTGCTCCTTGTCTGCAGATTGCTTGGAATGGCGAGTCTTCTTCCTCTTTCACGTAGGAGGGAGAAGGAGAGGCAGAGTTTGAAGAGGATGAGGAATACCGCGGTGAAGGCGGTTTCCTCGCTGGGCTGCTCTCCCTTGGCACAGAGCCATGGGGTGAGGATGCAGCAGGAGTAAGGGACACGTAGTGGTCCTTAGACTGGTGAGATAGCCTCTTCTCAAGCATGCACTTGGCGAAAGGGGAGCACAATTCACAGAAACTGCAGTCTGCCAGTACTTCCTTGGCATACAGGCAGGGAGTGCACCTGTCATGCTTGTCCTTCAGGCGGATTGGTCTTGCATAGCTCACAGGGCAAGGGGTAAGCAAAAAACAGCTCGGGTAAACACGTATGCAAATCTGCCTATATACCAACTGAGCGGGTCAGAAACCTGATCGGAATGGGTTCATACTCAGTCAGTATCCACATGAGACTGAGAGATGCCTGTTTGTTAGAGGGAACTAACAGCCCTTGTAATGTTGAAGCTACAAATAGCAGAATGACATCAAGTTACTGTGGTTTTCACAGAGCCATCTGTGTTGTGTGCAAAAGCAACGTGTTGAAGACAGACCCGCACGCAAATCTGAAAAAAAGAAAAATACAGGGAGAAATTAAACAAAGTTTTAAAAATAATATTACCACACTCTTGTATAATGCTAGAAGCAAAAAACGAGGGAAAGAGAACGCTCTCAAGGAGCGATTGCAGCCTGGGAGGAGAGCACAAAGTCAGCCAAATTTTGGATACGGATTCCTGTTGAAGGGGCGAGCGAAACTTGCCAACTTCTGGCCACATTGGGATGTAACCACAACCAGACTGAAAGTGCAGAAAACACATGTATCTAGACAAACTATAAAGGAAAGTGTGGCAGTGTAAAAGCCCTGCCGGTGCATGTGTGTGTGTGGGGGGGGGGTAATATTGGGTTGGCAGGGAGGAGGTTTTCTCCCTGTCAAAACATATGGGAATGTGGCTGGACCAGACAAGTGAATAAATCATTAAGCAAGCTCCAACCACGGGTGTATAAAATGCATATTCATGGGTGGTAATTAGAAAGGATTAGGATTAGGGCTTCTGAGTGGCGCATCCGGTAAAGGCGCTCCACGTGGAGTGCAGGATGCGCCCTATAGCCTGGACGTCGCCGGTTCGAGTCCAGGTTGTTCCACTGCTGACCGTGGGTGGGAGCTCCCAGGGAGGCAGCGCACAATTGGCCAAGTGCCGCCCTGGGGGGAGGGGCTTAGGTCAACCAGGGTGTCCTCGGCTCACCGCGCACCAGCGACACCTGTGGTCTGGCCGGGCGCCTGTGGGCTTGCCTCTAAGCTGCCCAGAGCTGCGTTGTCCCCTGACGCTGTAGCTTTGATGTGGCTGCATGGTGCGCCTGCAGTGTGTAAAAGAAGCAGTAGGCTGACGGCACATGCTTCGGAGGACAGCGTGTGTTCGTCTTCGCTGCTCAAGAGTCATAATTGGCTATTCCAAATTGGGGAGAAAATGATAAAAACAATTGGATGGTGAATACTATTTTTTTTAAAAAAGAAAGGATTAGGATTGTTGTTGGTGATAGAGGTGGAGGGCTGTGTTCTGTGTTCCGTGCTGTGCTGTTCTGTTTTGTTTACATTTTGGTGAATTTTTGTCAAACCTTTTGTTTTGGCCCTTGTGCATTTCATTTTGACCAGTGTGGCTGCGTCACGGAGGCTACCAAGAGCAGCTTTGGTATAAAATATTCAGGTTCAGGGTCTATAGGAGTTAAATACCCCATTTGGTAATGGATAACATTTCATACTTGAAACAACTAAAGAGGTTCTGCAGCCAATGCTTCACATGGATTCAGGACCCATGGATTTGGATCCTTTTCACTTAGTACATTTATTTTAAGTGTTATTTTAGCATCAGCAGGTGGCAGGACTGGATTCATTTCAAAAGAGCTTTATTAAAAACATTGGCATATTTATTTACAGGGAGTATTTGGGAACAGGGATCCTGTTCCATTCTAAATACATTCCAGTTAAAGTGCAGTATATTTTCATATGGAATTCATTCACCCATTTTGTTAAACATCACTGCAACGTCGTTTCACATTGTCCTCCACAGAAAATAGTTTTGATTTAGTAGACAGACTTCAATATAGTTCTGGTAGTCTCTCAGTTTTTACACAATTTTCCTGTGTGATAACTCAGCTGCTGTTTCTCAGATAGTTTCCAGCAGCGATGATGCATCACCTTCATTTGGCTGTTAGATTGGAACAATCACAGCCTCCACATCACATCCCCCTCGCATGGCTCAAGGAGCTCCAAGTTGTTAGAACCTGTCTGGATGAACTACTGTATGATATTTACAGTATAACTGTGATACGGCCTCAGGATAGGTTTACTTTGTATTCCATTCTTCAATATTTCACGTCACAGTGTTAAGAACATGCACAATTTGGATTTTTTTGCCTGTCAAAAGACAGCAAAACATGTACAAAATGTTGTAAAATGATTTATTCAAGTAGCATGTTCGTTGTTTGATCCGTGAAACAGGTCAACGACAAATAGAAGAAAAACTTAATTTCCAGTGTGGTATCAGTAGGACATTTTCTTCACATTTTCAGTGTACTAATGACATCGGCATCATGAGCTCTATATAGGCTTATATATATTTTTCTTAGGCTGAACTGACCTGTAAGAGGAACCTTCTTTACAGTACCTCAGTTTCCATTTCTCACCTTTGTGGGACATATTTCCTGAATATGATAATACATGAACGTGTATTAGAAATGTAAAAACTGTGTCTTGAGAAACAGGGCAAACTGCTGTGTCTTGAGAAGGGGCCTCTGGCTTGCAGACATACTTAACTATGTGACCAACTGATTAGGTGACCGGTGCCTGGAGTGGATTAGGCTGAACGCACAGTTGAATTATGGACAGATAATTCACACGTGCAACAACAATCGTTTTGACGCAAGGAAGACATAAACTAGTGATGCCCCAGTGGAAAAGGACATTAAAACATCATGAGTTTTTAAAAAGCAAGATACACAAATGATCTCATGAAAGTGGCTATTTAGTAGAGTGAAAAAGACTATAAATATCCAAGCAAAACTAAGCATTTTGTGCTCCACATCGAATGCTAAACAAGGTGTTGTCACTCTGCTAAGCAAAGCTGCAACTCGGGAATCTTAAAACAGAACCAACAAGAGGAAAAAACTGCAACCGAGACAACTGCCGTAAAACTTACCAGACAAACCAGTCTGGGTCTGTTGTACACCTAAAACCACAGTATCCAAAAGAAACTGTGCCCTGCTACTCATGTAGCTAAAAGATTCATCGAAGAGGACAGAGCGGGCGGGCGCTGTTGTGGATCCTACACTGAGGACTGAAGACTTTGTTGCAGCTGTTTCATGATTCTATCGAGAATTGAAAGCTTTGTTGCCGAGCTAGATCCAATGTAGGATTGAAGACTTTGTTGCTGAGAGGAGAGCTTTTTGTACTGGACACTTCAACAGATTGAGTTTCCAAGCCAGCAGACCAAAAGTCTAAACTTCAAGGAACCATCGAGTATAATTCCAGTTGCATTTTCCTTTCATGAAACTAAATTAATTAATTGTAACACATTCACATAGAATTGAACTGTTAATTATTTAGTTTGTACACCTTCTCCCAGTCTATGCCCCTCCCGTTCCCTCCGCTCCTCCTCTGCTGGTCTCCTCGTCACTCGCCCATTCCTCTTCTCCACCATGGGCACCCAGGCTCTGGAATGCACCCCTACACATATGACATGCAGACACAGTCACCTCATTCAAAAACCTCCTGAAAACACACCTCTTCCAGTAAGCCTATGACTTTTAGTCTATGGTCTGTGTTTGACCCTGTCCTACCCCTCTTTCTTTTGCCTTCTCTTTATTACTATGTATCCCTATGTGCCCTCCCAACCCAAACCCTTACTCTAAACCGGTCCGTATCCTATTCCCAACCCAAACCCTTACTCTAAACCAGGTCCGTATCCTATTCCCAACCCAAACCCTTACTCTAAACCGGGTCTGTATCCTATTCCCAACCCAAACCCTTACTCTGAACTGGGTCTGTATCCTATTCCCAACCCAAACCCTTACCCTAAACCGGGTCTGTATCCTATTCCCAACCCAAACCCTTACCGAAACCGGGTCTGTATCCTATTCCCAACCCTACCCCTAAATCTAAACCATTACCCTAAACCGGTCCGTATCCTATTCCCAACCCCTCCTTCCTTTTTTTTTTTATCTGTCCTGTTTTGTCTGGTCCTTTGATTTTAGATTTTTAGATTTCAAATTGCACTGTTGATTGATGACTTTATGTACTGCACTTGATTTTATGTAGGCCTACTTTTAATGTAAGATGTCCTTGAGTGTCCTGAAAGGCGTCCGCCAAATAAAATGTATTATTAAAATAATAACTTTTAGTGAAACTTGAAGTAACTGTAAGCAATCTGTGTGGAGGCTGTGTGGTCCAGTGGTTAAAGAAAAGGGCTTGTAACCAGGAGGTCCCCTGTTCGAATCCCACCTCAGCCACTGACTCGTGTGACCCTGAGCAAGTCACTTAACCTCCTTGTGCTCCGTCTTTCAGGCGAGACGTAGTTGTAAGTGACTCTGCAGGTGATGCATAGTTCACACACCCTAGTCTCTGTAAGTCGCCTTGGATAAAGGCGTCTGCTAAATAAACAAATAATAATAATAATCTACCTCATATTGTTGTATGAAGAATTTATTTAAAAGTAAACTTGCCATATCCTTAATCTATATACCATTGGTAAGCTTAATGTGATATAAGATTGTCTGCATCATTTCAGTCTGAGGCTGTGCTTGTATGTGGGTGTGTGTGTGTGTGAGCAAGCTACTAGCCACGTCACAGCTTACTCTTGTGTGTGAGGAGACAGGCCGTGTCACATTTTAATTGCCTGCTAGCCAGCATGAGTGCAGTGAGAGTTTTGAATTGTGTTTGTGCTTAGAGACTAAGAGATTTACTTTCTGACTTTTCTGATTTCTGTTTATTATTTGTGTACTTAATAAAATACTACTATTGATTAACCATTCCTTGTGTCTGCATGTGAATGTGTGTTCATAGTAAATCCTTGATCTTTGTAACACGTCAATTAAATATTATTAATAAGAGAACTAATCAACCCAGATAAACATTAAATGATCAATTATTGAATTGTACCTACACCTTTGATCTTGCAAGCTATCATATTTTACATAAATATTCCGCTATTTAAAATGATAACAAAAAAACAAAACACCGTTGTCAAGTGTGTTCATTGAGTATTGTAATTGGTTGTGTTTTATTTTTTCCAGGAATTCTAAAACATTCCCATGAATCTGTTCAGGTCCTAATTGCTGCATGTTTCTCTTTCTATTAGTTGCCTATGGTCAAGAGGGCACAGTATATATTTAAAACGTCTAAAACCTCTCTGTAACACAGTGTTGGGTAAGTTACATTTAAAAAGTAATCTGTTAGTTACAAGTTGCTCAAACAAAATTGTAACTAGTTACAGTAATATATTAGTTTAACCTTTTTTTGTTTTGGTTATGTCAGGCCGCAGAATGAAATATGTTTTGAAAATCCAGCTACCAAACCCACTTGTTCCCTCCTTTGACAGCATTTTCTAGCTAGATAATATACAAAGCTTGTAATGTACTTTCTGATTTCCATGTTATACATTAGCTGCAGTCCTAATTTTTTCACATAAAATGTAACACATTACCACATTTAGCTGTCTGAAAACTGAACCATTGTAGTTACAAGTTACTAAAAAATGTAATCAGATTACAGTAATGTGTTGCTCCTCAACACTGGTAACACAGAACTGCAATGCCAGCAACTTTGAACACAGACCCCTTTCCATTCCAACAGCTCCACAGTATAAATTACTACACACCACACCGATCATGCGGTTTGTTTTCATTTTCACCATAGAAAATCTTCAGGCTTCTCTAGAGTCACTGCTGTCAAACTGGGGCTAGTACAAAATACCAACCAAGCATAACTTGGGGAGCAATGACATGGTCAGAGTTTTAAAAACTGAACCCAAGATCGTGTTGTGTTTCTGCAACAAAGCTGGGAAAGTGGCAAGCAAGATTAAGTAGTAAGGCAAGTTTGTCTTAAAGAAAAGTCACAGGAAAGTTTTTTTTTTTTACCCACTACAGTATGTTGTATGTCTAAAAACAAGCCACATGACTTACCTTCAGGCAGCATTGCACTCTGTATTGCATTGTGACCGGAGCTGTGAAATTCTGCCAGTACTCACCAGTCCACCATACCAGTACTTTATTTAATCTGCTTTTCATCCAATGTGGATGCATTCCATCCACTCACAACGTTTCTCAAATGCGCTTTCATTCAGCACTGTTCATGCTGCTTACATTCTGTTTCCTCATACTGCTTCTGTTTCGGTGAGCTGCTATTGGCCACCATTAACATCAGTATAATCACTGCATGTTGATTGGCCGAGCTTTCATTCTGATCAGATTTCATTGTGGCATGAGTCACAAATCTCCGCCCATTTCGCTTTGTGTCAGTGCTCATTTGCTGATCAACAAGAAAAGACCTTAGCAGTGCAACGTGAAAACAGCGGTATGGAGTAATTTTGATTATTGTTAAGTACTAATTATTTTCTTTAGTGTGGCAGAGAAACTATTTGAAATATTTGAAATGAACATTGCTGCACATGAATTTGACGGCAAAAAGCCACATCAGTGTTCTCCATAAATTACATAGCTGATAAATATTAGAAATAATTATCATAAAGCGTTTTGCCTTGCGTTTTACCATATTGCCAGAATGTGCCTGAAAGTTTCTATAATGGTAAGTGATGTGTGGGACAGTAGGGATTAACGTTAAAAACAGGATCAATAAAGTGGTGCTTCAGATTTTGGTAAGCGAGTCAGAATCGGGATACAGATGGAGGTGTGCTTCACGCTTTTCAAACACTGGCCCAACTTGCAAGATACATGTTAAGCATAGTGATCAATGATTTGTTTTGTTGTGTGTACATAAAAAATAAAAAATAAAAAAGGCATAAGTAAACCACAGTAATTATATCACTTTATGAAAATGTGTCTTTTGTCACATAGTTTATTGTCCAGAAACCATAATACCAGGGATACATTATTATTATTATTTTTAAAGTCTGTTTTATACTGTTTCTGCCTGGAAAATCTTTTATGGAATAGATCATGGTAATTCATCTACGAGAAACACAACATAGAAACACACAGAACATATTATTGTAGGATAAGTATTAAGTAAAAAATACATAAAAGAAACAGGCATTTATGTTCTGATCCAAGGCTATCAATGTAGCATGGCCAGGTCCTGTTGTAGGTGAGCACCCAGGGTCTGGAAAGTACAGGGAAGATTTCAGAGAATACAATGGAGATTAAAATGGCCTAGTCAAGTACATCATTGGTACTAGTCGTGCATGTTACATAAAAAATTGAGGGGTATTTTCACCGTAATGTGCATTGTTTGACTTAAACCTTTTGTATCATTTCTTTCATAGCACAGTTTTTTATACCACTTCTTATAACATTATCCCTTGTTTAGGGCTCTACAGCAGTTACCACATAGTGTAATATTTCTTAATGCTTGTCATTTAAGGTTTAATTTAAGTGTTATATTACAGTACATGACTGAGTGATACATGCAGAGGATACAACGCTTTCAGTATTTTCAGCTTCCTTGTTTATGGTGAATTGGTTATAATTGATCAGTTATTTTCTAAGGCTTATTTTGTATTTATAAATGTATCGTGTACCGATATGTATACATTTTAAAAGTATTTATTCATTGGCACTCAAATTGTCTCCATTTGTTTAAATGTTTACACCCGGCTATGCATATGAGTACCTGCACTTGTTTGTTGAGAATTTCACCCCTGCCGGAGCCAATACATTTGGTTCAAAAGTCTAAACATAAAAACAATGTATAGGGTCTGGAACTCCTGATTTATCAACAACACACAATGCCAAGAAAAATACACTTTATTATAGGACTCATAGAATGAATGAAACATATAACACCGAAGAAATGTGAATTCACGACGCAGAATTAACTGTTGTTTGACCACTGAAGTACCAGTCGGACATTTTTTTTTGTGATTGAGGTATCTTGCCATTACATTTTGTGACCAGAAGCAGTTACACAGTTCTTATGGATAACACATAGATAACCTTTACATATATTCACTTTATAATTATAATACTAATTATAACAATAACACAAATCAAATATGACGAACTTCAACGACAAAAGACAAAATGCTATCTCCAAAAGAATGTAGCAGCAAAGAGAGCAGCTTATACACATTTAACAACATAAACAGAATCATGCTTTGAAAGAGAACGTCTCAACTTGTTCACTTTTACAATCTGTTCTAAGATTTGCAGTGTTTTTATTTTATTTTAAGTATTGCATACATATGGAGAAAGGCATTGATGGATATTGTTAATTGTTACATTACTTGTCAGAAACAGCAACACTTCGTGTGAAAATACTGGATACTTGTTTAAGCCACTAAGTACTGAATACACTTTAAATACACCCTTCCTCCCACAAACAAAAGATCAACCCGTTCCCCTAGAAGTCTGCTTCCACACGTTTCAGGATTTAAACAATCCAGATTGGAGCTCTCTTTGTGCTCCTCAGTACACACAACAATAGACTTGTTACATGTAAATCCGCCACAGATTTTGATAGAATCAATTTTTCAAAAATTCACCTTTACTTGCTGAAGTCAAATGCTCTCAATGAACTGTTACGTCCAGGATGGGTTAATGTGTAATACCAATTGATTTTCACTAGACAACTGTACATTTACATATTACGTTTTGATTCAAACATTTCCAGAATGTTTTTCATGTTGCAGAACAGTTGATTCAGTTATGAGTTTAACCATCATACAATTCTGACATAACTAATGTCTAAAAAGAGAAAATACAATGAAATACAGCAAATAATCAAATAAGAGCTTTTTACACTTCCCAAACATTACATTCTGAAGCCCGGCTACCCAGGTCACAATCCCGTGTAGTGTGAAACCACATACCTGGGTCGTACCCGGGTTAACCCAGGTCTCCGTGACCCACCTCAGGATGTGGGTCGGCATGCTTTGACGCGGGTTGAGCGAGACAAAATGCATGGCCGTTCGTGAGCCTCCGCAATAACAAACAGCCACGCCTGCATGAAGGTTTCACTTCCACAAGGAATATTTCTATTTAGGCTTATTTTTGTTGCTTGAGACACACCAAGAGCCTGATTGCAGCAGAGATTAAGAAACATTTGCTGTAATCGACATCTAGGCAGACAGTTCAATCCAGAGAAGCTTGGATGGAAGCGTCAGTAACAAGCTGCTTCGGGTCATCGATAGGCACATTGTTTACTTGCGTCTGTCACCCAGGTCAACCCTGCTTTATCAAAAGCAGTGTGAAATCGCGTAGTCGACCTACATGACACCGGGTCCTGACCCGGTAGGTTCCGACCCAGGTAGAGCGTGCCAGTGTGAAAGGGGCTTAAGATTGTTCAAGCATGCGCTGACTTAAAATGTATAATAAAGACACAGCAGCATAGTTAGACAGATATTCAATAAGGCAGAACTCCTCCTTTTTATAATGCAAGTACTTGGAGCATATTTACTTGCCATCCCAGCTTCGCAATTCTCATCAATTTTAACTATATTATCACATAACATATATGCCAAAGTTAGCACAATTGTATCTGTTATAGATAAATACCAGAATCTGGACAAAGTCTGAAATATAAAAGGATTATGATTTATATATATATATATATATATATATATATATATATATATATATATATATATATATACAGTACTGTGCAAAAGTTTTAGGCAGGTGTGAAAAAATGCTGTAAAGTAAGAATGCTTTCAAAAATAGACATGTTAATAGATTATATTTATCAATTAACTAAATGCAAAGTGAGTGAACAGAAGAAAAATCTAAATCAAATCCATATTTGGTGTGACCACCCTTGCCTTCAAAACAGCATCAAGCATCAATTCTTCTATGTACACGTCCACACAGTTTTTGAAGGAACTCGGCAGGTAGGTTGGCCCAAACATCTTGGAGAACTAACCACAGTTCTTCTGTGGATTTAGGCAGCCTCAGTTGCTTCTCTCTCTTCATGTAATCCCAGACAGACTTCGATGATGTTGAGATCAGGGCTCTGTGGGGCCATACCATCACTTCCAGGACTCCTTGTTCTTCTTTACGCTGAAGATAGTTCTTAATGACTTTTGCTGTATGTTTGGGGTCGTTGTCATGCTGCAGAATAAATTTGGGGCCAATCAGATGCCTCCCTGATGGTATTGCATGATGGATAAGTATCTGCCTGTACTTCTCAGCATTGAGGAGACCATTAATTCTGACCAAATCCCCACTCCATTTGCAGAAATGCAACCCCAAACTTGCAAGGAACCTCCACCATGCTTCACTGTTGCCTGCAGACACTCATTCGTGTACGCTCTTCAGCCCTTCGGCGAACAAACTGCCTTCTGCTACAACCAGATATTTCAAATTTTGACTCATCAGTCCAGATCACCTGCTGCCATTTTTCTGCACCCCAGTTCCTGTGTTTTCGTGCATAGTTGAGTCGCTTGGCCTTGTTTCCACGTCGGAGGTATGGCTTTTTGGCCTAAGTCTTCCATGAAGGCCACTTCTGACCAGACTTCTCCAGACAGTAGATGGGTGTACCAGGGTCCCACTGTTTTCTGCCAGCTCTGAGCTGATGGCACTGCTGGACATCTTCTGATTGCGAAGGGAAGTAAGCATGATGTGTCTTTCATCTGCTGCAGTAAGTTTCCTTGGCCGACCACTGCGTCACGGTCCTCAACGTTGCCCGTTTCTTTGTGCTTCTTCAAAGAGCTTGGACAGCACATCTGGAAACCCTGTCTGCCTTGAAATTTCTGCCTGGGAGAGACCTTGCTGATGCAGTATAACGACCTTGTGTCTTATTGCTGTGCTCAGTCTTGCCATGGTGTATGACTTTTGACAGTAAACTGTCTTCAGCAACCTCACCTTGTTAGCTGAGTTTGGCTGTTCCTCACCCAGTTTTATTCCTCCTACACAGCTGTTTCTGTTTCAGATAATGATTGTGTTTCAACCTACATATTGAATTGATGATCATTAGCACCTGTTTGGTATAATTGTTTAATCATACACCTGACTATATGCCTACAAAATCCCTGACTTTGTGCAAGTGTACCTAGAAGAATTGATGCTGTTTTGAAGGCAAAGGGTTGTCACACCAAATATGGATTTGATTTAGATTTTTCTTCTGTTCACTCACTTTGCATTTAGTTAATTGATAAATATAATCTATTAACATGTCTATTTTTGAAAGCATTCTTACTTTACAGCATTTTTTCACACCTGCCTAAAACTTTTGCACAGTACTGTATATATATATATATATATATATATATATATATATATATATATATATATATATATATATATATATATATATATCATACATACATACATACATATACACACACACACACACAGAAGATCAGAGAATCATTTAACAATACCACTTCGAACACTGGATTTAGCTTTTTATACAACGATTATCTTATGCCTTTAAAAAAATGCTTCAGCACAGAAGGAAGTAAAAAAAAAAATCCATGAGATATGTACTGTTGGAATACTGTCCGATAGCGAATCTTAAAAGGAGTAACTTATTATTGAAAAGTTATAGGACATTAAAAATGTACTGCTTTTGGTTTCTCTGTTATACAAATGCCTAGCGATCCCAAATATATATCCAGCAGTTAATAAGAACAATTGAGCCAGCCAAGCAGAGTCTTGCCTGTCTCAATGCAACATGTTAGCTAGTATATTTGAAAACGTAATGAAGAAATCAAACTCAAGACTTGGTTGTGGTTATGTCTTCATTCAATCCTTGGTTATTACTGTGTAACCAGCTTTGATCCCTCATGTACCATCTACTTCATATAGATTATTTTGCCCAATCGATATCCAGATTGTGGTCTGTGTCTATTACATAACCTCAAATAGGCATCTCAGCAGAATCCCCAAATGACACAGCTTATCATATCTTCACAAATATTAAGATCAAGTGCAGACTATAGTCAAATCATTCAAGATAGGTCCACTGAATATCAGTGGTTCAACCCCTCCACCCCACATCCCTTAAACGTGCTAACATAAGGATCTGGGTGTGGTGTTCTAGAAGAGTCAGAGAACCGAGGGCTGTATTTATAAGACATTGACATGCTGGTGATTGCATACCAGTACTATGCATAGATCGCCATGCTGATACTTTATGAATAGGGTCCCTATTACACACTTCTGACTTCCTCCACCTTGGCACGGTTTTATAGTCACACTGCACTAATGTAAGATTTCTAATACAAAGTTTTTTGCAACATTTGCTGACTTTTTGATGCTTCAGGCAGACATTACCTTACAATGCAGCATATTGGCACACGTTGGCTAGCTAATAAACATTATTGAATGCTAGAGCTCAAGGTAACTGTTGCAGTATATATTTTACATATAATATATACAGAAGATCAGAGAATCATTTAAAAATACCGCTCAAACTCTGGATTTAGCTTTTTATGCAACCATTAGCTTATGCCTTTAAGAAAATGCTTCAGCACAGAAGTAAAAAAAAAAAAAATCCATGATATATGTACTGTTGTAATACTGTCCAATAGCGAATCTTAAAAGGAGTAACTTATTGTTGAAAAGTTATAGGACATTAAAAACATACTGCTTTTGGTTTCTTGGTTATACAAATGCCTAGCGATTTCCCCCACCCCGATCCCCTCCCGATCACTCAAATAGACAGGATACCAGAGACCAAATAGGTGTACTTCAATACAGACCACATTTCTAATGGCAACTTTCCCATGTGCTGTTTGTTTGTTGCATATTGTAGTTTCCTTAAGGCAGACATAGTAAAGTGATTTCTTTAAAAACGCAAAGCTGTAATAAAGTAGTATAGCAAGTTTGCACCATTATACATACAAAAAATAACGACTAAACCCTATTCCAAGCAAGTTCCTTGTGTCTGGAGATGAACAGTAAGCCAGTAGAAGAGCTAGAAGTAGGGAATCTGAAGATGTTTTATTCTGGAACAGGGGTCTCTACTGATCAAAGGTTTATACACTGTTAAATAGGAAGCGTCATGCAATGAGGTGTTCAGGCACGGTTCCTTTGAATGGCTGTTGAAGTTGTTGATACGTTTGTCTACTACAATAAGTAATAATGATATAATTTCGTAAACTCTTGTTAAAGGGTTGTAATGAATGTCCTGATTCTACAAGGACAATAAAAGGGAAATATATTAACCAAGGTAGCCCAAATTACACTGGCATTATCACCCCTGCTCTTCTTAAAATAATAGCGTGGGATCTTTATTCTGTGGTACACAGGGGTTAATTTGTGCCGGATCACATTGCACCGGATCCCAGATCCAGTATCTTTTTGTCTGACAGGCAAGAATTGTACAATTTGCAAATGTATGAAAAAAAATGCTGCAAAAAATAACTCTATATGCATAACATGTACAATAAAAACACACTCTTCTGTACTGTACTGTAATTATATATTTTAGGATTTGACATTTATGATTTATTTTATACACCCCAAGTTGAGAAATGCCAAAAAACTAGTGCTCTTAACTACAGTGTCCTGTTCATCAGATTAGTCGGCCCGCCAAAGGTACTGTTCAAACCATTAGACTATTTTAAAATATGACTAGGCAAAGACAGGCACGCAGCTACTGACACCAACATTAAGGCATGAAACCTACAAGCAGATGAGAGCTTGAAGTATATATATCGTTGCTTCTGTAAATCAAGGTCAGTACATTAGGTCTATAAACAAAAATGCAGTCCCTCTTCCTTAATAATAAGATCTGGTACCATTTTGTTCACAAATTAACCCCTGGTAGTCCATAGACAAGACAGGCATCTTTAATCTCCAAAAAACATTTCATCAAAATACTACAAGCTGTTTACACTAGTGATTTCATCTTAACTCTCTCAATTGAGGTTTGTTCAGCTCTAATCCATCCCACCCTACCCACTAGCTTTCCCACCCGTCCTCATCACCACATTGATCTCCCAGCCACCCTAATGCAGCACACTGTCATGTTCTACCTCTCCCTTACTCTCCCAGGCACTTGAACCTCTCCTCCCACCCTCCCCTCCCCAGGTTCCATACCTGCACTGCCGTGGCTCCCCACAACAAAACAAAAATCACACCCTGAGATCGAATATCAAACTTACAAGAGAGTCCTGCAATGCACAACCAAAACCAGTGGGGCTCTTTTAGAGACAACTGCAATATTACATTACTAAAAAAACACTACTGTTGCAATCGTTTTCTACAAACCCCGAGCAAAAAGTGCAGGAGCAAAAGGCTTGGTACTGGAAATTGCATTGTTTTTATATTTTCCCCTTAAGAGGAATCTAACTACTATATTCATGCTCTTGTCTGTGTTTCAAAACTGAAAATTAAGACATTTTTTCGAGGTAACAAGTACATACAGAATAATTGTCTGATATATATTTACATTTTTAAAAATAATTTTAAGAATCATATGGCTCATTGACCTCGAGCGAGGGCTATTTCATTTAATGATGAAGTGTCACATTTAAGGCTGGTTAAAAGACAAACCAAGTAGTTAACCCTAGTAAAACTTGTCTGTTTTATTTATTGGCTACTGTTTAGTAAGCTTTAAGCTAGTGTTTTAATGAGTATCACGTAAGCCCCTGTGGAAGTTATTTTGACTGGAGCTGTGTTTGGTGAGTGCTCTCCAGTTATGAGTTGCATCATATTTTAATTCAAATGTTGCAAACTCATGCATAACCTCTGTTTCCCCCACCCCTGCCCTCAGTTCTCTGGGTACCGGCACTTTTGTTTCTATTTCAAGCACTGGTAAGGATAGTTATGTTTTATACACTAAAACTAAACTTCAGGTTGTCAACTGTGTCGAACACCAAATCACAGAATTAGGGGAAAAATAATCTAAACACCAAAAACAAGCACATTAGCTTTCTAATTCTATACAGCTAGAAGAAAAAAATGCTTCAGATGAAATCAGCAGAAGTTTAAATGTACATTTTGTTGTTTTTTTTAACCATCCTCCAACCCTTTTAATATCTTATGTATAATTACATATTTATTTGTATTCTTTTTAAGTAACACTTGTGTGGATAGTGCCATAATCGTGTTCCCTCTGATCTGGCAATGTGTGCTTACTGAACTATTCTCCATTTTCTGTATACATAGAACCAAAATTCCAGTCCAAAATTCTAATCAGAATGATAAACGAGCTATTGTAGGAATCCTGCTTCAAAGGGTAGAGTGTTTTTTAATTTTTATTATTATTTTAGCCATACGTCAATTGCAAGGAAACCAACGCTGCTGCTGCACCACATCGCCCTCTACCGCCACACTACAGTCATCCGCCTGTGTGTCTGTTTTGGTTTAAAAGCATAAAAGTTAATAGCACGCTTGCGTCTGTGGTTTTGAAACACTTAGGGCATAATGCTGTTCAACTGCTCTGGGGTCAGATATCCAGCTGGCATAGGAGTGCCCTTGGTGGGCAACGTTGAGGGATTCAAAAGCAGGCTCTGCTGGGAATCTACTGCTTGCACAGTGGTGTAGTCTGAGACTGGTGGAACTGAGCTGACTGGGGCTTCACTCACAGTGTAGGGGCTCACTGTAACCTTTGGCTCATTTCCATTAAGGGAAGGTGTGGCACTTATGTTTTTTGCATCCATCTCTGAGGTGTAGGCACTGTCCGTGGTCATGACAAGTTGGCACTTTTGGGTTTTGGGGGAGCTGTGTGCTTCTGCGGTTTTCTCAATCTTGCTTTGCTGGCCTGGCGATAGCAGAACCCCCCCTGCTGGAGTGATGTTGCTCACCTGGGCATAGAAATCCAGGTTTACCCAACTCTGATTGCTTAGCTGGGACTGGATCTGGGGATGACTTCTGCTTGCTCCTTCAGCAGTGGCTCCAGGGTGGCTCCTGCTAGGTGGGCTGGGATCCGTGGTACTCGAATGGGCGCCTTGCCTTCAGAGTCCAGGAGGCTTGCCTTCTCTTCTCTGGCTTCGGCCTGGCCTCGGTTGAGCGTGTCAGAGTCAGGGAGTTCCGCTCGTAACAGCTTGCGCGTCCAGTCGTCGTCCTTGATGTTCAGGCAGTTGCCATTCAGGTTCTCTGAGCCAAGCAGTTTGTGAGTGTCAGAGTGGTGGGACCTCCCATCTGGGTCGTCAATATCCAGCTCTATGAACTCCACCCACAGGTCTTCGTTGTAGAGTTCAGGCTTAAAGGTGTGATGGCCGCTGAGAATAGAGTTCAATTCATCCAGTTTGCCTTTCTGTATATTTACAAAAAATATTGAAAGAGGTTTTAATAGACAATTGTTGCAACTGAAGCGCTTATATGCACTAGGTGTCTTGTGATATACTGAGTACATCTGACTCTTGGGCAGATGCTAATATACAAACAAACAATCTAGTGGGATGGACACGAGGTCCACATCGTTGGCTGTGCCGCAGGTGAAATTCTTTAGGTCAAGATAAAAGACCAATTGCTGGTCTGCAAGGACAATGATCCAATGCTTTTTCCAAATATTTTGCATTAAAGATCTTAAGCCAAGCATGGGGACAAAACAATCAAAAGAGTAAATAGTTACTTGCAGGTGAAGTTACAACTAGCAGGACGTAAAAATTGTCTAAATTAGCACAGCATTTTATTATGAATTATTATATATTAGTGTTCTGATTGTAACATTACCTTCAGCAGTTCTGGGTCAATTCCCATAATTTTTGGGACTGGTACAGGTGGCAGGAAATACACCATCAACCTTGGAACCAGAAATGTGGAAATTACTAGATGTCACTGAAGTCAAGGTAAAAGCCATACATGAAATATTCCTGAGGGTTGTATTACAGTTACAGAATGTGGATTGGCTGTCTTAAATGGATTGTTAATCTTCATAACTACAATGTGTCCGACTCAGGTACTGCAGTTTAACCATAAAAGGAAAGCATTGTGAAGATGCAGCAGAGTTATTACACTGTGCCATGCCAGGAGCATGACATGCCTGGGCCTCAACATTCCTCAGTGCAGTACAATGCTTGTTACTAACTCTACATATAAGGAATACTTCATACCCTCTGAATTAGCATGATATATATTGTATGGTGCCTCTATTTATTATCCAATTATGTGTTCTTAAATCATGCTTTATTACTGCTTCTGCACTCATGAACATTTGACCTGTCACCAGCTTATCCTCTTTTAGGCAGTCACTTTTTTAAGGGGGATTACCTGTGCAAACCCCTTGTGGTCATATTTTACACTGGTCTCGTTACAGGAATTCCACCTTGCTCAGGCTTTTTCAGAGACTGCCCCAAAGGTAAAATATACGGGGGACTATTAAACATGCCAAATATCCATCCATTGTAGAAATAGTAATATAGGTCACATGATAATCACCAAACGGGTATTTGGATGATGGCTCAATCCCTCTCAATAGGATATAGTTATCCATTACCAAGGGTGGAAGCATTCTTTAAAGTGCAGTGTGAATCCTGTATGAAATACATTTTATGAAAGGTCATTGAACTTATTGAAAGAATTCAAAATCCTTGGCATAATACTGCATTGGATAATGTAGAGGGGGTTTAGAGGGGATGTTTGATCTTAATTTGCAATAATGACAGAATTCAGGAAGAGGGTAATCAGCCTTGGGGTTAGCTCATGTTTGAAGCAGTCGAAAAACCTGAGGCTTTAAGTAAAGAACGAGTGGATAATTGTTGAATTGAACGATTGAAAATAATATTTACCTCTGTTGTTGGGAGAAAATAATTAACATCAGGACTATAATCACTCCCACTGCTCCGAAGATTAAGACCATTGTAAATGGAAACAGGGTTTCTGAAAAAAAAACAACAATGATATACCTATAAAGTGACTAATGCTGGTACATACACAAGCATGGACTACTCTACAAATAAATGCAGCTTAATACAAGCTTGAGGAAAAGGCGCACAAGGACATGAAGAGACTTGCCTCAAATGGATTTAAAGGTGAAATATTTAACACAAAGACCCAGGCACAACTAATCTTTCTAAATATTCATAGGATTAGTCTCACCTTTGGTAGGCACCTTAGGAATGTACACATAAAGGTGGTCGCTGAATTCACTGAATTTTTCAGAAGCAGCCTGTTTGCACCGTACCCTGATTTCATACTCCATGCCAGTCTTCAGCCCATAAACAGACTGGTAGCGTGCTCTCTCAACTTCCAGCTGGGGATAGAGGAAACATTACAAAGATCAGGTTCATGCTTTTATTAAACAAAGACACAGGTCATTGAGAGATGATTATACAACATTACTAAAACATGCACCATCGGGGTTCACTTTCCACTGTGGGTTTTTTTTTTTTGTTGTATTTAGGAATGCTAATGAAATCACGCTCAGCTGGAAACACAGCAGAGGGATTAATAACAAGAGCAGCAGCATTTAATCCTGTGCTTTTCAGATTATTAAAATGGACCACCTTGCGTTATAATATGTTATTTTAACTCTTTCAAAACTGAGTGAGTTAACAGCAAGATAACTCCTGTAAGATAAACTTTAAATTAAATTAGTAGACAAAAACATTGTCCACATATTTATGTGGTCTGCTGTTCTGAGTGTGATTATCTCACAGGTAATGCAATAGCAGTGTTCTGTTCTGAGTGGAGTTAGATTACAGGTAATGCAATAGTGGTGTGTTGCTCTGAGTGGAGTTAGATTGCCTTGGTCTGCAGTGTTAAATGTTAGGAGGCTGTGTGGTCCAGTGATTAAAGAACAGGGCTTGTAACCAGGAGGTCCCCAGTTCAAAGGAATTTCGGGCTCATTGTGTGACCCTGAGCAAGTCACTTAACCTCCTTGTGCCTCGTCTTTCGGGTGAGACGTTGTTGTAAGTGACTCCCTAGTCTCTGTAAGTTGTCTTGGATAAAGGCATCTCCTAAATAAACAATAATAATAATAATAATAATAATAATAATAATAATAATAATAATAATAATAATAATAATGAGGACAGTTTCAGGACTCAACCTTCTAGTGATTTATGAATTTAAAAGCTATGAAAGGAAAAACGCATTATTATGCATAGTTACAATGTACATAATACTGTAAATCCCTCTCGTCACATCAGCTCACCGGCTTCCAATCAGACATGTTGATAGCTCTGTACTGTGGCTCATAGACTAGACTTATCCAGCCTTTCTTGACATCTGCTGAAGGAGGGGGCTCCCATTGTATCAGGATATCAAAGTGTTGCCCCGTCTGGCTAATGTTCAATAACGTCCAGTTCAGACCAACAGGGGGGTCAGGGACCACTGAACAATACAAAAAGGTCAACAGTACATTTACCTCCTTTTTCAGATCTGCTTGGACACTACAAAAAAAGTACAAACTAAAATTTTAATTTTTTAATTTACACATTAAAACTACACTCAATAACAACTAACACCCAAATAATAGATGTATAAATGTTGCCAAAAATGATTCAAAATGTATTATTAAACCTTCAACTACTATAACCTGGCAAGTCTGATCACCCCAAAAGCAAAATTGTGATATACCGGCTTGAATCAATTGGACAGTGTTATTAAGGATTATGAACCGGTGATTGGCTGTTTGAAAGTGCAGCTATAATTATAAACAAAAATTAGTTTTATGGCTGAGCCAAGCTTGTGATTTTATACCTGACAAATATGTATTTACCTATTTCGTCCACAGTGAAGCACATCTGATGATAAACAATGTCCTGGATTTGTGATCTTAGCTGGACACAGTATGGAATCCAAATAGATGTGTAGGTACTATTAAAATAGCAGTGATTTTCACCAGCCGTGCTGTAGTCTGGGCACTCCTCCAAACATCTCTACTGTTCAAATACAAACAAACAAACAAACAAATATGGGAAAAATGTAAAAATACAGAAACACACACAAACAAAGAGGTACATGTGTGATTTATATATGTATCAATAGTTTGAGCTCCAACGTTCCTCATTTGAACACTGACTTTCCTTATTAGCGTCAATCATTCTTGTGGGGTGGAAGTGGACAATCCTATGGATGCGTTAGGTTGAGAGAGCTGTGGAGCGATGGATACATCTAAATTTTGCTAGTTAAAAGGTATCGAATCTGTGATTACTTTAAGCAGATGCAACGTTAGAATTAGTATACTCAAACCAAGTGGCTGTACACCTTATTAATTTAAAGTAACCTCTTTCCTCCCTTGTTATCTGTCTTACAGCAAGAAAATACATCCGTACTGTACTTCATACAACTCGACTGCATTGACAATGTTGAACTGGAACTTTATTGAGAGAATCATAGAATACAGTTGTGTCAGAGGTCAATCTCATTGGTCAGCAACACATTCAGCACAAATAAATTTATATAACCCTGCAAATTTTAAGTCACTCCGTCTAAAGGTTATTGGAGATACTGGGTTTTGACACTGGTGACGACATCTGCTGCAACAGAAAGGGCACATCGTGCGCTGAGCTTGCTGGGGAAAGTGACATTTTAAAGGGGATATGTTTGGATTCTCAAGAACGATCCAAGTGCATTCTTGACAAGCAGTGAATATGGAAGTATGCACCTGGTCATCAATTCTTTAAATTGTAATATTTAAATAAAATTAAAATGGAAACAACAAAATGTGGCAAAATGTGTTACTATTTTAATATTAAGCAGAATTATTTTAAAATAGACATTGGTTTTCACAAAAAAAAAAAAAAAAACATTTGAATCCCTTACTTTTTCTGAAAGAAGACACTTAGTGCACCAGGGCCTGTTAGATTCTGGTAATCCCCAGCACTCCACCAACAACTAAATGTCTCCTGTTCTGGGGAACGACAGTCGACGAAGTAAGGACGCTTTGGCGGAACTAAAAAACAAAAAGAGACAGATACAGAGACAGAGAGTCAGTAGAAAATAAAAGCCTAAGTGTGCAGAATATTAAAGGAAACAATAGTTAGGAAAAAACAAATCGCTGTCTAATTGTGAAACTGCAGCACTGCTGTGCACAAATCCTGAATGTAATTGTGAAATAATTTGATACTAGCACCCAATATGTGAATTCACAAACACAACCCCAAAATAAATTACAAATAGTCTCAAAATAAATTACAAATAGTTCCACACTGATCTTGTACTTGTTTTATTGGACAATGTGCTCACATTAAAGTCATTGACATTTTTTTTGTGTGTGTTTAATAGATTGTGCCAATATTGAGTTAGTAATGCTGTGTTCAACAAGACTGTCTCATGAGCAGTTAGACTGGATATGAACAGGAATAGTTTTCATTAAGATTTCAAGTGCTTGTCAGACCTGACTAACATCCAACATTCAATACCACAAACCCTGTAAAACGACCTTCACAATACTACACACTGGATAATATAAAACACTACAATTACATATTTCTTCTTTTTAATTGCTTTCATTTCTATTGTGTAAGCAACAAAGACGCCACCACAGGCATTTATTTCTCAGTTATTAATTATTTGTCAAATAAGATGGCCGTCGTTCTCCTACTAAGACCTTGAATGTTGCTGCAAACAAAATGGTCTTGTTATTGTTTTTCATTTTTATAACTGTATTTACTCAGAGTGAGGCTGCCTAGAAGATGTCATAAATCCAAATGGATTAAAATGTATAACCTTGAAGGGATAGAGCTAGTGTTCTAGTGGAACAGGGCCTGCTGGCAACAACTACAGTAGACGGGTGCGGCTGGAAATGCTGTGCAGAGGCCAAAAAATAAGAAAACATGATTACAAGAAGGACCAAGACTTTTATCATCCACATTTGTTACATAGAGTACAGTATATAATGAAAATTCAGCTTTTCACCACACAGTTACATCGTCTGCAGCGCCACATCCACCAAAAGACAGGCATAGTATATTTCCAGAGCACCCTATTGCCAGAATGTTTAGGCTAGGGTGTTTCCAAGGGGACTGAAAAGCAAACATGCCATGTTAAACTGTATCTAAAAACAAACCAAAAAAACACCTTACAGGTGATTGAGTGAAAATAACTTATATAGATCTTAAATAGACTGTGAAACGTTACTTACTAATAAACTCTGTATTCAGGATTATTTTTGGTTTATATAACACATTTTTCATCTTTATAAAGTCGGAAGTATCATACACTGCTTCCACTAATTACTTCTGCTAAATTAACAAGATAAAACCTTAATTTTTAACATTTGCAGTTTCTATTAAAAACATACACATCTCACTTTGGCAAATTTTACTTCAGGCGAACCACACATGTTTTAAACGTGCATGATGCATGCACTTCTGACATATCGCTAAAATCAGTTAATCTCTGAAACATTGCAATTGAATTGCCTTTATTAAAAACAACAAGCAAGAAAGTTATAATAACTGATCCAGCAGCTTCCATCTGTATACACAATAAACAAACAAACATGGAGATGTAGGTTTGCTGCTGCTAATGGAGATACGGTGTTACAGGCTTGCCTGCTGTTAGAGATCAAAAGCAGTAACTGCAGAGTGACACACAGCTTCTCTGGTTTCACATCACTATGATAAGAGTCCCCAGTAGGGAGCAGTAGCTGTCAAGCACACAGTACTAATGGTTTTTTTCTACTGGTCATGTTTATGGCTCACTCTTGCAGTGTAACATCACACGTGTACATACTTAAAGTAACTGAAGCCACTACAGAAGAAACTGCTTGTGCCACGGTTTCAAAAGTGCTGTCCTTCAGCCAAACATTGCAACACTTAAAGCAAAGCTGAAAGGAGTGAGTGACAGCAAGAGCCTGTTTTTATTTATTTTTTATTTACAGAATTTATTAAGTTATTAAATCTATAAAGTATGTGTAATTTTCCATTAATTACTGTTATTAATGGCAAGGTTTAAGTTGGAATTGGAGTCAGGGTTAGGGTAGGAAAACAAACTACTGCTCAATATGAAACGTTACCAGAAAAACAGATTACAAATCTTCATATACTGGAGACCAGGGGAAGCCAAAGTTATCCCTTCCACTCCTAGTCTTTGCTCCAACTCTGTTCTAAATTATTGAATTGAACCAATTAAACCTCCATCCTGATCCTGAAGTAGTTCATTATAGGGTTATGTGTAAAACCTGGAGTGGAACAGCTCTCCAGGACAGTGATTGGACTTTGTAGGTGCATGTAGGAACTATTCTCAATTCACATTCAAAGTTGTTAAAGTCTTGAAGAAAACTAAAGTACAACCTCACTTTGCAATCACCTCTGACTAGCCAGTACACCATTAACATGATTTTTGTAACACAATAAATGACAGGGGCTCACTGAATAAAGAGGAACACTGTTCAGCCCTTTGCAGGTTTATATGTAGTGCAAATCTTACACTGGCTCAAAAGCTGTTTGGCCCCTTTGTGTTTTCTGACGCATATCAGTCTCGCACAAGCTTCAGCGCACAATCCCTAATGATCACAACAGGGCATCATTTATTTTATTCTTAAAAAAAAAACATTAAGTACCAGTTATTTTTATGTAAAGAAAAATGTTTGCATGTGATTATTTTTTATTGAAAAGATCTGCTGTTCTATACTGGTGTGAAGCAGGATTATGCATTTTATTAACTGATATGTAATGTATGGGAAGTCTGTCTTGTGACTAAAAAAAAACATGCAGTTTCCTTCAAGTCACTCAAAAATAAGCTGGCAATACATAATAAAAATGATGTAGTTGAGAGACAACACAAACAACGTAGAGTAAGTAAGAGAAGCAATCACTTCACATACTTCGTATTTCCTTTGGGAAGTCAGGTTTTCGTTTTGATTTTTTGTTCTGCTTAGCCAATAATGCTAATTGAGCAAGTCTCAGTTTCTCAATAGTAGATGATCCAATATAGCTGAGAAACTACTCATTTATATCACCATTTTTCACTCTTTTTTTTTTGGGCTGGCTCCTTTTATTTTGGTCTGAACGGAAACTGGAATATACTGCTTACTGATTGGATTAAGTTGTTACAATAAATGTTAACTACAAAGTAAACTGTCCATTGACTTACTTTTCTGTTCATGTTTCAGTGGAGAAAATGTCCATTCTATAATGTTTTTGTTTTCTCAGTTGGTTTTCATGGAACCAATGGCTTTGTGGTTAGCACTGGGGTGCCAGTTCAGAAGCTGCTTTTTATATCAACCAAAGCCAGGGATTTCTCCAGACACAATGGTGGACAGCATACCTGTCTATGCCATGTGGGGCACGCTGGCTATTTATACCTCCTGGTAAGAAAGACACCCTTCTGCCAAGCACCTGGAGAGCAGGTGGATCCTCACAGCAGCAGGAAGGCATTTAAAAGTAATACAGTATGTTGCAACATGGAAGTATGCAAAAAATGGACACACCGATTCATTCTTTCTCTGGGGCTATCAGTCTTTTCTAGCACTTGGATCATTTTACCACCAGAGAGAACGGACTCAAGCTCTCTCGACTGTGGTGTTCACTTAGAATCGGACAAACGCTTTTGTTCTTGGACAACCAAAAGCAGTGCAGTTCAACTATACAAAATGGCATGTATTTAAAAGAACTGTGACACTTCATATTTTAACAGTAGTTTAGCTGCAGGAGACCTTTCTTGGGAGTGCAGATTCATTCTCAGTAATGTGCATCTGCAGTTGCAGAGCAGCGGCTGATTAACTCCACTCCACAGTGATTTGTTCCCTATGAAATCTGTTTCCTTTACTGCTAACATGGGCACATAGGAATCAATCTCTCCTGCTGTGCCTCAGCTCTTCTCAACAGAAAGAAACAGAAAGATCAATGGCAGCATTCAAATCCACTTGTTTACTCTCGCTGAATCATTCAGCACATTTACCTAACCAGAAGCAGGCGGCTTGATCTGTGAGACAATGAAGCAGGAGATGACAGATGAAAAGTAAAGCTCCTGCAGAGCAATATAAAGCAACACTGACAGGCATTCCTAGGTTACATTAATGTGATCCCCCATCACTCACTTTACTGGTTCTGCAAGGTTTGGACTGTGAGACAGAGCATAAGATCAAGCATTACACACCCTCTGTGGATCGATGGATTGGAAAGTAAAGCTGCTGCAGAATCATACAAATCAACACACACACACACACACACACACACACACACACACACACACACACACACATGCACAAGGCGTCTGCAGATACTTTATATATGCACAGCTATGGCAAAAGTTTTCCATCATCTAGAATTTTAGGATTGAGACATTAATTTAAAAAAACAAACAAATGTAAAACATAAACAACATGAACACAATTTAGATATTTTATTTAATATCATGTAATCAAAGAAACTACAAAGTGATCTCGCATAAGTCTACTGGAAGCCATAATAGTAGTACAGTATTTCATGTTAGATTTTGAAATGTCACAGTTTTCAATTTGTCAGTTTTTCGTTTAAGTACATTGAAACCTACTAAGCGGTATGTAATTCAATATGTTAAAGCAACATTGTCCAGCAGGTTTCATTCGACGTTATGAAGCAAAAGGAGTTAATTCTATAGGGTGATGCAAAACATTTGGCCATAGCTGTATGCGCTCTGTAATACATGGCACAATAGAAAGGCTTCTTCAATAGCATTTATATCATTAGTGTTTTAAAAATAGAACAGCGGGCAGCAGATACAGGCCTGGCTTTGCTAACCAGAGCACCACTGTAGGGGATTTGTATTTCGCAACACCTGGACATACTCAGCTGTCTGATCTATGGATCAGGTATCCAAGCCCGTAGACCACTGTTCAAGGCTGGGTCTTCCTTCAAGACCTACACAATAGCAAGGGGTAATCCCTCCCCTAGAACAAGTTTTATATAGACCAGGACTCTCAACATGTTTAGATCCTCTATCATGACTTAATATCACTGTGCGAACCGACAAAAGCACTGGTACACTGAAGTAGATCCCTGTAAGCAATCTGCAGGAAGACCAGCATTGAGTTTATAGGTTTAAAAGTCACTGTAGGAAACTAAGCTCCAGACAAGAGCATGACTGTGTTCGGTGTGATTCTGGGCATCCAGGCAGTATAATCACCAGCTACACCAGTCCTACAATAGTTAAAGTTAACAAAATCGGACCTAGTGTATATTTACAGTCATAATGAATGCATTTTGGCAAATTGCAATCATATCTTTATTATAGAGAAACTATCAGATGTGTGTTGCTTTTTAACTGCAAATATATTTTTGTAAGTATCATTGTGTATGTTATCGAAATCTTTGTATTGTACACAAAACTACAGAATAAATATAAATACAATTCATGTTTATTATGTAGAATTATGTTTATATATTTTTTTGAAAATGGACATAATGATACAAATGTGATACAGTACGCACAATAAAAAAAAAGATTTGGATACAACCCCACTGGCAGAGGTCAGATACAGACAGTAACTACTGAAGAATGGTCAGGCTCAAAAAATGCTTAAAACTGCCATATTAAATCTGTGTTTCAGATTTTAAGTCCAACCGCTGTACACACCACCTATTCAAAACAGAATAATTGATTACAATAGAATTGGGCTCCAAGATAAAAATGCTACCTTATTAAAACACTGACAAGTTGAATACAATTTAGTTCAGTATCCAAAAGAAAATGAAATATGTATAACTACATTAAGCAGAATTGGGCACACATTAACCTTAAAGGTTGAAAAGTCAACAAAGCAACAACATTCGGCCAGTAATGGCCTCAGACAGGACTCGTACAAACAAACCCACCCCTACCCAAATGTTTCAATTAAAAAAAACAAAAAAAACCATCAAGCTACACTGTTTGTTTCAAGTTTCCAGTATGAGCCCAAACACACACAGACTGCTATTGATTTTGTCTGTCACAGTGAAGAAAACCTGATAGAGCACAAACGCAGAAATGTATTGCTGCTTCTGCAATGGAAATTCAAACAGACCCATATGGCACTGTGCTACAGGTGAAAAGAGTATGTTTGCACAGTATCTGCCAAGAATATAAAAAATACTGAAGGTACTGGGTTACTTTGAAACGCTGAAGTGTTTGTCATATCAGTACATGTTTGCTTTTGCTTAAAAAGCAAATCGCAAAAACCTTTGAAGCCCTGGTACTTGTGTATTTTTCAAAGTGCAGCAGAGGGACCCGCTGTGGCTGTACCACAATTACCTCCAATGACAGAAATGACTGATAAGAGAAGCCTGCCTTTTGAACTATATTCCCATACCATTTGACTGGTATCAAACCATAAAAGTTAGATGCTGGAAACATGTCACTGTATGTTAGGGATGTAATTCACAAACAGTACAAAATGTATGCCAATATGAAGGGCGGGTTAACGCACAGGGCTTTAGGGGCTGCAGACCTGGGCCTCGGATTTTGAGGTGCCCCAAAAGTATAAATAATTTAGAATACATTATATAAATTAAATAAGTAGTGTGTGACTGTATGAAATCGGAACAACGTGGCTGTTTTACCAGGCCGTATATATTGTTGGAGCAGCGACTGCCTGATCACATGACTGGACCTGCGATCAAGTCACATGCCAGTTTTATCAGGGTGGTTTCAATAAGTGCGTAACATATGATATGTTAGGAGCGAGCAGTTTCACAAGCAGGCAAGAAATCGCTGTGTATTAAAACAGTCACTTGAAGCGAGTTTTGCAATTGTTGTATACATATTTTTAAATGTAATTACTACTACTGTATTTTTGTAATAAAGTTACTGACACATTTTTGGGATACAAAACAACATGAGGAAACAACAGCTGCTGATGGATAAAAATGTGAATTACTGGCAAGTCCTACCTATTTAATTTAGAGATTGTAAGAGAAATGCATTCCCAATGGAACTGACCACATCTCCTAAAGTATACTGTTATCAGGCAAATATTAAATAACATGACCTGCTCACATTACACAATGCTCAATAATACCACACGGAAAACGTTATCCCCCTACTGCTTCACCATCATAGCGTATTGATTCTGTTTGAAATTCCCCCTAGACAATGCATAAAAAAGCCAGGCAGTCACGGTTTAGTATTGCAGCAGAAATGACGGTTGATTAAAAAGAGCGTGGGTCAGGGGTTATGCAGAAGGCTCAGGATAAGCTTGGTTAAAAATGGTTACTTCTTCAGGGTAGATTTTTGGCTGGAATGCAAAAGGTTTTTCAGAAAAACTTTGAATACCCCAACAAATCAACTAATTAACCCAGTTAAAATAATTATTTCACTTAAATAGGAGGCTGTGTGGTCCAGTGGTTAAAGAAAAGGGCTTGTAACCAGAAGGTCACCGGTTCAAATCCCATCCTCAGACACTGACTAATTGTGTGACCCTGAGCAAGTCACTTAACCTCCTTGTGCTCCGTCTTTCGGGTGAGACGTAGTTGTAAGTGACTCTGCAGGTGATGCATAGTTCACACACCCTAGTCTCTGTAAGTCGCCTTGGATAAAGGCATCTGCTAAATAAACGAATAATAATAATAAATAGTAAAAAAAAAAAAAAATTAAAAAAAAAGACAGTCTGCTTTTTAATACAATTACACAGTACAGGTTACCACAGTAATTCACTAATTCCTTAAAACATTTATTTTTCTAAACTTAAGAAAAAACTAAAGTAATTCCCCCCCATTCAGGAATCTATGCTGCTCGTGAATCCTGCATTCAATACATCCAGGTCAAAGGTGAAAGTAGCTTTAATTTCTTACCAGTACTGTATTATTGCTGAGTCTTCGATTTATTTATTTATTTTCAAATTAACTGAAGCCATACAAACTCTGACGCCGTTAAAATAACAGTATATAATAAAACAATAATAGTTAAATTAAACATCAAGTGTATTTATTGCAGATGATAACAACTCATTATTTGCTTTATATTGTCATCTCAAAAAATGTTAAATGTGCAAAAAGCCAGATTTTAAAAAGAGATCAGCTATTATTATTACCATTTAAAACATGATAAACACATAATCAGAATAATTAAAATCCATATGATTGTTATATTTTGAATGGCGCTAACACAGCCCAATACATTGGCCTATTCTGGAATTTCCTATTGTTTGCAGGTATGTGCTTCAATGGCAATAAAACCTGTGCTGTTTTAATTGTATTTCTAAAATGAGGTTTGAATGAACAAATCATGTAATCATGTAAGTGATAAATACCGGCCATCCCTACAGCCTGTGCAACTGTAGCCCAGATGTTGTTTTTCCTCTCAGTATCCTTGTATCCTTGTAGTAGCTGTTCTTTGGATCAAACAACTCTGAGAGATGTGAAGCTTCGATTATAAGTGGTTCATCCATGTTGATGGATATTCTGAAGTTTTCATCCAGATAGGACGTGTCATGCAATCCCAAACCACCCACCAGATTGGTTAGAGCTTACCGCTGCAGGAAAATGTCAGCGCCTGAGCTGCAAAATATCGCCGCCTAGCCGTTCAACAATTCTGCAGCTGCGATACTTTTCCGTTACATTATTTTTCCTCAATGCGAGTTCAGTCTCATAGAAATAAATGGTGAGCGATATGCGTGATGTTGCACCGCTCATGTCTGTTCTAGGCTTAACACTGAAACAACGCACGCTCTGTGAGCTGTGCAAATACTACCAGTAGGTGGCAGTAGCCAACTAATCTTAATACTAAACCACAAACATAACACTTACAAATACTTTTCTCAACACTTTGATCTGAGGATCTATCTGGTCTGTTTCCCTCTGGATTAACCTGACCCTTCTTACATCATCTGAAACCACTTTGTTTTGTAGAATCTTCTAGGGGAAAAACAGACTGCATTGCAATTACTCATGAGTCATGAGTGAACTTTTTTCCATTCATAAAGGCAGTTCTACATGACATCCTCAATCTAAAAGCATTAGTGTGCTGGTGAAGGCATAGTAAGGCATGCTGCACAGTAATGCTTCATAAATACTGGCTCCATATTTTAATTAAAACACTGTGATCTGTATTTGCTTGTTACCAGATTTACTTCAAACAGCTTAACACGAGCATCCAATACCAAGGACGAACCGTCAGTCATTACACTGATCTACTCCCGAGTATTCATGCCGGGGTGGGGCAGATTTCTTAAAATGTGCGAAATCATTGCCTAAACTGTAATGAAACCGTAACTATGTGTTTTTAATCTTCTTTTAACATATACAGTGCCCCCCTTTATAAGGTGGCCTGTTATACTGTTATAAGGCGGTACGGTCACGTCTCCCATTTGTTCTGGGTATTACTAAGAGGAGGGGATCACATACATAAAATACTCTACATCATTTGATTCCACATCAGCTGGAATACTTGCAATGGCACTGACCACACTGAAACAACACAAGTGCAGTACTCTCCGGCTAAGAAGAGCCCTGGAGAAGCGAGCAAAGTGTTCTTATAGCGAAGTGTTCTCTGAGACGGAGTTAAGCACCAGACACAATATGAATCAATAAATGAATCAATACATAAGTATTACTGGTCACGACACACATGCATCAGCATATGAAATGAACTGGATAAGTAAAAGCAAAACAATAGGGAAGTGTATGTTATTAAACTATAATAATGAAGCAACAGACAAACTATTGTTAATAAAACTAAAGCAAAACGCCGCGGTCAAAAAGCTTAAAAATCACTATGTACTATGAAATTAGCAGCCGTGTGTGTGCCGGTCTCTCACGATGGCACAGGCAAAAATAATGGCCGTTACCGAGGGTTAACTTAATGTTAATAAATTAAATAAATGAACACAGCGCCCCTACACACGTTACAAAATGCAGCGGCAATATACAAGACATGCACATTATTTAACTGAATGGTGAAACAACTCACCAGAATGGGAAAGGAAACCCCACATTGTTTGGCGACTTGTGTCTGATTCAGGTTTTTTTCAAGAGCTTGAACAATTTCCAACTTTGTGTAGCAAGAGAAACAGCGGCGCATTTTTTCCATTTGTTTACATGCCATTTTGTAGCGATGCGGTGTACTCGTGGAAATCAGAATACAAAACAATTCAATGATAGGACGGTGGTTATGAAAAGATTTAATAAACCCTGTCCCTCAAGACACTCTCGCAATGACAAGTCGCTTTTTACAAACCACTACTAAGAAGAAACCAACCATACTGTTCTGCTATTGTGTTCCTGAATGGAAACCTGCCATTACTGTAAACTCCACATGTTTCAAAAGCACTAAGTGGCATTTCAAAATGTGCACAGATTTATCATTTATAACCCTTCACAAAGCGGTGTGTAACATGATTAGTGTAGAGCCCATTGACAGATTGCCAGGGCGCTGACATTATGAAGGAATTTTGTTCCCTCTGGCGCTTCACAATAGAGCCCACATGTGCAAGCTGCAGATAACATCGTTAGTAATTCAAAGTAAACATTTCCTTTGCCACTGCTGTAAAGGAAGATGCCCCCCAAACATATTAGCCGTGTGAAAGTTTGCTTTTAAAATAAACTTCATTATCACAGGTACTCCCATGAAATCACAGCTACTTTATTCATTCGGGTCCTCATTGAAAATGTGGACTCTTGTGCACTGATTCCATCTGTCTTCTGTCACAATCTACAAAGGCGAACACAATAACTGCCTTGGATTTCCACAGATCTTCAAACTAATATAATGATCTTCTGTCGGAATGAATCTGGGTAGAATATGGGAGACACACCATAGCCTGGATTAATGCAGTCTGATATTAGATTAGGAATTTCTTCCTTGGTTGGTAATGTACTAAATCTCCAAAGACTATTGGGACAGAGTTACATATTGGAGGGCAAGAGTTACTGAACACGGAAACAATTCAAGTCAAGTGTAAAGGACCAGCTGCTGGATAATTTTCAGTGATGATAACCGTGACAATAAGAACCATCATCTAGCACAGAGGTTTCCAAAATATGGCCAGTGAGTATATCCCAAGATACCCCAAATTAACCTATTCACTCATACCCAAACCATCAATCTGATACACAACAGCTAACCCTGCATCTCAAAAACAAGCTCTTTATCACAGAACAACATCCTGGCTGTTCATGTGACCCAACAAATATCAAACATTTCCCATTTTGGGAATATCAACTGCTAAAGCAATTACATCGTTCAAAACGTCTCCAGATTTGTCAGCCCTATTGTAACAAAGCATATAAGCTTACAGTGCAGTATAAGGATTCATGTGGTTTACTTTGTGCAGTGGGTTACTGTGTATCCTTTTTAATGGACGTACATATTTGCACACTACTGACCACATGTTACTAAGAATGCAAGCATAATCGAGATTACTCCCGTGTCAATATTTCTGACCAGTGTGCCTTAGCCATCTCAATGGGTCTATTTTAACAAACCTAAACAGTAGTGGATCTTAATTCTGCTGCACTAAAATGTATGAACCTGTTTTAGTTGTGGTCCTCATTCCACTGTTTAGTTACTGTATGTAGTGATGTTACAAAGTGAATCAACGAATCACTTCTAGTGGGAAAGACAACAGCAGGTATTTAGTGGCCAGCAGCAAAAGTTTCATCAAATATGCATTTTCATGACTGATTTGGTACTACAGAACACTCTCAGTTTTATTATTATTATTTCCAGGTAGTTTCAGTTCTCCAGGTGAAATATCAGGAAAATGTAGACAACCTGAAAGCAAGGTTTGCAAACAAAAGAGCGAGACAAACTTGCTTTAGCCAGAACACTGTAATTAAAGCACTAATAACTGGTCAAACCAGTCTGGCAATGCTTTCAGGTTTTTTTTCCTTCTACTCTCAAACAAGCATATTTACTAACACCTCTCCCAGCTATGGCCAAAAGCTTTGCATCCCCCTACAGAATTAACTAATTATGCTTCATAAAGTCGAATGAAACCTGCTGAATAATGTTACGTTAACATAATGAATTACATACCGCTTTGTAGTTTTCAACATTTCGAAATCTAACATGAAATACTGTACTACTATTATGGCTTCTGGTAGGCTTTTGCGATATCATTTTGTAGTTTCTTTGATTACATGATGTGAAATAAAAGGTCTAAATTATGTTCATATAGTTATGTCTCAATCCTAGAATTCTATGCATAAAACTTTTGTAGCTGTACAAGAATACAGCTGGTTTACTGTAATATTCATTTTTAGGGGTTAGATTTGAAATCAAATGCCTGTTTTTTTGTACTTTTTTCCTTTGTTGCCTGGAATGCTCTAGATGGGTAATATCTCTGCATCCTCTTTACTTTCTGCTGTAAGCCTCTTTGAGACAGTAGCATAGGGTTAGGGTTCCTTGTGCCTCCAGAGGATACATTGAGTTATGAATGCTTTAAACAAAGCCAGGTTACTGTTGTAAGTCAAGGGACCTACCATGATGATGAGGTCAAAGTGATCAAGACCAAATATCCAATGTGGGAGAGAATAGCAAGAAACCTTCATGTTTCAATTCAGACAAATATATACAAATAAATCATATTTATTTAAAGTAGGCTGACATTTAAAACATGTTCACTGGTCTTGAACGAGTTCGTTATTTTTGTATTTGCTTAACCACAGTGTAGCCGTGCCAACAGCTTTATTGCAGCGGTCTTGTTTTTTGAAGTTTTGAGGTTCACAGCATTCAAATGTTGGCTGCCGTTCAGGGGCAGGCCCAACAAGCTGATTGGAAATTTAAGGGTGACCCTAATGATAGGTGTCAGTAATTCAAATGTAATCCATGAGTTTTCACATAAATCCCTACTGGATTACTTTTGCAAGCATGTGGCGTTATTAGTTCATGACACATTTGACACACATACTTATTAAAAGTCTGCAATCACAGACAGGATGGACTGTATCTGCCTGCTCCATGCTGACTAAAGCCATCTGCATGTTTCACTGAACCACTGCTGCACCCGACACAGCCAGCACAGCACTGAGAAAACAAGCTGCACACAACCAATCAATGCACAGATAGTACAGTTCTTCATCTTGGACTAATTGATGTCAGGCTTGTGCTGATTGCAATGCAATGCCCTATTTCAGAATTGGAAGTGCATTTACCAGCTAAGTAAAATGTACAGTTGTTACTTTGCAACCAGCTTCTTGCAGACTCTGCAAGGTCCTTCTGGAGAACAGACTTTGATGCAGATTTCCATTCCAAGCGTCCCTGAAGGAATCAGAAGCAGGAATCATTGAGGAATGATCATGCATGCCTCCAGAATTGCAACACCTTGCAGACATCTTGTAGAATCAGTTTTGTCCTGGCTGCCCATGTTGGCTCATACACAGAACTAACAGTGTTGTGGCAGGTATTTGAAATGAATTTATTTGTTCTTTTTCTGTCAATTTCAAATGAAACACAGCTATTTTGCCCTCGGCTCCGTCACGCCACTTACCCACAGGTGTGTTTGTTGATTATACAGTGCAGATATTATCTAGATCCTTCTGGGAAATTGTAACCAGAAGGTTTCCTGCTGTACAGACTTTGAAGAGATGCACTATGAAGTTCAGCACCATATTGTCTACCAGTACTTATTTGATTTTAAGGAATCTAAGTGGTCCTCAGTCTAAAGCAAACTCTTTTTCTGTGTTTTGCAACTATGTACCATAGTTGTAGCTTACTGCAAAGATAATAAATAAAAGAAAATATATATAAAAAGCTTTCCCGTCACTGAAAGAGACACTGCTCCACGCAAAGCTCTCTGTGAGTAGAAAAGAGTTTATTGTTTGTACGTATTAAAGAAAGGCAGCAAGTAGTAAACCAGGCTTTATACATGGAAGAAGGTATTAGCTAGTGCTGATGTTTGTCTGCTGCACAAACAGGAAGTGTCTTCCTCAAAGCTAGCTATATCCTTTCATTACCTTGAAGGTGACAGCCATTAAAACATAGACTGAATTCCACAGACGTGCACGGATAGCATCATCATAAAAGAAAACTGTGTTACCTTTATCTTCACAGAGGTTCGAATGATCATTAATGACCAGTACAGACTCTAAAATGTTTAAAGTTTGGAGAACTATTATTTAAATTTGAAACTATACCTGATTCAATTGATAATGTAAACACAGTAATAGCGTTTGGTCCGGTATCTTTGCAGTATCAGTATTCTACCAGTTATGTTTGCAAAGAAATATGGTTCCCCTTATCAGCCTTGGTAGTCGGTGTGTTATTGATGTCAGTAAAGTCTGACTAGAGGTCATTTGGCAGCAAACACTGGCACATACTTGAGTGCTTTATAACTGCATAGACCTGTTGCCCTGAACTATTCATTGGGAGGAACAGGGACGTGTTTTCAGTGTTGCCAGGGATAACAAATATGATTATGCACGATATAATAACCAGATCAAGAGAAAAGGTTTGTTCAAAACTCTGCATAGCAGAGTTCATGCTCCCCTCAAGTGGGTGCATCGAAATAGGGAGAAAAACACAGATGGTTTTTAAGCCTCCAGCCGTAACATTTTAGAATTGGAGCACAGAGCTGGTGCAAGATTGGGATACGCTGATGGCCGCTCCAGGGTTCACTGTTTGTTTCCCACAAGGTCGCTCACCCCGACGGGTCTGAGCTGGGGAGGATAATGTATGGTAAGGTTGTGGAAGGAAGCTACATAGGGCTCGGAATAATATGTAGTTGGTATCCACTGATGTGACGGTGGTATTATGTGCTGAATGGAAAACTACATGTCCCAGAGTGCAATCGGTGACATAAGCGCTGATGCGGTGGAGCATCGCTGTTCAGGTGCACTCAATACATTAATTGGGACTGATTTAAAAGATGTGGAAAAGACACTTTCGAGTCTAGGTGGAGACCAAGATGACGAGATAGACAAGATAGCACAGAGAGAGAGAGAGAGAGAGAGAGAGGCAGAGGGTAAGGAAAACTAAAGAAAAGAAAAAGAGTGAAACTTGAAATCCTGTGCTGTTTAAATTCATTTGAAAAGAGTTTTTGTGAAGCCAGTAAGTAGCTTAGCTGCCAGGTGTGGGATTGGGAAAAGTTACCTTGAACTTTAGTTACCACTGTGTGACGGGGTGCCCGTCCCCTTTTTTGTATCTGTATTATTATTATTATTATTATTATTATTATTATTATTATTATTATATTGTGTTTGTGTGCGGGCTAAAAGCATCTGACATTGTTATTTATTATTTGAGTATAATGTGTAGTCTCCGTGGATGGGGTTAAATCCCGTGGGAATGTGGCTGGAGCCTTAATAAGGTAATTATATGATTAATGGGTAATTAAGGCTCCAGCCACATAGAATAAAAGGACCCACTCTGGGCTCATCAGGAGAGTGTCGAGGAGTAGAAACTAAACAAATGCTACAAGTGCTGGCTCAAAACCAGCACGATACTTGTTTTGCTGCTCTGTTTCATTATTGTTTGTTTGTTTGGCCAACGTGCCCTTTTGTTTGAGTGTTTTGTTTACAACCTCTTGATTTATTTATTTAATAAAGCACTGGCGCCGTAGCGACTCAGTTTCACCCGTAGTACTGCCAGGTTGTGGATTAATTTCCTGGTCTGACGTCACCCTACAGCCATCTTTGTGACACACCCCAAAGAGAGCTAGGAATTATTTTGTGTTTTATGTTTTGAATGGTTTATTTTGTTTTCTGTTACATGTCAAAAAGGAATAACCTCACAGGCTTTGAACTGTTACCACGGTGTGCTGTGTCCAGAGAATGTCAGTCTGGAGAACACGAAACTGTGCATAAAGTTGTCAATGACAGGGACACTATCACACATTTAAAACCTCACTGAACATCTCAGCCAATCAGGTTCCAAGTAGAATGCTCATTATCTCACTGGTAGATGCCCTCTAAAAACGAAGTCAATCAGCTACATGAATTGTAAGCAACCTAAAGCGATTCAAAATACTACCAAAAAACACATTTAAAAACCGTCCTCATACACTAATATCCTCTGCAGTAGATTCTTGAAATGTATTTTTGTTTATGAATAAGTCGCCCTGGATAAGGGCGTCTGCTAAGAAATTAATAATAATAATAATAATAATAATAATAATAATAATAATAATAATAATAATAATCATAATCACTTTGCAAAAACAAAAGCATTACCAGCATAATATACTAGTATGGCATCTCTGGTTTTGTTATGAATGTATCTTCTGTTTTACTTTGTTACAAATTAGCAGCATTTCTCCAGAATTTCTCCTTTTTTGTACTCGTAGAACATCCTTTCCAACATGCAGTCAAATTGTAACCTGTGCTCCTGCTGTACAATGTCACACGCGCGGAACAATTTGTAGCAATGTAGATTTCAGGAGTCACAATCACATTTGAAACCTGTCTTTAAAACTGACATTATAAAGAGAGGACAGGAACTGAATTTAGCAAGCTTTACAATTTGTAAGGTTGTTTTGCGTTACTCCCAGGGTCACTGAATTTCATGCAGGTCTTGATACCTTGTCAGTTCCAGGACTATAAGCTCCATGACCTGTGCTCTTATATAAACTGACTGACCTCTTCCTTCAGACACACTTCCTTGTTCATTTCTGTGAGGTTTTGTATAGGGTCAAGGCAATTCAAAGGCCAATGAGGTCAGCTGACTGCAACACTTTTCCTTGCAATTCAGCTGACTTTCCACAGCGGCTGCCATTCATTTTTCCAGGAGCTGAGGGTGAACAGTGCATATCCATTAGCGCTGTTATGCACTGATGACTGCAGTTTCAGCAAAAATAAAAACAAAAAAGACAGTTATACAACAGTTTATATTTGATGGCCTCAGAACATCTGTGCAATCCAATTCTTTTCAGGGCTGATGAAGATAGATATTTTTTCCAAGACTGCTTGCTACCCAAGCAGCTCAGTGGAGAAGGTGCAGGATTTTATTGCAGCACTCGCCACTCATAAGGGTTTCTAGACTGTAAAAATCAAGTGAATACACAGCGCTTCCTTGTTCTGTCATGATTTGATCACTCACATTCTTGTGTTTGTAAGGTATAGAGTGAAATACTGAGGTAGCACTGTATAAAGCCTCTCCTGTTTTTTAATGATACAGGTACTTGTGCTCTAATGAGTGACGACTTAAAACACATTTCACGTCACACCTTCTTTGTTTCAGATTCCCACCATAACTAATTAATTCACACTACAGTATATATAGCCTTTTAGAGATCTATTACCTGAATAACTCTTCACTATGATCGATTCTACTACAGGACCAAATATAAAAGTGTAACTTACTACTAATTTAAGAAACTTTCCCAACCCCTTGGCAGTTTTTATTTTAATTAGGCACGGAACATCAGTGATGTGGTTTGTGGTGACAGTGATGATCACAGCAAGCACATGTGAAACACATCACCTTTTTAAGGCTTCCTGGGGGATACAGCCATGTTGCAATACAATTTTCTGTACATTGCGAGTTATGTAAAGCACTTACACAAGAGTAGACAGAAAATCTCCCTGTATTTTACCTTCAAGCTCAACTATAAAAGATCCTTGAACAATACTATGTCTATATAGAGGACACTTGAAATTCTATGGCAGACATTTAAGAACAGATTTTACTGTGGCAAGGTCAGCTTTGCCACGTTACTGAACAAACAGTTCATTTTTATTGTACTTTACCCAAAGTGATGCTTGACTTACGAGAATCATAAAATATATAGGAACAACCTGTTTCACACCAATATCTTAGGAGAGTCAGGTCTCTTTCAGGCAAAAAGTCACATGATCACACAACACTGCAGCTACAAGGTTAAAGTCACTGGCACATTTCACCAAGGTGTTTATATAAGCTTTCAAATTTCAGATCGGGCCAGAGTCAAATCAAAGGATTTCACAAAGTGGCTCATTTATTGTTTAAAGACATTCCCTAATGCCCATGCTCTGCTCTGCTCTGCTCCCCTAGATATGGTCTACATTTGGGAGCTAGGATCTTTGAAGCAAACACAGGATGACTGGACCTCACCTTGCATCAAGTCTGTGTGTAACATGTAGATATCAAAAGAAGGTCCTTTTCACAAAATCACACTGCAGTCTCAGCAACTGCTTGCTGAGTAGGCAGGATATGTATCTGAAGCTACCAATCAAAAAAAAAACTGAGGGCAGTTGTCAGCAACTGTAGTAACTGAACATGGCTCTATATAAAAAGTTCAAATGGTTAACTGCACAGTAGCTGCATTTCTGAGCGCATTTCTCACACAGGCAGTTAACTTCATGCATTCCATGAGTTTCATATCTCAAACTTGTGTTTCTTATTACTGAATGGGAAACATAACAAGCCCAGCCTACACAGAAACCACATTAACCTGACAAACTTCTGCTGTAAATCACTGACCTGTTGCTTTTCAAAGAAAAAAATGCCTTCCAGCTTATTAATAGCATTAAAAACTAATAAAGACAAATCCCTTAATACTTTGTAATCAGTGGTGTTGCTATTTCAAAGCGTGGTTTCTTTGTTTCTAAAATAAGAACAAGCTGGCATAAAACGCATTAAAAATGTCAGCAGTTCAGTCATCAATCAGACTTTACACTGAAAGCATTCCAATAACTGACCTGTTACCATTATTTTAATAACCAAATGCTTTCAGTGTATTAATAGCTAGACATTTTACCATAGCAACTTGAATTAACTTTGCACCACACACACACAGTTAGGGCTCACCTTAATTAAATGTGTTATTATTCAACTTAGATGTATGGTTTATGGTGAAATTTGGAAACGTGGTGGTCTCAGCTTTATTCATCTGCATCGTAGAGCTTTGAAAGGGAAGCATGCCTGACTGTAGCACGTGCAGTACCGCTATCCCTCGCATTCCAGGAGTACTAAACACCACACACAAAATATACTGCATGCAAATACACTATTAAAAAAATACTTTAACTTCACAAACTCACCCTCTGATGTAGTAAGATGCTCTCCCACAGACACAGACACAGCCCCGCATACCAAAGACAGGAAAACTAGCCTTGTAGCCATGATGCCAGCTCCTGCAATTGACAGACAGCAAAATGTTAACTTCACCAAGCATACTGTACACATACATGATTCACCCCACATATGAAACATGAAGTGAAGTTCATAACACAAAAAAACTAAACATTTTATTACACTGTATTATGGATTGTAATCTTTCTTTTAAAATGCTATTTATAATCCCAGTTTTGCAACAGAATTATTACAGCATTCAGTACCAAGGGTTTCTAAGTCTTGAGTAATTACCCTAAAAACTACCAAATTACCATTTTTTAAAAAAATGTGCACTGCATAGTATAAGCCACACAATGAGATATACAGATACTTAGGACAGAACCTTGAGCTTCTGAATAACAAATCAAAACAGAAAATGGATTTTAGTAAATGCATATCCCTTGCAAAAGATAAGAATATAACATAGTGACCAGGAGCTCTATACTACATTCCTATTTATGTATATTAAAATGAAGGTGTATAATAATTTGAATTTGTGTATTATTAATTGATCCATGTAACTGAATGATGTTACTCTACATTTGTACATAGGGGCTCCTTTACTCAGATGAGATGTACCTTCAGTAAAACTGGAAAACCAGACTGGACATGACCCTTCATCAAGGACTATTCGTATGAATAAATCAGGACTTGAGCATGAATGGAACATTAGGCTGCTGGTGCTTCATTGGAATTCAATAGGAAATATTTGATTCATGTGCTGGGTTAAAATATGTAGTCCTCTGGTCCTCATGATTATGAAACATGATTGCTGCTACAGTAGATCCCTTCCTGTACATAGGGGTTATTATCTTAATACAGCGATGGCCAAACAATTTGCATCGACCTGTAGAATGAACTAATTTTGCTTCATAAAGTCGAATGAAACCTGCTGAATAATGTTATGCTAACATATTGAATTACATACTGCTTTGTATTTTTCATATACTTCACGAAAAACTGACAAAAACTGGGAAATATTTTTCACTTTGAGATACCTATAAACTTATGCTATTCAAAAATATGCGTTTGTATTGCTCTTTTTAATACCATATTATGAGATTCCAACACTATTTCATGTCCCACTTAAGTATTGGTTTGCTGATGGGCCACGTTTATCGTTTATTTTAAGAGGTTTTATATATATATATATATATATATATATATATATATATATATATATATATATATATATATATATAATTACAATGATTTCTCTCCAGTTGGCTACAGCAGATGTCAGCCAGCCAGCCTTCTAATGTAATTCAAATTAAAAGGACACAGTGTACATTTCAATACTAGACTTCAAAAGAATATAAAACCCTGATTCCAAGTATTACTAAACTGCAATAGACAACCACCATACCAATGGTATGCAAGCTACGAAATCCATAACATAAAGCCAAATAGATGATTAAACAAAATGCATGCAGGACTTGGATTATATGAAGACCACAAACAAACACTAATAACAGCCTCTCTATACAGCACAACAATTATGATATTCTGGACTGGGAAAGCTGTAGAAGTTTCCTTAACTAGAGCAAGATGTTTCTTGCTTTCCTTTTGTCCCAGGATGGAAACTATCTTCTTACCATCAGATATAATCTTGACATCTGCCTGGCCTCATACCACAGAGGATACAGCCAGGAAGCACATTGAAAGGACAGCTGGACTTCGCAAGCTCAACCTTAATAACGTGTGTTGAACAATACACTAACCGAGCTTCACAACTGGATGAGCAGGTCTTCTGTACTGTTAAACCAGAACCTCCACTATATCCCTCTAGCCCCCCACAAAGGACAATCCTCCATACCGAACAAAGAGCCAAAACAGTGGACAGCATTATCCTGGAGAATTCCACTTCAAGTTATTCTTTCAACTTGTAAGGGTGCCTACATATACCGACATTCCACTCCTTTGCTTGTTTTATTTTGATACTAAAGGAAAATGAACCTTCAGAACTAGTTTTTTTTTTTGTTTTACTTTAGAGACAGAGGATACCATGGGTAGGCCATCATCTCTTGAGGATCTGAAGAGCAATATTGGATTTCTGTGAAGGCCCATTCACACCGGACGCGACGCGACGCGACAAGCGAATGTTTCATATGACACGAAAAAAAATGTAACATTTAGTTTTGATACGAACCATTCACACTGCCTGCGATGCGACGGGACGACACTGAAGCGACACAAACAAAATAGGTTAGATGTCTATTTTTGTGATTTTGTCATGCGGCAGCAAGGGCCAATCAATCAGAGGAGAGCTACCTATCACGCATGCCTGTCACTGGTGTGAAAGGTAGTGTCGCAGCTAAAGTATAATTTTAATCACAGGACAAATCACATCACGTCCAGTGTGAATAGGCCTTGACTGGGGAGTAACTGCCTCATATGGGATCACTTGCTGTCCTATTTAAATTTAGACCAGCTAGTCACTGATATGTAAATAGTATAAACAATCAGACATTTTTATTAGTTTTCTCACATAAAAAAAATAAATAAATAAATGTAAACACCAGTTTCATGTCATATCTTGTCCTAACCAGGGAAGACACATTGTTATGGCACTGGTAATAAATGAAGACATTGTATTATTATTATTATTATTATTATTATTATTATTATTATTATTATTATTTATTTCTTAGCAGACGCCCTTATCCAGGGCGATTTACAATCGTAAGCAAATACATTTCAAGTATCACAGTACAAGTAATAATACAATTAAGAGCAAGATAAATACAATGACTTTGGTTCAAGCAAGTACAAGTATGACAAAATACAATTCAATAATACAGCAGATAAGTGTCAGTGATAGTTACATCAGGATATGATTAAATACAAAATACTACAGATTAAACACTTGGCAGATTACAGTACTCTGAAGTACAGGATTAAATGCAGTAAAATAGGGGGCAGATAAGAGCAAGTAAAGCGCATTTAAGGAAGGGTGATAAGTGTCCCAGGGGAAGAACAGAGGAGTTCTACATGTGCTTTCTGAAGAGGTGAGTCTTGAGGAGGCGCTGGAATGTGGTCAGGGACTGGGCGGTCCTGACATCTGTAGGAAGGTCATTCCACCACTGCGGGGCGAGGGTGGAGAAGGAGCGGGCTCTGGAGGCAGGGGAGCGTAGAGGAGGTAGAGCCAGTCTTCTAGTGGAGGCGGAGCGGAGAGGTCGAGTGGGGGTGTAGGGAGAGATGAGGGTCTGGAGGTAGCTGGGTGCAGTCTGGTCAAGGCATCTGTAGGCTAGTACAAGAGTCTTGAACTGGATGCGAGCGGTAATCTGGAGCGAGTGGAGTGAGTGGAGTGAGTGGAGTAGTGGAGTTGCGTTGTAACGAACATGTGCAGTTCTCTCTCTTCCTCTCAAAACCCACTAATGAAAATAAAATGTATTATGACAGAAGCTTTAGAGAGAATATTTTCTGTGGTGTATTATAGTAAAGTATACTGGGCATAATAATATACAAGGGAGGGATTTTATAGATACTTGTGTTGTAGTCAGTAGTCACAAAGAACAGTATATAGCGAGAAAACAATTTAGGATGCTTTATCATTTAGAAGTCTAAACTGATATCCCTTTGAATTAGAGGTGTTTTAATTAAACAGGTCTCGTGCAAGTGCTATTTGGTCAGGAATCAAATACCTAATATTTCTGTATATAGGCAGTTCTAAAAGTCAGAGCCATTATTTCATGAACTGGACAGTACAACAGCTTAACTACATTCTTCAAAGAGGGTCCATCCTCCAAGGCACATTCGTAACAGATTTGACAAAACAGTATAAAATAATATCACAGTCACTGCCTCTGGCGTTGCAGGTCAGGAGCTGAAAATGCAAGCAACCCAGTACAAGTTGTAACAAAACCTATATACAATTAAAATGTTGAATTATTTCAGTAGTTCAGTATTTAAGATACTGCATGAAGCAAAACAAATGTGAACCATTATTTGATTTAATCAAGTCTCCAAATGTGTCTGAAGATACATTTTATATGATATATGTGTCCGATGTAGATATAGAGTAGAAATGCAAGACTCTGACCAACTATTGTTTAAAACCTTCGACACGTGCTGTAGCCTATCAGGGCATGGGAATCGTTATAATCTCTTATTTTTGTTTACCCATGTTAAGAAAAACAAACAACAAAACAAAAAGTACAGTCTAAAAAAAAGAGAGAGAGTCTTGCCTGTGTACAATAACACTGGCGTGTTTATACAGAAATTGGCAGCCATCAATCCCTGGAGTAAGCAGAACCGTCAAAAACATGCACTGGGTTAAAGGTATACTCTTCCTGGTGCACACAGTAATTGGATACTCTAGTTGGATGCAACCATGCATAGCACTCTGGGATTAGAATTTCAACATGTAGTGCGATTAAATGCACTTTCTCCCCCCCAATACAAAACGGCTGTAACTAAAGTGGATCCTACAATTTATGACAACTGGCTGTTACAGATGGGGACGGGCATAATAAGGCAACATTTTTTGAGGCGATTTGTTTTTAAATCAAGTCAGAAGTCTGTCCACTACCAGCCCAAAGAATAGATAATCGCTGCATATACTACATGTGGGTAGATTGTTATGTGTACTCTGGGGCCTCAATTTCCTGTTTAGTAAAGAGACTCATCATGTGCTTCTATGGAAAAACAATGTAGCCTTCAATGGCTCTACCAATCAGATTCCAGTTCTGTACAGCGTAGACCACTGTGATCTATATCTACAGAATATAGAATAGCACCTCATACCAAATGCCATGTGGTTCCCAAAATATAGTTTTTGACAGCTCAACCAATTAAATATCAGTAGTGTGAAAAAGTCCAGAACTTTATTAATCACCTGGTTTTGTAAATCACGCACAAGTACTAAGCTACCAAAGCACAGTTTACCATCCACAGAATACAAATCTTAAATCTGCTTGTTGGACTGGTTACCAGCTTGCAGTACAATTTGAAAAAGATCTCTCATTAGACAACATGGAGAAACTGTACTGTTCTGTCAACAACAGTCATTTAGGCCTATACACAATACATGCAATACATTTTAAGGAAACTACATTAAAGAAATGTATTTTTCTCTATATATTTTCTCAACAGTATGACATCAAAATCAACTCTGGCTGAAGACCAGCAATGGATTGCAATTGATTTGCAGCAGTCCTATTGAAGACTGTGACAGCTTTATATTGGATAGGTGATTGTGCTCTTGCAGGTTCACAAAGCTTTCAGAACGCGCCACTCCCTAGTTACGGAAAGAAAATGAAGTACAGTTTTATACACTCATGAGGAATATCCTTTTATAAGTTCCCTTGACGCTGCACATCTCTAAAAGTAATTTGGTCAGTCCTCATTTGTGGCATAGTTACTCACAGCATTTCATTTTGGACACTTAACAGCTGTGCTCTGTCCAGAGGCAGACAACCATGCCTATTTATCATTGCACTTCGGGTTGAGTGCTCAGTTTTGATTTCTGATTGGCTAAAAACTGGCTTCACAGCTTTTCCAGCAGAAAGATCTTCAAGGGAAACATTGCCTGGCAACATGGCTGCTAATCAATCATATGCATAACACACCCTCTCCACATCCCTTTCTGGCAGCTTTCACTGTTACAGAGCTCATGCAGACTTTGAAATTGTGCAAGTCAACCTGCGACTTTAACAACTCCTGAGTGGTTTACAGGCTGGGAAGGGAACTTCTGAGAGGCTTGTTATTGTTAATGTTATGGTTCTAAGAGATATTGAATTAATTCCTGGATTTACCAAGCTGCTGGGGTGGGGTTACAAATTGAATTCAGGAGTGCAGAGAAAATGACGCTTCACGTTGACATGGTTTGAGATTTTGTGCTTCAAAACAGGGTAAATTCATCACAAAGCGGTTTGTTTTTCCTTTGTATCCTGTCTATTTGTTTGGTTTCTTTAAAGCAAGTATGGATTGGCAGCGGGCGGTCACATGTAATCGATGCTCCAATCAGAGGGCTGAACAGAACTCTCAAATTCCAAAGCAGAGGGCATCAGTTGAGACTTATATTGAACTTAAGCTCCGCAGAGTCGAGGTATCATAATTTTAGCCGTGGTATAACCGTGTAATAGTTTAAACCTGTTATTTGAAGGCTCTATCGCCTGTCTGTACTGAACATGTGAATTAAGAGTATTAAATACGTTGCATTAAGAAACTGGGGAAGATACTAGTTGAAATGAGCACTGCAGTTTTGCAATGCAAACACCTCAAACTGATCCCCACATACAAAATGCAAATCCTCCAATATTCTCACTGCTGTCCTGAATGGTATATTTTGCTTATGAGTAGAACAACATGTTCAGCAGCAGCTTTTGTAATAGCTGGATATCGAAAGCATTCCCATTGAAACAAAACAAAATAGCAAATTCAAGGGCGAATAATAAAACCAAAATTAAGACATTTAAATATGACGAATGCTTGCACAAGGAACAATCTTTACATTTCAACAGGAAATATCAATCTTTACATTCCTGTGATGGAAGCCTTACCATAATAAAGTCTGCTTCCAGATGTAATATTATCTTATAATATTATCTTGTTATCCAAATCTAGTTCCCATCAACACTAATTAGCATGAGGATAACATCTGACATAATATAGTACAACTTTACTTGTTTCTTGTGATTCCCAATGCAGCCAGAGAAACCCAGAATAAATCTCCCCTTGGAACAAGACATTAGAGCCAAACCTTACACATTATGTCTCAATATGTAATGCTAAGCTCTCAGAGGCACACGCACAGTTATAAATATGTCAACACAGAAATTATAAAAATTGTATATATACAGTACTGTGCAAAAGTTTTAGGTAGGTGTGAAAAAATGCTGTAAAGTAAGAATGCTTTCAAAAATAGACATGTTAATAGATTATATTTATCAATTAACTAAATGCAAAGTGAGTGAACAGAAGAAAATCTAAATCAAATCCATATTTGGTGTGACCACCTTTGCCTTCAAAACAGCATCAAGCATCAATTCTTCTAGGTACACTTGCACACAGTTTTTGAAGGAACTCGGCAGGTAGGTTGGCCCAAACATCTTGTAGAACTAACCACAGTTCTTCTGTGGATTTAGGCAGCCTCAGTTGCTTCTCTCTCTTCATGTAATCCCAGACAGACTCGAGATCAGGGCTCTGTGGGGCCATACCATCACTTCCAGGACTCCTTGTTCTTCTTTACGCTGAAGATAGTTCTTAATGACTTTCGCTGTATGTTTGGGGTCATTGTCATGCTGCAGAATAAATTTGGGGCCAATCAGATGCCTCCCTGATGGTATTGCATGATGGATAAGTATCTGCCTGTACTTCTCAGCATTGAGGAGACCATTAATTCTGACCAAATCCTCAACTCCATTTGCAGAAATGCAGCCCCAAACTTGCAAGGAACCTCCACCATGCTTCACTGTTGCCTGCAGACACTCATTCGTACCGCCTCCAGCCCTTCGCTAACAAACTGCCTTCTGCTACAGCCAAATATTTCAAATTTTGACTCATCAGTCCAGAGCACCTGCTGCCATTTTTCTGCACCCCAGTTCCTGTGTTTTTGCATAGTTGAGTCCCTTGGCCTTGTTTCCACGTCGGAGGTATGGCTTTTTGGCCGCAAGTCTTCCATGAAGGCCACTTCTGACCAGACTTCTCCGACAGTAGATGGGTGTACCAGGGTCCCACTGTTTTCTGCCAGTTCTGAGCTGATGGCACTGCTGGACATCTTCCGATTGCGAAGGGAAGTAAGCATGATGTGTCTTTCATCTGCTGCAGTAAGTTTCCTTGGCCGACCACTGCGCCTATAGTCCTCAACGTTGCCCGTTTCTTTGTGCTTCTTCAAAGAGCTTGGACAGCACATCTGGAAACCCCTGTCTGCCTTGAAATTTCTGCCTGGGAGAGACCTTGCTGATGCAGTATAACTACCTTGTGTCTTGTTGCTGTGCTCAGTCTTGCCATGGTGTATGACTTTTGACAGTAAACTGTCTTCAGCAACCTCACCTTGTTGGCTGAGTTTGGCTGTTCCTCACCCAGTTTTATTCCTCCTACACAGCTGTTTCTGTTTCAGTTAATGATTGTGTTTCAACCTACATATTGAATTGATGATCATTAGCACCTGTTTGGTATAATTGTTTAATCATACACCTGACTATATGCCTACAAAATCCCTGACTTTGTGCAAGTGTACCTAGAAGAATTGATACTGTTTTGAAGGCAAAGGGTTGTCACACCAAATATGGTTTTGATTTAGATTTTTCTTCTGTTCACTCACTTTGCATTTAGTTAATTGATAAATATAATCTATTAACATGTCTATTTTTGAAAGCATTCTACTTTACAGCATTTTTTCTCACACCTGCCTAAAACTTTTGCACAGTACAGTATATATTATAAACTCCTTTTGTTGGTGGCTGAGGGAAAGGGTTCAACTTCCAGAAAGATAAACTCTTTCTGGAACTAACCCTGTTTTGAGGCAGTACACTCGCACTGTTAAATTATATAATTTCATGACCCTTGTGTTAGGAATGTTTTTTGAGAAAGGTACACTTTTTTTTTCACAGCCACATACCAGCCTATTCTACATTTGGATTCTGGTTAAGGTGTATGCTGTATAAATTAAGTTTTTACACTACAGTGATGCACAAAAGTTTGTTGGAGAGATACGGTCATCAAGACTTGCCAAGTTCAGATAATGGTCAGCCACAAACACCGTTCACAGGGAATCATGCTGTGAAAAATTGCATTGAGCAAAAAGAAACTGTACATTAAATAAATCTGACTGGTCCTTGTGTGAACTGATCCATCTTGACTTTAACCACAAGAACATTAGCCTGTGCTCGATTTCAAAATAGTACTGACTAGCAGCTAACAAAACCAATACTGAGAAATAAATCTGGCCAGCAATCTTATTTTAGTGTAAAAAGATCCCTGGTGATTTTTTGTGATCCCTAGACAAAATAATACATTTTGACAAGCAACGTTAGCACACCTAATAATGAGAAGCTTGCTCTTGTAAAAGCAGATTTTCATTTTGAAAAAACATTACAGAAACTTTATAGGCATGTAAACATGAGTTAATTAGGACCTTTCAAACTTGATTGGTCTCAGACCATCTCTATGTTTTTGAAGAGCCGGTCCGTAAGAAGTAAGTAAAAAGTAAACACCTTTCGTTTGAAAAAGTTGAAACATCACATAATGTATACCAAACCAACCCATGGGACCACCTGTTTTTTGCAATGCAACTGAAAGCAGGAACTATATTTAAATACTCTATAACGTTTGGCCTTTAACTTGACCTCCACAGATTTATGCCACAATAATTTGCTTGTAATTTGTTTTATATTTTTCGGTTGAACGGCTTTTGAGAACATAAAACCAAATTTTAAAAAAATAACAGTAATTTGAAAAATAAACTGACTGGTTCCCTTAAATAAGGGAATATATTTTGCATTTACACTGAGAACAAAGTTTGGAAATCTTGGTGCTGAGATCTGAATAGTGGCAGTAAGAACTTACTTTGACTGGTCCCCTTGGCAACCAAGACAACTTGTTTTTGGAAAGTGACACTCTGAGGTCATTCTCAACTCCTGTAGTGTTGCTTTCATGTTTCTAGATAAATGATTATCTGGAGAACGACGGTAATGATACTTAATCACCTAATTAGTGAGACAGTTGATTGGACACTGGATTAGGAGTGATTTCAGCTGTTGAAAGCAAATCACAGAAAAAAACAATATGCCACATCTGTCAAGAGAGCAGCGCTTCGTGCAATCGGCATGTTGGAGGCTGGACTAGGGCAGCGTACTGGTGTGGCTCACCGTCTTGGGTGCTCACAGCCATCAATTTCAAACCTGGCAAGACGGTATAACCAGACACACTCTGTCAATGACAGGCCACGAACTGGGAGACCAAGATCGACAGATCATTTTTCAATCACATCTAGATGTATCACATCTAGTGAAATTTATCCAAATATAAGTGATACATTTCTTTTGATGCACAAATATAAGTGATAAGTTTCTTTATATATATATATATATATATATATATATATATATATATATATATATATATATATATATATATATATATATATATATCTATATCTATATATATATATACAGTACTGTGCAAAAGTTTTAGGCAGGTGTGAAAAATGCTGTAAAGTAAGAATGCTTTCAAAAATAGACATGTTAATAGATTATATTTATCAATTAACTAAATGCAAAGTGAGTGAACAGAAGAAAAATCTAAATCAAATCCATATTTGGTGTGACCACCCTTTGCCTTCAAAACAGCATCAATTCTTCTAGGTACACTTGCACAAAGTCAGGGATTTTGTAGGCATATAGTCAGGTGTATGATTAAACAATTATACCAAACAGGTGCTAATGATCATCAATTCAATATGTAGGTTGAAACACAATCATTAACTGAAACAGAAACAGCTGTGTAGGAGGAATAAAACTGGGTGAGGAACAGCCAAACTCAGCTAACAAGGTGAGGTTGCTGAAGACAGTTTACTGTCAAAAGTCATACACCATGGCAAGACTGAGCACAGCAACAAGACATAAGGTAGTTATACTGCATCAGCAAGGTCTCTCCCAGGCAGAAATTTCAAGGCAGACAGGGGTTTCCAGATGTGCTGTCCAAGCTCTTTTGAAGAAGCACAAAGAAAAGGGCAACGTTGAGGACTGTAGACGCAGTGATCGGCCAAGGAAACTTACTGCAGCAGATGAAAGACACATCATGCTTACTTCCCTTCGCAATCGGAAGATGTCCAGCAGTGCCATCAGCTCAGAACTGGCAGAAAACAGTGGGACCCTGGTACACCCATCTACTGTCCGGAGAAGTCTGGTCAGAAGTGGCCTTCATGGAAGACTTGCGGCCAAAAAGCCATACCTCCGACGTGGAAACAAGGCCAAGCGACTCAACTATGCACGAAAACACAGGAACTGGGGTGCAGAAAAATGGCAGCAGGTGCTCTGGACTGATGAGTCAAAATTTGAAATATTTGGCTGTAGCAGAAGGCAGTTTGTTCGCCGAAGGGCAGGAGAGCGTACACAAATGAGTGTCTGTAGGCAACAGTGAAGCATGGTGGAGGTTCCTTGCAAGTTTGGGGCTGCATTTCTGCAAATGGAGTTGGGGATTTGGTCAGAATTAATGGTCTCCTCAATGCTGAGAAGTACAGGCAGATACTTATCCATCATGCAATACCATCAGGTAGGCATCTGATTGGCCCCAAATTTATTCTGCAGCATGACAACGACCCCAAACATACAGCGAAAGTCATTAAGAACTATCTTCAGCGTAAAGAAGAACAAGGAGTCCTGGAAGTGATGGTATGGCCCCCACAGAGCCCTGATCTCAACATCATCGAGTCTGTCTGGGATTACATGAAGAGAGAGAAGCAACTGAGGCTGCCTAAATCTACAGAAGAACTGTGGTTAGTTCTCCAAGATGTTTGGGCCAACCTACCTGCCGAGTTCCTTCAAAACTGTGTGCAAGTGTACCTAGAAGAATTGATGCTTGATGCTGTTTTGAAGGCAAAGGGTGGTCACACCAAATATGGATTTGATTTAGATTTTTCTTCTGTTCACTCACTTTGCATTTAGTTAATTGATAAATATAATCTATTAACATCTCTATTTTTGAAAGCATTCTTACTTTACAACATTTTTTCACACCTGCCTAAAACTTTTGCACAGTACTGTATATATATATATATATATATATATATATATATATATATATATATATATATATATATATATATATATATATATATATTTCACGGTAAATAAGAAGTTACTGGTTCTCTGTTTTCCACAAACGTGTACTTTGCATTTATTGTGTCTTTCAATTCCTACAGTACAGTAACTGTTCTTTACTACACTTTGCTATGCTTTTACCACAGTAAAGTTTTATTAGAGTAACTTTGTTCCACCAACAGAACCTTATTCCCGTTTGTAATTATACAAAATATACTGTCATGCTGTAATCACAACGAATAAAATCAAATAATCATAGAAGTGCTTTTCTGGTGGTTTAGACTTTGCACAGTAGTCAAACATTAACTTTCATTCTGTTGCTTTTCGGGGATTAAGCAGGATACTTTAAATCAAATCTCAGCATTTAGTGAACTTTAAATCAAATAAAATCACTCAGCATTTAGTGAAATGATGCATATGAAGGAGGCAAGCAACCCTGTGGCAAGTTTTAAAGAACTTTGTTAAAAAAAATGGTTTAATAAACTAAATAAATAACAATTCAGTCTTACTTCAAAAGGTCACAAACACTCATGCGTGGTACACTACAGTATGTGCCAAGTTTCAATGAGTCATGAGTCCAAACAAAGTGCAAGAAAACGCTTGAAATAATAAATGTGATCTTTGATCTGCCTGCAACAGTAATATGGTGCTCTTTAAATGTAACACTAGTATATGTAGGGTAGCAGGTCTTATAGGTACTTAAAAAGGACTATGATCAGCAGGACCTGATAACTTTAACCTGTCAGCACAGAAACACCGAGGTAGTGAATAAGAAAGGGGACCACATTTAGATAATAAACCACATGTGTTAACTGTTAAAATAGTGATAGAGAACTGTATGACAGACCTGCTGGAACGTAACAGCAGCTGCAGTAGTCAATCTCTGAATTCACAGAGCACAGTCCACACAGTATTGTTCATATAACTGTAACTCAGCGCAGGTATTTTAAAGGGGACATCACACGTTGGCAAGTCATTATGATTTATCTCCCCACCCGGTCAAAAGACTGGGACTAAAGCAATGTTCATGCCCGGGTAACAGAGGTTACTGAAGATTTTGTTGGGCTCCAGACAATTCAATTCCGGTTCATGCCCTACTGTCCTTATGAATACTTAACAGTGCCGGTGCAAAGCAAAAGCCACTTATTTGTCTGCAAGACCTCTGATGGGATGTTATGGATGATCATTTGCTTTGCAAGGTGCATTTTATTAGATCTCACGTGTCTGATTGTGAAAAGGCTAATACAATCCTTGTCTGATTCAAGACAGGCACGGGTTAAAAAAAAAAAATCAACTTCAAACGTCCAGAAATGCCCCAGCTGCTGCATCTCTGCTTATCATTTATTCATTGAAAAGGCCCAATTCATGTTTAGACACAACACTGACTTTCATTTCCATAGCTTTTGTACCAGCTTCATTAGTTACAATACTTTTTTTTTTTTAAATACACATTTCATAAAATAAAAACCACACAAAGCAGTCAGTGTTGTGCAAACCCAACTGACCCTTGTCATATCTCTGGCTTGTTATCACAATCTGATACAACGAGGACTATTCACACGTTTTATCTTGCACTTTATTTAAAGATGTTATTTTAAGTGTTCTGTAAACTCACCCTAAGATTAAAGAGTGTGTTGAAACACAAGACAGACGCCAAACCCCTTTTAGAAAACAGACAATACAAACCAAAAAAAAAAAAAAAGTAATTTACACTTTGTAATAAAAAGTTTTGAAATTCACACCTGTTGGGTTTTTTTTGTTGGTGTTTTTTTAGGGTTTCTTTCAAGTTTTTGACAAAATTCTGTTCACAGATTGTCACAAATACAAAGCAGCAACAAATTATCTGGCTGACAATCAAAAACACTCAAGAGCTTTGCTGTTTTGATGTCACTGTTGCTGAATGTCAAAAGAGACACTGTTTGGGAGGGAGAACACATGTTTTATTGTAGTACATGGTACGTACATTGTAATTATTTATTATTATTTATTTCTTAGCAGACACCCTTATCCAGGGCAATTTACAATTGTTACAAGATATCACATTATTTTTTACATACAATTACCCATTTATACAGTTGGGTTTTTACTGGAGCAATCTAGGTAAAGTACCTTGCACAAGGTTACAGCAGTAGTGTCCCCACCTGAGATTGAACCCACAACCCTCTGGTTAAGAGTCCAGAGCCCTAACCACTGTTCCACACTGCTGCAATAATAACTGAAAGTTTACATGAGGGTATAGCACAACACAGAAAACAGGCGTACAAAATGTGGAACAGCATTTAATGGTGAGTAACAAGTACAATGTATTCTTTCCTTTTATCAGTAACTGCTAAATGGTCAAATGGCATAGTAATGGCAGCTGGCTATATTTTTACCCATTGCTTAAAATGTTTGATTAAACTGTTCATTATGATTTTTATTTTTTTTTTTTAATCAAGCCTCCAGGAGGATATTCAAACAAGCTACGATGTTCTGGGTGTGGTTTTATATAGAAACGTAATAAATAATCAACAGGTCTTACAACAAACCAAGACTGAATGATTTACAGGCTCACTAAAACCAGTAAATTCGTGTTTTATTCCAGACTTTTCAACAACCTTGCAATTGTGCCAAGTACTCTTAATTGATAAGAAACACAAAGTTTGTACAAGAACTATCTGAGAAGCATACTGCCTCTGGCACTCCCATGGGTTAGGGAGGCAAAACTGTCACCCTGCTGGCCAGGCCCATTGAGCTCAAAGGGGATACCTGCAGGGCTGCACTACCTCTAGAGGCCTGGAGCTCACGGACATCCGCTCTCGAGTTCCTGGGTGTAAAAGAGGAAGCTAGCTCGGTCGTGGGATCTGAGGACGCCCACTGAACCCTCAGGTCTCCTGAGCTGTGAGGGGATTTGCTACGGTGAGGGGAAAAAGTGATTGGACATTCCAAACTGGGGAGAAAAATCCGGGGTAAAAAAATTGGGCACACTAATAAAATTTAGAAAAGCATACTGCAGTTCCTTAATATAGACTACACTACTCTCCAAACAGTATTGTAACACAGGGTGTTCGTGTGCAAATTAATTTGGTCTTTAAAAACACACAGCATACAGTACATCAAGAGGAGAGTCCTGTTCAGAACTCTGAAGAAAGTTTTATTGGAACATTAGAGTACCTAAACTGAGTTTCTTTTACAGAGGTTCAAAGAAGGACTTAAAGAAGCCCTTATGCATCCAACATGTTAATCAAGGAACAGGGAGAGCTGTATATGTGGTGGTACTTGATCTACAGTACCTGCCCAGTGCCTCTTCATCAAAGCTTTTCAGAAAATATACTTCTCTGCCATTCCATGTTAAATTCAATGATTCCAGGAGGAGTGTTTACTAGATTATTGGATACATTATGCTGTCTTTTTTTGCCAACAAATTTGTTTCAGCACTTCCATCCTATTTACACAAAAAATAAACAAAACTATTTTTAACCCATCGCAGGACATAATGTTACAACACTGAGAAACAAACAACTGCAAAGTGCTGAAGAGATCTCGAGTCACAACACATATTGGTTAGACCTGTGTAAAGGTTGTTTTTGTACTGTTCTTCTACCAAAGTAATGAGTTTATTAAAGACTTTAGGTAATGATTTGAAAATAATCCCCGACAAACTAAATGATCTAAGAGATAGAGCTCTGAGAAATTCAAGATTCCAAGCTTAATATGCAGTGGAACTGGATTTTTAAACGTTATTCAATGTTTTAACTGCAACACATTTTTTTTCTGAACTACTGTGCTATAAAATAAATATTGTTCCTGAACATACCCTGTTCTCCTCACAGATATTTTCACTTTCCAGTTTGCATACTATAACATGATATTTAAGTAAAATATAGATTTGCATGACACTGTCATTTTGTTTCTTCTTCTAATTATTATTATTTGTATTATTATTAGTAGTAGTAGTAATAGTATTAATAGACAGAATTTGTGTGTTTGAAACCCATTGTGTTTTTACCCATTTCTCATCCTCATAACAGTTGGTCCTCATCATCTTTATCCTGCTTGAATGGTGTTCTGACAATCTGGATGCGCCTCCCTCTCTCCCCTTCTGAAAGGAGTTTTACACCTCTGGATCAAAGAACTAAAACAGGTTACAACTTGTATGAAGAACATACAATTTGAGAGTGACACATGGCTAAAAATACTGCCATTAAAGATGTCTGCAGACATTTCTTTTTAAATGTTTCAACCTGCCCTCGCTCCTCCTTTTAATTAATCAAAGTACTTTGCTAAATACATTACCATGGGTCAATTGCAGTGTACCATATCTTGTCCACTTGATGCTCCCAACAGAGGGATTATGTGTGTTTGATCCGCTTGCTTGGACTACTGTTGGTACCACCGATACTAACAATTGCCACATACCAAGAGCTGATCAGCTCATTGGGATCATTAGTAAACTAGATCCAGTTTAGTATGAATTGCAGCATCCTAAACCAGACCCTTGTGGTCGCAAAAGATCCACATGAAGTTTGTCCCTGTGAAGTTAGAGACTAGCTTCTTCTTATTTGTCCCTTTCTCGATATTTGCTTGCAAATCTGGTAAATAGAAGTTACACACATGCAACTGTGTTCTGTATGTCCTTCATGTCTGTATTACATGAGTTAGGATCTAACACCACTCTTAAAGTATATTTTATAATACTACCCTTATAGAAATGGACCTTGGTAACCGTCTCTTATAACTGTACACTTTAAAAAGGTTTTCCATTGCTATTACTGCTCATTTACAGTGTTTCTACTCAGTGATTTCTCTGCTTACCACACCTACTTGTACATTATGATTAACAATACTGTAACTCTGACATATTATACTTAGGGCTTCTGTTTTTCTGTGTTTATTAATTTCATTTTTCTGTGTTTATTTTGAGCTATTTTTGAGTTTTATGTAGATACCCTGAATTTTTTTTTCTTCTGGGCTTTCACTTTCAGTTACTTCCCATAATTCTTAAGTGTTTTTTCCTGGCACAGTATGTATAGTAACTTGACTGTACTTGCACACTAGAACTTTCTTTCCTTTGCTGTCTTCCACAACTAAATTCTTATGGTCACGGGCATATCTCTCTGGGGTTTTTTTGTGTTTTGTTTTTTTTTTTTTTAGTCCACAATTTGTAATCCTGTTTTAAATCCTGTCAGTGTGTACAATACTCCCTAACTGTAGTATAGCTTTAAATCCTGTGAGCAAGAACAATCCTCAATATCTAATTGCAATCTCCATTTTGAACCTCGCAAGTGCGTACAATCCTCCCTGTCTGCTGAGTCTTTAAAAAAAATGTAGGAATTTGCTGGCATTCAGTAGTTTGGGTGGGTTTAAAGTATTCAGAACAAATCCATCCTGGATACAAGCCAGGAAGGAGGGACATTGCATAACTAACTGCATGGGGAAAGGGGGAAAGTCAATGTGAACAGAGTCACCATGTCCAGTGTTTTTCCGGTATTCATTGGATATACACCGATTTCATTTTATTTTATTTTTTTTTGTATTGGGGGTGTTTTATGTGTTTACCGGTTAAAACCGAAAATCAGAAGCCCTAAATTATACTGTTCTATGATGCTTTTTATTTATTTTTTACTTTTATTTTCGATCCTTGTGTTTTTCTTGGTAGAATGTGAGGGGAAGGGGGGGTTGTTTCACTTTGGCTCTCTTTTATAACACTATAGTATACTGTGTGAGTCTACAGATAAAGAACAGAAATCAAGCAGGCCGTAAAGCATTAACATGGATGCAGAGGACAATGGGGGTGAAGATCAATGCAATGTGTTTGATGGTGGATTCCACTTACTTTTTAAATGACAGATCATATTAGTCCAGTCGATGTTAAAAAGCACAGTTATATTTAAAACGATTCTTCAAATTGTCTAAGATCCTGGTTTATATTTCTACCTACAGTATATACTGGTCTATGGATTGGCTCCCATCATCAGTCATGATCAGATCAGTTAAACTAACAAACTGGATCTTCGAGGCATCTGTCAATGCAGCTTCCCACTAAAAACAGCTCAGAATTCTAGCAGGGTAGCGGCAGGAAAGCAAACCCAGAGACAGAAGCTGCAGTTTAATTCAACACAAATAAACAAAGGCACAGGGGCCAAAATAAAAAGTTAAAAGAAAATAAGCACACGTAGGCTGGGCACTCACCTACACTACAACATTCAACAACACAGTTAAAAACTCACCCCAACAAAGGATTTTGCTTCCTTTACATACATGTGGCCATTCCCCAATTATCACTCAATTACCTAATTATGGAATGGCCACATCTGTGATTGTTGGCAGGGATAGACTTATCCCCATCTCTGCCACACCTTGTCCGACAACCTGTTTTTTAACTTGACATGCTTTTTATATAGCAATCCAGAAAGGAAAACAAATATTAACTGAGGCGGCCTGAGTCGACATACAGCACAAACACTGTGCACTATCACCCTGACCAGAAATCATCAAGTACATGTAGATAAATGATCCAGAAAAGATGTCTAAAACAGAGAGTTTAAAATGAGTTTAATAAGACACACCTGAGCTTTTTACATATCCACTGGGGCTATTCAAGCACACATTAAAACCTGGAGTGGGTGAAACTGCTATGCCATAGGAGTCTATGCTAACTGACCCTGGTGTATTTCACACCTCCAAACCAAGCAGACCATGCTCAAGGCAGAGCAGGGCAGCGTCTGTGAGCTAGCTTGCTGTGTAATGCTTTTGGTTTAGCTGAGGTATTTGGGGAGGGAAACTGATAAAATTAGGATAAAGCAAAGTCACAGAGAGATTTTTTTTTCTTGCTCTTAGTAAACTATGTTTCTTCAGCGCAAAATCCAAACGACTTTACAACAGTAATAATTCAAATATTGCTCACCATCAGTAGGTGATATAACCATTACAACTTGTAGTAAGGGTGGACAGGCTTGGTTTTCGTGGTATGAGTTCTGTTACAATAAATCCGATCGACACACAGCTTGTCCTTTTGTATTTACTGAGGCAGTCTCTCTCTAGTCTTTTTTTTGTTAAGGGTACGGTTTTGTTTTGGGATTCCCACCCAGAGAAAGAAGGTACATTTGTGACAAAACCAATTTCTTCACAGATTGTTGATGACGTATCAACTGACCTGGATGCATACAAACGATCACTTTCAGAAAAACATTTTTCAAAATACAAACCAATATTTCCCATTTTTCTCTCCCTTTTTTTTACCAACATTTATTTTTCTGGGCATAAACCAACCAAATCTAAAATAAGGTATAAATAATATTACAGCATTATGTTAATAACGTGTTGTGGCATACAAGACTAAAGCCAGTCATTGTGGTTTTGAGTAATTGTGGGTTGATTCATAACCTTCTAAATATTTCACTATATGGCTGTTTGCCAAAAAAACCGTGAAGCCAGCTTATAAACCAAAAAGTTAAATACAAGTTGGATCAAGTTTTCTAATTAACCTGAATATTAGAACCGAAGTAAAATTCCAGCATTTGTTCCTACTCCAGCCATTTCCGCTGGTTTATATCTCAATAGCAATAAAAAATGTTGCCTTAATAAAACAATACAAAAATACAAAAAATCATGACCATCTGAATGATACAATAGTGAGACCCTAAAGATGTCAGATTCTGATGTACGCTGGTCTGAGTTGATGTAGTAATCCTGAAAACAAACGATAGGTGTGGTGTAGAATTATATACATATACATATATATATATATACATATACATATATATATACAGTACTGTGCAAAAGTTTTAGGCAGGTGTGAAAAAATGCTATAAAGTAAGAATGCTTTCAAAAATAGACATGTTAACAGATTATATTTATCAATTAACTAAATGCAAAGTGAGTGAACAGAAGAAAAATCTAAATCAAATCCATATTTGGTGTGACCACCCTTTGCCTTCAAAACAGCATCACGCATCAATTCTTCTAGGTACACTTGCACATAGTTTTTGAAGGAACTCGGCAGGTAGGTTGGCCCAAACATCTTGGAGAACTAACCACAGTTCTTCTGTGGATTTAGGCAGCCTCAGTTGCTTCTCTCTCTTCATGTAATCCCAGACAGACTTCGATGATGTTGAGATCAGGGATCTGTGGGGGCCATACCATCACTTCCAGGACTCCTTGTTCTTCTTTACGCTGAAGATAGTTCTTAATGACTTTCGCTGTAAGTTTGGGGTCGTTGTCATGCTGCAGAATAAATTTGGGGCCAATCAGATGCCTCCCTGATGGTATTGCATGATGGATAAGTATCTGCCTGTACTTCTCAGCATTGAGGAGACCATTAATTCTGACCAAATCCCCAACTCCATTTGCAGAAATGCAGCCCCATTCGTGTACGCTCTCCAGCCCTTCGGCGAACAAACTGCCTTCTGCTACAGCCAAGTATTTCAAATTTTGACTCATCAGTCCAGAGCACCTGCTGCCATTTTTCTGCACCCCAGTTCCTGTGTTTTCATGCATAGTTGAGTCGCTTGGCCTTGTTTCCACGTCGGAGGTATGGCTTTTTGGCCGCAAGTCTTCCATGAAGGCCACTTCTGACCAGACTTCTCTGGACAGTAGATGGGTGTACCAGGGTCCCACTGTTTTCTGCCAGTTCTGAGCTGATGGCACTGCTGGACATCTTCCGATTGCGAAGGGAAGTAAGCATGATGTGTCTTTCATCTGCTGCAGTAAGTTTCCTTGGCCGACCACTGCGTCTACGGTCCTCAACATTGCCCGTTTCTTTGTGCTTCTTCAAAAGAGCTTGGACAGCACATCTGGAAACCTCTGTCTGCCTTGAAATTTCTGCCTGGGAGAGACCTTGCTGATGCAGTATAACTACCTTGTGTCTTGTTGCTGTGCTCAGTCTTGCCATGGTGTATGACTTTTGACAGTAAACTGTCTTCAGCAACCTCACCATGTTAGCTGAGTTTGGCTGTTCCTCACCCAGTTTTATTCCTCCTACACAGCTGTTTCTGTTTCAGTTAATGATTGTGTTTCAACCTACATATTGAATTGATGATCATTAGGACCTGTTTGGTATAATTGTTTAATCATACACCTGACTATATGCCTACAAAATCCCTGACTTTGTGCAAGTGTACCTAGAAGAATTGATGCTGTTTTGAAGGCAAAGGGTGGTCACACCAAATATAGATTTGATTTAGATTTTTTTCTGTTCACTCACTTTGCATTTAGTTAATTGATAAATATAATCTATTAACATGTCTATTTTTGAAAGCATTCTTACTTTACAGCATTTTTTTCACACCTGCCTAAAACTTTTGCACAGTACTATATATATATATATATATATATATATATATATATATATATATATATATATATATATATATATATACATATATATATATATATATATATATATATATATATATATATATATATATATATATATATATATATATATATATATATACACACACACACACATACATACATACACTGAGTGTACAAAACATTAGGAACATCTTCCTAATATTGAGTTGCACCCCTTTGCCCTCAGAACAGCCTCAGTTCGTCGGGCATGGACTCTACAAAGTGTTGAAAGCGTTCCACAGGGATGCTGGCCCATGTTGACTCCAATGCTTCCCACAGTTGTGTCAAGTTGGCTGGTAGTGGATCTCTACTCCGAATAGCTCGTTCCATCTCATCCCACAGATGCTCAATTGGATTGAGATCTGGTGACTGGGCAGGCCACTGCAGTAAGCTGAATTCACTGTCATGTTCGTGGAACCATTCCTGGACAATCCTAGCCTTGTGGCATGGGGCATTATCCTGCTGAAAAAATCCATTAGCAGATGGATACACTGCTGCCATGAAGGGATGCACCTGATTGGCAATGATATCCTGTGGCATTCAAACGTTACTCCACTTTTATCAAGGGGTCCAATGTGTGCCATGAAAACACACCCCACACACCCCACATCATCACACCACCACCACCAGCCTGCAATGTATGGTTTTCTCCATACTCTACTGTAGTCCTCCCATCAGTGTGAAACAGCAGGAAACGGGATTCATCAGACCAGGCAATGTTTTTCCAATCCTCCAGTGTCCAGTGTTTTCTTTCCTAAGCCCACTGCAACTGCAGTTTCTTGTGTTTTGCTGAAAGAAGTGGAACTCTGTTAGGTCGTCGGCTGCCATACCCCATTCGTGTCAAGGTACGACGAGTTGTGCATTCTTTTATGGGTCTTTCGGCACCGATGTTGTACTGGACTGTCAGTTGACTAACTCTAGCCCGTCTGTTGCTCTGCACAATTCGTGTCAGCCTCCTTTGGCCTCTTTCATCAATGAGCCGTTTTTGACCACTGGCCTGCCGTTGGCTGGATGTCCTTTGGGTGGTGGACCATCCTTGATACACACGGGAAACTGTTGAGCGTGAAAAACCCAGCAGCGTTGCAGTTCTTGACACACTCAAACTGGCGCGCCTGGCACCTACTACCATACCCCGTTCAAAGGCACTTAAATCTTTTGTCTTGCCCATTTACCCTCTGAATGGCGCACATACACAATCCATGTCTCAATTGTGTCAAGGCTTAAAAATCCTTCTTTAACTTCATCTACACTAATTGAAGTGGATTTAACAGGTTACACCAATAAGGGATCATAGCTTTCACCTGGATTCACCTCGTCAGTCTATTTCATGGAAAGAGCAGGTGTTCCTAATGTTTTGTACACTCAGTGTATATATTGTTTCGTACAATTATGCAAACGTAATGTGGAGACAGTTCAGGATTTTTGATGTAAAGTAAATAGGGACAACACATTTAAACAGTCTAAACGTGATGTACTGTACGTGTATAGCCTAATGATTTTGTCTAAGAATATTGCATTTCAGATTCACAAATTAAACAGCGGTTCCACCTCACATTAACCTGGCTGGGATCATCAGTGGGATGTAATATAACGATGCAACCCTTAAATATTACTTAAGAAAATTACCGTAACTAACTATCCACTGTTTCAGAAAAAAATATATACAATTGCAAACTTTTTTTTAAAATGTAACAAGTGAGAACTCGAACCTGGATTACACTCAAGTTTGTTGCTTCTGCTTTGCCCTGTCTGTAGAGTGCAGACCACCACCAGAAAAACACATTCAAGCGACTCCCACTGTGCACAAGAACTGACGTGTACTATCAAATTACACCAAAAACAAAACAAAAAGAAATACAATCTTACTGCAACAAACGTGATTTGGAAACATATGCACCATACAACATTTGTCTTACCTTTTTTTCACAAGAGTTGTCTTATCCAAAAAATTCTAAGCAATAATCTTTCGCTGCGGGACAAACAGGGATACTGCTGGTAGTATACCCCAGAACATAAAGCCCCCCCGCCTTACGAGGCGGCGACCGAAAAATATGTTTTATTTCCAACCTAAATGTCATTTGCAAAGAATATTCATTTCAGCTGAGATACAAACGGTCCTTCGGCAGCTTTCATAGTTCTTGAATCTGGCAGTTGCAATATATATTAGCCAGCTTTCACAGCTTGAACTGAAAAATACATACTCAACAAATTCCTCTATGCTTTTCACTCTCTGCGTGTGTCTGTAAGAAAATTCGAGGCGCTCTCTGTCGACAGACACTTACACTGCACCGCATGAAAAAAGAAAATTGTACATGGACCAAATGGGCGTGTAGCATACGTGGTGGGAGAGCGTCGGCAGCACCGTCTTTTATTTTACATGTCCAGTTAACCTACGGGCGGATAACATGTGATTGTCGCTGTGTCCAGCGTACACATTTAAAAACTCAGAGCCGCATTATAACTAAAAAAGAGAGCTTTCACAGATCCACTCACAAAAACTGCACCTTGTTCCTCTGAAGCTCAGCTTTCTGATTTAACTCTGGGCTTGCAGCAGTCTCTGTACAGTCAGTAATAATCCCACTGTCCGTCCAGACCAGTGTTTCTTTTCTAAAAGCACACGTTATGTCTAAATTATTTTTTTTGTACATACTGGCGAGCATTGGCACTATCCTTTGAGATTTCTATGGGCTGCATTAATCTACAAGCTGTTAACAAATCATGAAACACGTCTACAGCTTTGTTTTTTAATGACGTGAGAGTATAGGGTCTGATTTTCAGAAGGGGCATTTTAATAGAGAAAATAGAGTTCACTGCGAGTTGTTTTGGCAACTCGTCTTTATTTTCAACACGGGCAGGTTAATTTCTCTTACTCGCAAAGGATTTTGCGACTTCGGCAACTGATTTTCCGGTTCCTTAACAAGCCAATTAGTTGCATTTAGTCTTCAGTTTAACTGGAAAACAATGAAGTAGCGCATATGTCGTCACTCTCAACGGTGGGGGGAAAAAAAAGGAAAAATACATTCTTATCCACCCAAGTTGAGCTTTTGCTCGATGATATTTTAGCACATAAAACTGTTCTTTTCGGCACAAGGTCCGGAGCCACTGTTTGTGATTCTAAATCAGACTTATGCAGATCACACAGCTATATCCAATCTGTATCTACGTATAACTTGTTTTAGAGTTACATCAAAGCTGGTGGAGGTACTGCCGATGGTGCACCAGCTATGACAGGTGCGAGTAAGGGATCACTGGATGTGTAAAGAAGCACATCGGTGAAGAGCTGAGCTGCGGAAGCAGTACCATTATATTTTCCATTATGGTGCCATTTATGGTGCAATTTAGTGCCATTTATGGTGAAGTTGTGTATCACATGGATGGCAGATGGCTTAGCCATGGCAACATCTTAAAGCGGTTCTTTGTGCTGAGAAATGAAATAAAAACATTTCTGCAAAAGAAGGGCGGGACACCTCCGTTATGGAAGACAGTGACTGGATTGCTGATCTTGCTTTTTACATGATATTACAGGTCATCTTAATGACTTACGTCCGAAGTTACAAGGCAATCAGCATCCTATTTCTGATGTGTTTGAGGTTGTTTGTGCTTTTTGAAATTAAGTTAAAGCTGTTCACAAACCAGCTTGAGAAAGGGCAGCTGACACACTTTGAAGCATGTCAAGCCTTTCCACAGAACACAACATACAAATGGAATTGCCATGTAAGTGTACTGAAACAACTGCAGGAAGTCTTTGTCAGCAGATTTGAGCAGTTCAAGAGTGAGCAAGCCTTGCTTAAACTCTTTTCAGACCCTTTCTCTGCTGATGCTGAAAGTGTCCCTGACGAACTCCAACTGGGGTCAGTGTTCCAGTGTGCTGAAGAACAAGCATAGGGAAGTGCCACTGTTGGAATTCTATCGATCTTTGGATCATGATCAGTTTCCCAATCTCTGAAGAGAAGCTTTAAAGTTGGTCTTCTTGTTTGGCAGTTCCTATGTACTGTATGTGAGCAGGTGTTCTCCATTATGAAGCTGAACAAGTCACACGTGAGAACAAGACTGACGGATGATAACCTGCGTGCTGTGCTTAGAGCAGGGTGTCCAATCCTGGTCCTGGAGGATCGGTGTCCCTCCTGGTTTTGTTCCAACTGTACCTTAAGTTACTTAATTGGACCAATTAAGTGCTTATTAGAAGCTTAATTGGTCCAATTAATTAATTTAGGGTAAAGTTGGAACAAAAACCAGGAGGGACACTGGCCCTCCAGGACCAGGATTGGACACCCTGGCTTATACCACTTCACTGGAGCCCAACATTCAAAAACTGGTGTCCCAGAAACGCTGCAACATTCCCCACTGAAATGTTTACCAATCAGAGAGGGTGAGTACTAAAAAGCTTATTAATTATTGTGTTTAGCTACCAGGGTTTAAAACAAATGCATATGGCAGTGGTACTCAACTCTGGCCCTTAAGATCCATTCCAGTCCTGGTCTTTATCGAAGCAGGTCCTAAATGAGTTAATTGCCTCATAACAGCTTCAATTAACTACATTAGAACATGCTTGGAGTAAAAACCTGGACTGGATTGGAGTCAAGAGTTGAGGGCAAGAGTTGAGTACCACTGGCATATGGTATGCAATACATGGGAATAATTTAAAATGTCTTGGTAATATTCTTTACCTCATGAATTTTGGCCCTTGGCGACTTGGCTTTCTCTGTATCTGGCCCCTCACAAAATATAGTTGTGCACCCCTGCTCTAATCCCTCCTTATATATGAACCCTCTCTAATTAAACCCAGCTGACTTAAAAATATAAAAACGATTTGGTGGCTTTGACATAACATAAAAGCGAAGTCTTAATTTAAACAGTTGTCCCACCTAAAGTACACTAACAAGCCAGTGTCTTAAATATGATCTAAAGTTACACCAGATGGCATCTTTTGACATGTATTTGTCCTGATGGTTTCAATAGCGAAAAACCTGTTACAAGTTATCTCAATTTATCTTGTCCAGTCAATCAAAGTTCTTCAGCAAGATAAGATCCAATTTGTTTTCTGGTCCAAAACACTCATTTTTAACACATGCTTTATTCTTCTTGTTGGCATTCAAACACTGACACAAACTAATTTCCCATTCATGATACAAACTGATTTTCAAGAACTAAATGGATTGAAGTGTGTAAAGCAGTTCATGGATTAAGACTTTAAACAAGAACTTACATGTTTTTTGACTGAGGATCAATGCTGTGTTTATTTCATGAATTAATGATGCAAGGAAGGTCCTCCATTATAGGTCTTTGCTAAACAAGGCTTCCCCTCCTACCTTGATTTGGATGTTTGAGTTAATTTGAACTGATGCATCGTCGATTGATTTTGAGTATCTCAGGTTCATAAAAATCAGCTGCCATTGGCATTCTTGGGTACAAATACATGTACATGTGTACAAATACATGTCACACATTTCATGGCTGCTTTGAAGAAGGTGAAAGAAAAAAGGTAGTACTGTTCAGGAGATTTTATAGCAATTACCTGAGGCTACAAAACAAATCTGCCAGTATGCAGCAACACGGTACGCAATATCTGTTTTCACACAGGGAACATGAAAGGGTTATCAGTAAGAAATACCGCAGACTAAGGAGGTATTTCTTCTATTCACTAGGCGCAGTGTGTTGCAGGGGGACTGGTTAATGGTTGCACCTGGTGGACCTATTGTACTTGGAGTTTAGTTGCTATCTGTGAAAAAAAATGTAATATCATAAAAATAAAAAAAATCAAATTATTTTTTAAGCTATTTGCTCATAAAGCAACAAACTATAGGAGATGGTGCCGCCAGCATTAATGTTTTTATAATAAATGTTAAATAAACTATGCAAATAAAACTAAGTAATTACAGTAAATTATAATGGGCTTTTAATTGCTTTGTGTTTTCCCCGCAAAAAGAGCCTGCCTGTTCAAATTGAGAATGCTCAGCTGATATTGTGCATTTATTTGAGAAACGATTTTTTAATTTTATTTACTGCTTCTACCGACAATTATCTGCAGGGGCTTTTCTCATCTTTCAAACCCTATTGCCAGAACATCAGGAACTCCTACAAGACAGAGACTTTCTATTTGGCATGGTCTATAATACAATTGATAAGGGCTGCATCCTACCATAAATCAATGAAGCAAGCCAGGTCTTCCACTGCAGTGTACCACTGCACAATGGTCTAACTATGGTGGATCTAAATACTGGTGCCATAAAATGTATAAGCCTGATCTTTCACTGTATATTTATTGTATGTTGTAATTTTAAACCCATGTGTCTTTTTGCTGCCTTAGATTTGAATTATTACTTGAGTGATTTCAGTGTGTATCAATTTGATCTACACGTTAGACTGTTTTCTACATGCATTTGCAATACAAATTTAACGTCCATTGCACTGTAGGAACAAAGACTTGTAGAAACAACGGTGACATTGGTTATAGGTCTTTGTCATGTTGCTAAGCACACCTGATTGGGGGCTGGCAGGGCCAAGTTTGCCCAGTGCCTATGAAGATTCCATCATTACCTCAGGGGTCACACAGTTTTTAAATCGTACATCTGCAGTTTTTGTCCAGACAATACATTTGTTCTTGCAGCGAGTATGTGTGTTAGAAAAAGCTCTCTGACAGAGTTTCATAGCACACAGTGGAGTCTATTCAATTGATTTAAAAAGCTGAGACTCTGTATTCCTCCTCTGAGATAATTACACATTGAACAGGGTTATGCAAATCAAACATCAATGCATACGAGTCCCTGTAGTGCATTTCTGTCTGTAAAAATGTCAAATGCCAGAGGGGTCATACTTAGTGATTTAAAGGACAGGGTATTTTAATACGGCAATGTTTCGTTCAATTGAATACACTCCAGTGATCTCCAGTCTCAAGACTGTGCTTGAAATCTGTTCCAAATCTGTTGGTATTGTATATCTTGTTTAAGTAACCTACACTAATAAAATCAAAAATCTTCAAGAAATATGCTCACATGACCAAGCACACTTGACCATACAGATAGCTGTGCTGCCACTTAGATGAAACATTGATAACATTAGAACATAAGAACATAAGAAAGTTTACAAATGAGAGGAGGCCATTCAGCCCATCTTGCTCGTTTGGTTGTTAGTAGCTTATTGATCCCAGAATCTCATCAAGCAGCTTCTTGAAGGATCCCAGGGTGTCAGCTTCAACAACATTACTGGGGAGTTGGTTCCAGACCCTCACAATTCTCTGTGTAAAAAAGTGCCTCCTATTTTCTGTCCTGAATGCCCCTTTATCTAATCTCCATTTGTGACCCCTGGTCCTTTCAGGTCAAAAAGTCCCTGGGTCGACATTGTCTATACCTTTTAGGATTTTGAATGTTTGAATCAGATCACCGCGTTGTCTTCTTTGTTCAAGCCTGAATAAATTCAATTATTTTAACCTTTCTGCATATGACATGCCTTTTAAACCCGGGATAATTCTGGTTGCTCTTCTTTGCACTCTTTCTAGAGCAGTAATATCCTTTTGTAACAAGATGACCAGAACTGGACACAATATTCTAGGTGAGGTCTTACTAATGCATTGTAAAGTTTTAACATTACTTCCTTTGATTTAAATTCAACACTTCTCACAATATATCCGAGCATCTTGTTGGCCTTTTTATAGCTTCCCACATTGTCTCGATGAAGACATTTCTGAGTCAACATAAACTTCTAGATCTTTTCATAGATTCCTTCTTCAATTTCAGTATCTCCCATATGATATTTATAATACGCATTGGAACAACAGAACTCAGAGTGGCATAAAGAAAAATTAAAAACATCATAAAAAGTTCAAAGATGAATAAAATAAAACTATAAAAATGACATGTGAAAAAGACTAGCAAAGAATAAAAATATTGGCCCAGCTAGGGGACCGGCAATAAAGCTCCAGATACCTGATAAGGTTATCACATTTAACCATTAGGAAGCGATTCATTTTGTTTCTGTAAATAGTAAAACACCCACCGTCTCATCAACTTGCTGTCCTGTGTTCTGATGCAGTCAACATCATGTTGTTAGAGACATGTTCTGTTGTCCTAATTCTCTGGGGAAAGAGCTTCATGAATGTTATTATTCTACATTTCTGTATGTGCCAAGTTGGGTGAGTGTGTGTGGCTGGGTTTGTTTGAACTGTATGTCAGCGTGGTAACGGAAGACTTCCACAATGTATCTTCAAGTGAGCCAGACAGAATACATTTAACAGCCAGTGGTAGTAGAAATCGTGAGGGTGAATGAAAATGCAAAGTTTGCAATAAATTAACAGCCATAATTGATTGCTCTGTATTTGATTACCCTAATGGCGTAGCTCACATTTAAGTTTTGTAGCATAATTACAATTTGCACCTTTTTGAAATATGAAATACTTATTTTGAAGTGACTACAAAACCATTTTTTTTCCAAAGGGAAAACAAATAATTAATTAGTTTCAGACTTAAGCGGTACTTGCTAGTTTTATAATATTAAAATGAATGTATTCCTTTAAAATCTCTACAGTACACACACCAGTAGCCCCACAGAGATGAACTATTGGAGAGTATATACTTGGTCCACTTAGTCCCTCTCTTGCACAATAAGCCCTGTTAGCTCAAATAAGCGTAACTCCAACACATTCTGGAAGAGGTAAAGCTGCCAACCTCTTACAGAAGTGCTAACTAAGGCTTGAAAATCCTCCTTCTCCAGAGATGCAACAACACATTGTTTAATCAGTTTTTGATTGCCATGGCCTTTATCTTGCAAATCTCAAGTAAACACCCATTTAAAATGTTTGTGTTTGTTTTGTGAGCAGAAATGATTGTTGATTTTATTACCTGTCCTATATTGGATTGGAGAATTGCTGCTTGCGTCTACTCTCTCCCTTTCTTCTGTTGAAGATCTCTTGGCTCTTGTGTTTTATACATCAATTTGGAATGTGCAGATATAACAGAGACAGAGCTACTGTTTCATGGCAAATAAACACCACATTTTACAACCAACACAACCAATCATTCCACAGCATGGCTCAGGTCAAGATTCCTGACGCTTTAATAATTTGGAACATGCTATGACTTAAAGTAAAGGATGTTGTATTTCTTTAAAACAAAGTCATTATTTGCTGTGACTTCCTTTTACATTCTATCTGTGGTATAGTGATTGTGCTGGTGATTTTTTTTTCAGACAGCTGAAAAGCAATGTTACATAAATATATACCACGCTCCACCGAATAATTTCCTCAGCCTGTCTGCTTTATTTGTGTGTGGCAAACTGTATGTTTATTTACTCAAAAACGTGTGGCTGTAAGTGGTCTAAATATGTCTATACCTGTGTGAAAAGTGAAAAGTACAGGTGATGGTTCAACTTCGTTACTCTTTGGTATTCTTAGATCAAGGTGGGTAAGATTTTTATACAGCCATGGAACACCAGGCAACAGTTTTGTGGCAGCTGTTAAAAGAGCTATGAATATGAAATTTTCAAGAAATTATTACCAAGTGTCTCCCATTTATTTGATGTTGATTGACCTCTTCACATAGGCATTTTTTTAATTTCCCTGAACTAATTTAAGATTGCAACCTTTGTTAGCGTATCTTATTCTGACACAATGTCAAACAAAAGATTGTAAAACCAAGCAAGTAACTGCTAGGTGTTCTGTAAGCGTGATTGCATTAATCAAACCGACCAAAATGCATCAGCCCTGGACGCTTATTATGTAAATGAACAGTCTCTGCCAAGGCACTTATATCAATGAATTACAGTAATGAAGTATCATTCTCTGATAGTGAAATAATAGGGTTTAAAATAGTCTGCCTCAGAGATGAAATACTGTATAATATATTCATTCTAGTCTGTCTTCTGTGTGCTAGCTAGAACTTTCATTAAATCAGTGCCATCGCATGAATCATTTCCGCAGCATATTAGAGATTTAAAAAATCACATGGATACAGATGCAGTTTATTCAGAACCTCCAATAAGATGGTAAAAACCCAACTCTGGAAACAATTGGAATATGACCAAAAGAAATCTGAAAGTGAAGCTGTAAGTGTACATTATAAACTGCATACATTACAATTGCTTCACGATAACCAATGACATTACAGCGTCCGGTAAGGATGTGTCCCTCCACCCAGGCCCCCATGGAGATTGCAGACTGTCCAGTGGCAATGCTAGTTGTTGCCTTGTGTTTCATTGACTGAATGCAGAACTTTCAGTCTGTGATAGGGGACCTGGAATTACCTAGTTAGTATCTTACATATCTTAGGCAGCCTTATTCAAGTCTACTGTACTAGCTCGTTCCAGGTCTATTATTTCCCAGTAATGGATCTGGTATTGACTTGTAATAGACATGGAATTGGCCAATAGGATACTCTAGAGCTACTCTGGATCATTGAGCTGGTTTTATTCAGAAATAAATGCTGGACAAACAGCAATTTTTAATATAGTATTAGCAAGACTAAACAAGTGAAAATGTTTGAACATGTAACATACCATTTTCGGCTGTTTCACACAAAACAGACTGCATGTGTCCGGATAGGTAAGAGGACATCCAGGAGAGACAGGTTCCAGAGATTCCAGCATACTTCTGAAGGCGGTCAAGAAGAGTGCCATGATCTGTGGTGTCAAAGGCAGCTGTTAGGTCAAAGAGGACAAGCACAGAGGGAGCAGCAGCATCAGCATTGAGCAGGAGATCATTCACAATCCAGAACAGAGCAGTTTCAGTACTGTAGAGATTCAAGCAGATTGATATCCGTGAGATGTTTCATCAGCTGACTGGCTTATAATCAATTATAGAAAATAGACTCCCCTCCAAAAAATCGTACTGGACCTGCAAAGTCCGTTTTAAAAGAGTTTGTAAACGTTCTGTCTGCATATTAAAGAAACCTGTGGTGAAAGATTAAATATTTCCTCAAAACAAAATCATTGTTTGCAATGTAATTTTTTTAAATTTCCGTTTGGCAAAAAGAGGAATACACTTTACAGTCTTTAATTAACTCCTATTTATGAAAGGATTTTTAATTTAACAAATTGTAATCAAGGTCTCTGAAGCACTCTCAAGTTGTTGGATTCACCGTTAATTAAATAAACCCTGCATTTTTGAAGCTAAAATATGCTTTCATTAAGTGTAAAGAGTGCACAGAAGGGTTAAGTTTCCTATGTAAAACATGTTGTAAACAGTCACCAAGACATTCGTTTCACTATAGAAAATAACATGATACTGCAGCTTTAAAAAACGTTGCTGAAATAAATGTAAACTGAACTGATGTTAATGGAATTGCAATTTACATAATGGCACAGTCATTTTAATGTAGCAGCATGGAGCGCCTATTGTTAAACAACACTGTGGAAAATGGTCTGTTTTACTTAGTTAAAGGAATGAAACACATACACCATTTTTTCTGTTGTTGAGAGAAAGGCTTTTAGGTCATTATCTGTATTTAAAACATTCAAGTGTGCAGGCTCAATTATTATGCCTGTAATCTACAAAAGGATGTTCTTACCCAGATTTAGTAGTCATCAGTGTTTTAGTGTTAACAGGATATTTTTTTCTGGTACAGGTACAATATGTCATAGGCATATGCTGTGTGGCAGTAAAGAAGGTAATGTCTCTTCCAGATCTCATTGAGTACAATTCATTTGAGTGATACTTACATTCATGTCCATTGCATTTAAACGCGTTATCAGTCCGTCAAATACGATATTTAAATTGCACATGTCCTTAACTTAGCTTGTTTGAATTTGTATAGGTACTGCACTTGTGGAACAAAATCCTTTGTACGTACGAAGAGGACAGTAATCTATTCAGGAATACCTAAATATTCAGTGGGGTAAATTTGGCAAATGCCACCCCCCCTTTGCTTTGTTTTTGAAGCTGGTAGGGTTTATTACTTAAACTTGGTAACAGATGCACTGGAGCTGGGTGCCATCCAGTGACCACTACTCCCCAATCAATTGAACTGCTGGACAAGAGAGCTAGGCTCCTTTGCCTAACAATTGCATCACTTCAACTGCAGAAGTCAGTATTGACACTCACACTCTTCACAACCACCCTGACATGTTACAATATCTCTTTAAGTAAGACATTGGTTCATTCTAAGATTATCCAGCCTAGTATTGCTCAATACAAGAACTACCCAATACATTATATTAGCTAATGCTAGATTAAACAACATGTAACTGTTAATTGAGAACACCAGAACAAATTAAAGGAACAAAACACCTTCAGAAAACCGAATGTTTGGCACAACCCCAATGTTGTTACTCCATTTGGTTGTTCCTTTCTTATTGAAAAATTACTTTTATTTTGAAAAAAAACGTAATGGTAGCCCTAGTGTCACATTTAATAAAGAAAAGAAAACTAAGCTGTAAATAAAAGTTTGCCACACAAATGGTGAGCGCTAGTCCCACTAAACGGAACGTCCCACTACAGGACCCTACTACTCTCGCAAACCCTCTCTACACTGTTTGGGATCAACGTCCCTGAACTGATCTACTTCTGGGCTCCCGGAGTCCCGACATTCTCACGGCAACTCCTGCCTCTTCAAACGGCCTTTTAAACAGCCTCGACTGGGCAATGACTTCAGGGTTTCGTGTAGTTAATCCTGCAGAGCGGACACTCTCTCCTCCTTGATGCCAACAAAGTGTCCCGGTGCAGTCGCCTTGAGCTGTGGCACAAACGTTTTTGAGCTCCATGCAGCCTCCCTGATCACGCCCACCAGCCAATCCAGACCTCCCGATCAGCTCTGCGCAGCCTCCCCAGGCACGCCCCCCAGCCAATCCAGACCTCCCGATCAGCTCAGCTCCGGGAGAGCCTAACTGCTCAATTGGTTTCCCAGCAATGCGTCTCTTGTTACGCATCCCAGCTGCACACATTTGCACAGGAATCAGCAACAGGGCTCTCCCTGTCACAGGACAATACAGCAAATGTACTGTATTTCATTCTTAACACATTGAGCTGTTAATACACACCCCTTTACACACACACATACACAACTCTTATTATAAAATAAAAATACAAATATGGTTAAACTTGGAAGGCCCCTATATAACAACAATAGATTTAGACAACATAGAGAAATACTAATGACTTAAATTAAATCACAGGAAGCTCTTTTGCTGGCTGAATGTGATTTACAAATGCCTGAACTCAGAGCTTGAGATCTCTGAGTTCCGTGCCTAAATATAAATCTACATTTTTAAATCACAAGTGAAACACAGACCGCGTTTGATAACTCCCGTGTACCGATGACTATACACCAACATTTACACACAACACGTAACACAAAATACACACAGGGGGGGCACTTTGCCACACAGTCATACTTATTCTTTCAAGTAAGACTGCCTCAGGTCTGTCTTGACCGGTGTCTACAGGTACTACCCATCTGCTTTGCTAATCATTTTGCTTTTGCTTTTTAACATTTGTTTTCAAATTGCAGATGCAAACTTTGGACGGTTTTGTTTTTAAATTATTTTACAACATGTAAGAGGAATGTATAATAGCCCAAATTAAGAGTGGGCTGGATGAAGTCGTCCTTAGCTGCTTAATACAATAGATACTGAGCAATACACAAGGAGAAGCCTCTGCTATCAAATCAAATGGAAACGTGCTTCATAAAAATGGGGAGAGAAACGCTTTGTATGTTTAGGAAGCCTGTTAAAAACTAAACTTTCAGCTAAATAATAATGAAGAGAAATGGCTACCCAAGCGTAATACCAAGTGGAGCCTTCGTCACGTTGCAAAACCTTTGAAATGTCTCGACCACTGATTGTGAGAAACCTTAACAGAGCTAAAGTAGGCCCCATTGAAGCTGAGCTCACACCACTAGAAAACAATGCAGATCCCAGTGGTGGAAATCAAGAGCCTAAGTTGGGAAAGTTCCAGAGCACCATCTTGATTCTAATAGTTTTAATAAGTCAGTTATGTTCCTTATACAACCATATGCAAAAAAAATGCTGATTCCTGTTTATACCTACTGTATATGGTTGATGAGGAGTCAAACCTGCGTCAGTCTGGTAGTAAGTCTGCACCCTGTCTGGGGCACCTTGGCCTCTGTCTGAAGAGTAAATCTTCTGCTGATTAGAAAGTGTATTATTACCATGGGGACTGAGGCTAGTAACTCAAGCCATAACTGCTGCAAGCTACCGTACCTGCTGACACTGTCACCGGGCATAAGCATTAAAAGTATAACCCTTAAACTGATGATGCCACACAGCTCAGCACAGCACGCCAGTGAGATTACACAGCGTACTTTTATAAGCCTCGAGACACTGCAGCGTCTACCTGTCCAAGCTTTATAGTAAATCCACTTAACAACGACCAGCATGTTACAGTTTCACTACAGGCTACATGCTCTTCAGGGTTTTGTGTAAAATATGGGTAACAACGTTAGGAGATGTAAACTTGCCTAGACATAAACCCAAACTAAAATCACCCCACTGAAGAAGAATGAAAAATAAAAGGCACCTTAGATAAATTGAGAGTAAACTGTACAAGTACTATACAATATGTAAGGACCTTCAACAGTTTACTGTTCTCAATATTTTATTTTTATGTGTTTTAGTGAAATGAGAGAGGGACGCAACTTTATATTCATATTGAAGCATTCAACACTGACACACTTAATAGAGCTACACTTTGCATCTTTAGCTGTTTATTCCTACCGTTACCTTTAAAATATGTGTAATGGGCTCTCCAATAGATAACCCTTATAAAAGACCCCAGCACAATGACAATGACAGAGTGGAGTAAAGTCTAATGGCAAGCATGCAATTGCAAACAGGCAGTTCCAAGTGGATAATGCAAAAATAATCAATGAATGAGGGAAGACGTTACTACAGAGCCACCAATTGTTTATGCCTTTAGTTATTTACAAATAGCCATCATGCTTTCTGTGCCTCCCACAGAAAGCATGATGGTATAAAGCAAAATATGTTTTCATTGGGAAAGCATGATGGTATAAAGCAAAATATGTTTTCGTTGGAACTGCGTATAAGGGTTTAGAACCGAGAAGTTATTTTCTTTTCTTCAGCCCACATCCATTAATACCTTAAACTGCAATTTTGAAGGAGTAGCTGTATTTAATTAATCAAAAGAGATTTTGAAAGCAATCCTATAATTACAGCTTTGTTGGCCAGTTGACCATGTACTGTGTGTTAGTGAAGATGTGGAATCTTATTTATTTATTTATTTATTTTATTATTATTATATTATTATTATTATTATTATTATTATTATGTATTTATTTATTTGTAATAATTTTGGTTCATTTTAAGCTTTGTATTCTTTTCTCTAGAGGAAATTAGTTCCTTAAAAATAAAATATTCTGCTTTGTGTGACTTCACCTTTCAGAACAGCACAACTGATAGCAAACTATATCAGTTTGGATTGGAATTTAAATGTGGATTTCTTCTACAAGAAGTTTAAAAAGAGGTCCAAAGTGAACCCTTATAAAAGAAAATAATTGCTAGTCAATATGTGCAAGAGAAAAGGGTGGATCTCACCAATAATATCAATGGATTGACCTTGATTAAGGTTAAATAGGATGAAGATTATAGTCATCATGTTTCTTTTTACACAGTGAATTGGAGATGGGCTTTGACAAGCTTAAATAATCTCAGCCTGAACCCGAGGCACAGTTTGTTTCATACAAAAAATGCTGTTTCACTTCAAACATGTCTCTTAACAGCTGACAAAATACCCAAAGCAAAAGAAGCCAAGCACAATAAAAATATATCCAAAATAGCCAATGCTTTCGAAATACGTTTATAAAAATATTTTTATTTATTTATTTATTTTTTAACTATTGCACAAGCTTCTGGGATAGCTTTTTTGTTGTTTCTTTATTTGTTTGCTTTTTAAATCCTAATCCTAAAATCATTTTAACTTGGAGAGGAATTTAAAAAACAACTTCTTACTGTTTTAAAAACAAGAAGGACATAAAAAGCATATTCCAAACTCAAACATTCTGCGGTGTGGTTAAAGCCAAGAACGGCTTTCAGAAGCTTACAGCAAAAATCAAACTGCATCCTAAAGCGTACCTAAAGGCATGAGCCGGACCCCTTTCTGATCCTGAAGCCTTTTTCACTGGACGACGAATCTACAGCCACACCATAGCAAACATCAGGCTTAACCCATTTCTACCATTGTCTCATATATCAAAGCACACAGTCTGCCTACTCATATGGAAATCTGTTATATTGTCTAAGCTAAAAAATGAGATAAAGATTATAATCACATGCTTTGTTTTTATAGCGTAGAGAGTATCAATGGATCAACAATGGGGGAGGGACAGTTGTTTTAATTATACATGTATATAGTGCCGCTTGTATATAATAGCGCTTGGTACTGTATACACTTGAAATAATTGCAGTAAGCCAGCGTGGTAGCCAGTACATATTTAACTTACAGCATGTAGATCAGTAGATGTGATTAATGATTCTTTTATGTCCACTAAGAGAATAGTATTCACTTATGTCTCCGGTGACATTTACTATGTAGCAACAAGTAAATGCATGAACTAATGCATGATCAAAGAATGCTAATATACTGTATAATCTTCCAAATTAAAGAGTAGATTTAGATCTCATTTTTTTACATGTGTTATGATTTTTGCAATCATTCAGAGTGGTTCGTTCTACAATTACTCAAGTATAGTTTGTTTGTATTTTTTCATAAGTCCTTGGGACACTTTTACCCAAGTGAATTTTAATGTTGCTGCCTTTGATATATTTGTAGGGGTGTGTAAAAACACATCTCTATTTTATTTGTACCTTTGAATCTAATAGTTTTTTTTTTTTTTTGTGGAGTTATCTGTCAATTTCTACCTTGAAATGAATGATTGAGTGTTCAGATTTATGGTTGTACAACGATGTAATTCCTGGAAGTGTCTGGAAGGTGAGCCTAGTTGGCTCGGCCAGAAAGAGAATTAAGTTTCCTGGGGATCATCATATTCAGGGACAACAGCAACTGGCAGCCTCCTCTCAGCATAGTTTCCTAAGATCCTTTTCAACTGAGTTTGCAGCTTTTTGTCTTCAGTGGAATCTCATACCATTCAATTATAATTCTGAGGTAAAACATATAAGACACTGTTAGGCTGACAAGTGCTCCTGCTAGTGCCTTCTTCAGAGTGCTGAAGTCTACTAAAGAAGGCACTGGCCAAAGTGACCAAGTTTCTTCAATGGAATCCAAGCTTATCAAAAGTTTAATGTTCATACACCTTTCAGATCCCTGACCCACCCACCCTACTCCTTATAAAAATGTTTTGTCATACAATTTACAAAATTAGCCATGACAATCCATAACAAATGTTTGCTAGATGCAGAATAAATAAAGTAAAATATAAATTTTTGCCCTTCAAAAGTTTCCCAAATATGTCGAACTACATTAAAACTTTACCCTTGTGACCCCTAATTTCGGACCACTCCCTAAGAAGAGAAAAGTGTATGGTAAACTGGAAGAAAGGTGAAGGTCTCAACAAGCAATCACCTCAAGACTGGAGTCAAGTATTGATTTTAGAAGAAGTAATTACAACTGTAAATCAGCAGTGCAGAAAATCAATACTTAAGAGACTTCCACATATCTGAACAAAAGATTTACTGCATTAGGTTCTGAAATAAAAGTGATTCGCTCTTAATGTGTAAATATTTTTGCACGATTTATGTAAGTACACAATTGAGAAAAGGGTTAGGGTCAGTTAGATTTATTGTTAGGGTTATGTCATACAAAAAGATTTACACATTAAGTACATTGTAATTATGTGTAAGCACACATGTATTTACTAAGTAACTACCATGTAAAAACACAGTCATTAGAGACTCAATGTAAAGCATTAGAAACAAATATCTACTTAGAATGATTTCAAACAGCATAAAACGTAATAGCAAAGCTAAAACAAAAACAATTACAGGTAGTTCAAATTCTATTTTAGGTTATGAGCCCTTTAAGGGGTATTTTTAGTTTGTTGCAATCTTGCTGAAATACTTCTGATCCCAATTTGGCACTGCCTGCTACTTACATAACTGTCCAGAATCTGTTACCTCAAGCGGTGAAGGAGAGTTCAGAGTTGAAATCAAACAGAATGCCAGTGGTGTGGAGATGGCTGGGAAGGGCAGGGGTGTTTCTGTAAGCATGTCGTTTCAGATTGGTCAAACTAAAAATGGAACCATGCAATACTGTCCCATTGGCCATGCTGCTTTAGTGACCCTGACACTTGTACAGGATAACACGCATTCCAATATTCAGCAAAACAGACATGAAGTAAAAGCTGAGCACTGCAGCATTTAAGTCAAAGGTATAATTTGCTATACATGAAAACCAAATTGCTGCTGCAGAAATCTACACACACAGTATTTGTTTCCACTGAGTTCCTAGGGCAAGTTCACTTTCCCATTGTTCACTTTCCCATTGTTGCAAACATCATGCAACAAAGAAACCCAACACCTAAAATTGACATTAGAGACACAAAAACATTAGCAGCTAATAACATAACATCCAGGTAGTGTATTACTCCTTGTATTTGATGTTAACAGGAACGATACTGACTTGAAACTCCACTATCTTATGCTGTTGCATGATGGATGGTTACCACTTCTATATCAGACACTGTATCAGCATTAACAACATCTTCACAGGCCCCATATTGTTATACAGACTGAAATGCCACTTAAACGGAGAGATAACAAACCCCTTCTAAAAGTGTTTCATCAGCCTATGGGTAACTCCATTTTCACTAATTCTTACTTTCTGTCTTGTGGCTTAATTAGTTTGTCAGACACACAGAGTATTCTTCAGTTCATCAGCATTGAAAGAGAGCAGCAGGGGCGAGTAAAGAAGTGAGATTCACAGCAGGGCGCTTACTTATATAATCATGTCTGTTATTTATCTTTCTTTTTCAGATTTTTCTGATTGTGAGTTGCTCAAAAAGCTCATGAGGCGTTACTCTTGTTCAGCTTTTCAAAAGCTATTTTTTTCTGGAGTAGTTCATGGTAATTAATATAGACAGAAACACAGCAGAGAAGCACACATAATATATCATTGTAGGATTAGTAATAAGACAAAAACAAAACAAACAAAAACAGCAGGGATAGATGTTCTAATCCAAGGCTATCAATGCAGCATGGCCAGGTCATGTTGTAGGTGAGCACCCAGGGTCTGCAAAGTATGGGGATGATTTCAGAGAAGACCTTTTGTATAATTTTTTATAGCATGTTTTTTGTAATACTATCACCTCTTTTTAGGATATCTTGAAACAAGACTCCCTGTCTACAGCAGTTACTGCATGGTGTAATATGTATAAATACTTAAGGTTTATTTAAGGTTTAACTTAAGTGTTACAGTACATGACTGAGTGATACATGCAGAGGTACCAAGCTTTCAGTATTTTCAGATTCCTTGTTTATGGCGAATTGGTTATAATTGATCAGTTACTTGTTATTATAAAATTATCATCTACTGATATCTATACATTTTAGAAGTATTTATTCATTGGCACTCAATTGTGTTAATGTTTACACGCATCTGCTCATATACCTGCACTTTTTCTTGAGAATTTAACCCCTGACCTACTCGGTGACTTTCAAACAGGGAGACTGCAGTAGTGGTGTTTTCAAACAGGAGACTGCAGCAGTGATGTTTTCAAACAGGGAGGCTGCAGCAGTGATGTTTTCAAACAGGGAGGCTGCAGCAGTGATGTTTTCAAACAGGAGGCTGCAGCAGTGATGTTTTCAAACAGGAGGCTGCAGCAGTGATGTTTTCAAACAGGAGGCTGCAGTAGTGATGTTTTCAAACAGGGAGGCTGCAGCAGTGATGTTTTCAAACAGGAGGCTGCAGCAGTGATGTTTTCAAACAGACTGCAGTAGTGATGTTTTCAAACAGACTGCAGTAGTGATGTTTTCAAACAGGAGGCTGCAGCAGTGATGTTTTCAAACAGGGAGGCTGCAGCAGTGATGTTTTCAAACAGGGAGGCTGCAGCAGTGATGTTTTCAAACAGACTGCAGCAGTGATGTTTTCAAACAGGAGGCTGCAGTAGTGATGTTTTCAAACAGGGAGGCTGCAGTAGTGATGTTTTCAAACAGACTGCAGTAGTGATGTTTTCAAACAGACTGCAGTAGTGATGTTTTCAAACAGGGAGACTGCAGTAGTGATGTTTTCAAACAGGAGACTGCAGTAGTGATGTTTTCAAACAGGGAGGCTGCAGTAGTGATGTTTTCAAACAGGGAGGCTGCAGTAGTGATGTTTTCAAACAGGGAGGCTGCAGTAGTGATGTTTTCAAACAGGGAGACTGCAGTAGTGATGTTTTCAAACAGACTGCAGTAGTGATGTTTTCAAACAGACTGCAGTAGTGATGTTTTCAAACAGGGAGGCTGCAGTAGTGATGTTTTCAAACAGGAGGCTGCAGTAGTGATGTTTTCAAACAGGGAGACTGCAGTAGTGATGTTTTCAAACAGACTGCAGTAGTGATGTTTTCAAACAGACTGCAGTAGTGATGTTTTCAAACAGGAGGCTGCAGTAGTGATGTTTTCAAACAGGGAGGCTGCAGTAGTGATGTTTTCAAACAGACTGCAGTAGTGATGTTTTCAAACAGACTGCAGTAGTGATGTTTTCAAACAGGGAGGCTGCAGTAGTGATGTTTTCAAACAGGGAGGCTGCAGTAGTGATGTTTTCAAACAGACTGCAGTAGTGATGTTTTCAAACAGACTGCAGTAGTGATGTTTTCAAACAGGGAGACTGCAGTAGTGATGTTTTCAAACAGGGAGACTGCAGTAGTGATGTTTTCAAACAGGGAGGCTGCAGTAGTGATGTTTTCAAACAGGGAGGCTGCAGTAGTGATGTTTTCAAACAGGGAGACTGCAGTAGTGATGTTTTCAAACAGACTGCAGTAGTGATGTTTTCAAACAGGGAGGCTGCAGTAGTGATGTTTTCAAACAGGGAGGCTGCAGTAGTGATGTTTTCAAACAGGGAGACTGCAGTAGTGATGTTTTCAAACAGGGAGACTGCAGTAGTGATGTTTTCAAACAGGGAGACTGCAGCAGTGATGTTTTCAAACAGGGAGGCTGCAGTAGTGATGTTTTCAAACAGGGAGGCTGCAGTAGTGATGTTTTCAAACAGGGAGGCTGCAGTAGTGATGTTTTCAAACAGGGAGACTGCAGTAGTGATGTTTTCAAACAGACTGCAGTAGTGATGTTTTCAAACAGACTGCAGTAGTGATGTTTTCAAACAGGGAGGCTGCAGTAGTGATGTTTTCAAACAGGGAGGCTGCAGTAGTGATGTTTTCAAACAGACTGCAGCAGTGATGTTTTCAAACAGACTGCAGCAGTGATGTTTTCAAACAGGGAGGCTGCAGTAGTGATGTTTTCAAACAGGGAGGCTGCAGTAGTGATGTTTTCAAACAGGGAGGCTGCAGTAGTGATGTTTTCAAACAGAGACTGCAGTAGTGATGTTTTCAAACAGGAGACTGCAGTAGTGATGTTTTCAAACAGGAGACTGCAGTAGTGATGTTTTCAAACAGGGAGACTGCAGTAGTGATGTTTTCAAACAGGGAGGCTGCAGTAGTGATGTTTTCAAACAGACTGCAGTAGTGATGTTTTCAAACAGGAGACTGCAGTAGTGATGTTTTCAAACAGGAGACTGCAGTAGTGATGTTTTCAAACAGGAGACTGCAGTAGTGATGTTTTCAAACAGGGAGACTGCAGTAGTGATGTTTTCAAACAGGGAGACTGCAGTAGTGATGTTTTCAAACAGACTGCAGTAGTGATGTTTTCAAACAGGGAGGCTGCAGTAGTGATGTTTTCAAACAGGGAGGCTGCAGTAGTGATGTTTTCAAACAGGGAGACTGCAGTAGTGATGTTTTCAAACAGACTGCAGTAGTGATGTTTTCAAACAGGGAGACTGCAGTAGTGATGTTTTCAAACAGACTGCAGTAGTGATGTTTTCAAACAGGGAGACTGCAGTAGTGATGTTTTCAAACAGACTGCAGTAGTGATGTTTTCAAACAGGGAGGCTGCAGTAGTGATGTTTTCAAACAGACTGCAGTAGTGATGTTTTCAAACAGGGAGACTGCAGTAGTGATGTTTTCAAACAGACTGCAGTAGTGATGTTTTCAAACAGACTGCAGTAGTGATGTTTTCAAACAGGGAGACTGCAGTAGTGATGTTTTCAAACGGGGAGACTGCAGTAGTGATGTTTTCAAACAGACTGCAGTAGTGATGTTTTCAAACAGACTGCAGTAGTGATGTTTTCAAACAGGAGACTGCAGTAGTGATGTTTTCAAACAGGAGACTGCAGTAGTGATGTTTTCAAACAGGAGACTGCAGTAGTGATGTTTTCAAACAGACTGCAGTAGTGATGTTTTCAAACAGGGAGGCTGCAGTAGTGATGTTTTCAAACAGACTGCAGTAGTGATGTTTTCAAACAGACTGCAGTAGTGATGTTTTCAAACGGAGACTGCAGTAGTGATGTTTTCAAACAGACTGCAGTAGTGATGTTTTCAAACAGACTGCAGTAGTGATGTTTTCAAACAGGGAGACTGCAGTAGTGATGTTTTCAAACAGGGAGACTGCAGTAGTGATGTTTTCAAACAGGGAGACTGCAGTAGTGATGTTTTCAAACAGGGAGACTGCAGTAGTGATGTTTTCAAACAGGAGACTGCAGTAGTGATGTTTTCTCTGCATATAGATGCTTATATGGAAATTAACTGTCTGAATTTCTTAATTCAGTGTGTTCATTACTTTAGACCACACCCAAATGTGTTTGATTTCCGAAGTCGGGATGCAGGTTTAAAAGACCAACGTCAAATATTGTATTCAAATAATAATAATCTCCATTAATGATTTAGATTCTCGTATAGTAAGCAAACTTGTTAAATTTGCAGACGACACAAAAATAGGAGGAGTGGCAAACACTGTTGCAGCAGCAAAGGTCATTCAAAATGATCTAGACAGCATTCAGAACTGGGCAGACACATGGCAAATGAAACTTAATAGAGAAAAGTGTAAAGTATTGCATGCAGGAAATAAAAATGTGCATTATAAATATCATATGGGAGATACTGAAATTGAAGAAGGGAACTATGAAAAAGACCTAGGAGTTTATGTTGACTCAGAAATATCTTCATCTAGACAATGTGGGGAAGCTATAAAAAAGGCCAACACGATGCTCGGATATATTGTGAGAAGTGTTGAATTTAAATCAAGCGAAGTAATGTTAAAACTTTACAATGCATTAGTAAGACCTCACCTAGAATATTGTGTTCAGTTCTGGTCACCTCGTTACAAAAAGGATATTGCTGCTCTAGAAAGAGTGCAAAGAAGAGCAACCAGAATTATCCCGGATTTAAAAGGCATGTCGTATGCAGACAGGCTAAAAGAGTTGAATCTATTCAGTCTTGAACAAAGAAGACTACGCAGCGATCTGATTCAAACATTCAAAATCCTAAAAGGTATAGAGAATGTCGACCCAGGGTACTTTTTTGACCTGAAAAAGAAACAAGGACCAGGGGTCACAAATGGAGATTAGATAAAGGGGCATTCAGAACAGAAAATAGGAGGCACTTTTTACACAGAGAATTGTGAGGGTCTGGAACCAACTTCCCAGTAATGTTGTTGAAGCCTACACCCTGGGATCCTTCAAGAAGCTGCTTGATGAGATTCTGGGATCAATAAGCTACTAACAACCAAACGAGCAAGATGGGCTGAATGGCCTCCTCTCGTTTGTAAACTTTCTTATGTTCTTATGTTCTTATAATAATAATAATAATAATAATAATAATAATAATAATATATTATTATTATTATTATTATTATTATTATTATTATTATTATTATTATTATTAATTCCTTAGCAGACGCCCTTATCCAGGGTGACTTACAATTGTTACAAGATATCACATTATTTTTACATACAATTACATTATTTTTACACATTATTTTTACATTGTAAATTGATTTCATTCTGTTTTTTGCTGTAGAAAGTTGCGATAATAGAAATAAATAAATTGAGGCTTTAAAATGGAATCCGCACTGAAGGACATTTTACGTAGGTTATCTCCTCAATCTGCATAGACAAGTTTTGCTGGTTGTTTTTCATTCATAACCCTTCTGTTTTTTGTTCTCCTGCCTGTTTGCTCAGCCTGGCTTACTAATGTTTGTTTCAACATGTGAACCTCTCAGACACAGTAATGCGTTGGCTAGACTGAAACAAAAGGAATAAAGGAAACAGCATGCAACCCAACATAAACCAGCGCGCAAAGGTGGAAACAGATTCAAAAACAGGAAATTAAGAGGTGGGGTTTAGAAAGAGATATGACATGACCTTCCAAGTTGGACTTTTCAGTCAACTTAGAGATACTTGGTACTAAAAGTCTTCTGACAAAACCTTTATTTAGACTGGCTCATGAAAAAAACCCCTGATATTTATAAAGTATACTCCCTAATAAACTGGCCAAGTCTGAGGTTCAAGATGCATGAAGCATCTAGTCAGCTGAGGGACACATTTGAGAACAATTTGTACAAGTTGTGAAAAAATTGTTGTGTTACACACAGTAGTAGTATTAAAAATAAAGACATAAAAAAGAAATAATGGAAAAAATGACTCTTCTTCATAAATGTATTATTTTCAAAAAAACATGAACTGTGCCTGGTGAGCGTTATTCACATTAATGTCAATCACATGATCCAAAAATGAAAATTGACTGTCTCAAAACTAACAATACATTTAATACATCATACCCCTCTATCTCAGTGCTTTCCCGCTTAAATAACCATTCATATAAAACACAGCTCATGGAATTTGATCAGGCCAACTGTGGAAAAGGGAATCTGATTTCAATATGTTTTCACAAGGGAAGCTTTTAAGAACTATTAAGGGAGAGGGCACCAGGGTATATTGCTTGTAATATCTAAAACATGTGCCACATATTGTGCAATCCTTGAGGAAAGCCAGCTACCTAATGCAATGCTTGCTCTATCTGTGAAAGTATATCTCTCTGAGCACAGAACAACAAATAATACCCAACATGCCATCTAATGCTGTCTACAGCATAAACGTGAAGTGCTGCAATTTATTTATTTTGATTTCGTTTCAAGTTTTGTTTCTTTCACATCATAGTTTCTTTCTAAATGAACGATGGTAACCTGTTAACTGCTAGTCACGGAATAGTGCTACTTTAGGTCCTTAATGAATAGAAAATGGAAACAGACAGGTGTGAGTTTTCTGAAAGTCTTTTTGTGTACAGGGTGACCCATAAGTCAAGCATCACTGGCAATACCATATCAAGCTGATTAGGATGATTTCTGTTAAATTGGAGAGCCGTGCCCGTTGACTATCTGTCCCACATATCAAAATGATCTGAATGTGTTCTTCTTTGCTTAAAGACATTCCACAGGTGAAAGAGCAGTGTGGAGTAGTGGTTAGGGCTCTGGACTCTTGACCGGAAGGTTGTGGGTTCAATCCCTGGTAGGGGACACTGCTGCTATACCCTTGAGCAAGGTACTTTACCTAGATTGCTCCAGTAAAAACCCAGCTGTATAAATGGGTAATTGTATGTAAAAATAATGTAACAATTGTAAGTCGCCCTGGATAAGGGCGTCTGCTAAGAAATAAGTAATAATAATAAAGAACTAGACAACCCTTATTATAATCATGCCTGTGATGCTTGGTTTATGGGACACCTTATATTGATATGTTATTCACACACATACAATGGCATCAACGGTAGTACAGAAATAGCCAATAGGTTGACACATTTAAACACCATTAAACAAGAAAACGATACAAGCATCAGTTAAAAACATATAATGAACAATGACTTTCACAAAGGGGATGGGTGAAATACATAGTCGAGGTGTTTATTTACTTATATACAGTACTTATGGGTAAGATGACCCCACATAATACAAATAAATACCTCATCTGAATTTCAAATAAGTGTATAAGTGCATTCCAACAGTAAACATATATCTCATTCTTACAAGCAACTACAAAATAAAAATAGTGACACTCAATTAAAACTGTAGAAAAAACATACTGTGGACACACATGGTCTCAGGTGATGCTGTACATCCCTCCCATCTACTTATCTAAAAACGAGTTAATGAACTCATGAACCGTGAAGACACAACATATTCTGAGGCCCCCCTTGATACAGGAGTTATCAGTCCTGTACGTAAACTATTTTTGCCAACTCCCCAAGATAACATATTGCCATAGTGGATCTCAAAACCAGCCTAATAATGCCAATTTTTGTTAAATGTATCATTTTATGAATCAATTGCATTCATATCAGGTGGGTCCTGCCATGTACCCATGGACTCTCCCAGAAAGCCCATATCCAACTGTACACCTGGAGACACCTGTGGACCACGTTATCACTGCTGATCCATACTGGCATTCAAGTCGGATGTGCTCCCATCAAGATGCCATCTAGCCTGGCATGGGCACCTGGGCTCAAAGCAACACCATTGTTTTTTCTTCTTAAAATCCTCTCAAAGTACACACTTCAAAAAGAAACGTGCTGCCTCAATCTTGCCAATGATGCCAACATGTAACACAGAGTGTTACATGTTGCACAGAGTTCAATTATACTTTAAATTAAATTAATTGTATTCAGTTTCTTTATTAAATATATATAAAACATTGCAGCTTAATGATCATATTGGAAAGGTGTCTAAGTTGCAAAAACAGTAAATATGAGAACAATATTAAAGATAACTGCTTGAGAACCGTTTCAATGTTCAGGGAACATTTTACTCACCAGTAGCTGCGTAGCTTTGAACATACATATCCCCCCCCCCCCACCACCAAAAAAGTTTTTCTTAATGTTATTCTGTTTGACACTCATAGGTGCTACAGTAAGGTGGAAATGTACCATGGTGATTTTAGGAACCAGTTCAAATGTTCTGCGTAAATAAGGTTGTCCTTAAATAGCAAAATTGGCACCGGTTTAATGGCAACTCGAAAGGGCAAAGTTTTGTGAATTCTATGTGCGTGCTTAACTCTATTAAAGGCTGTAGGGTTACAATCGTAATTAATCTTAATAATCTTACATTTGTTCCACAGTTGTCCTCAAACACAGCCTAAATAGTGTGCAATAATATGCTTAGGGTATACACAACTGAAAGGTCTGTTGTGATAGATCTTTAACAGTAGAATAAAGAAGTAGAAATGATTCCTATTACACATCTGGACTGGGCTCTGAATTCTTCCAAAAACTGCATCCAACAGTTCTGAACTGTGCGCCAAATTTCCATTAATATCATTTTCCATGTGTTATGAAAACATGAAGCAAGTTGCTAAAGGTCGAGATTGTAAAAAAAAAAGAAAATGAAGAAGAAGCTGTGCTGAAATCCAATCCAATTACAACCATGTTTGAACTGAGACAATACAAGTGCTATAAACTGCACAGTTATTGATCACCAAATAGAACACAAAGCCTGTGCGGACATTTATCTAACACATTTTTTTTTAATGTGCCATGCATTAAAGTAATACTGCTGCATTAAAATATTGCTTGTGTCTATTTTAATGATGTACACCACAATAGAGCTGCAAACCCCTTAAACCTGATCTATATGGTTGTTTTAATGATGTTACTATGGGGATTAATAAATCAACCTTTGAAGTATCTGAATGAATATAGATTGGAATAGCGGTGGTGTTTAAGGTTTGCCACTGTTAATATTCTTCTGGGACCGGACAGCCAGTGTCACAGTTTTCAGGACACCTTGTTCATGAAAAGACTTTGGAATGGATATTGGCCTGGTTCTATTCTCCCAGGATTTCTGGTGAGGTGCAGAAATATGGGGAGTGTATCCAGAATGTGCGCAGGTCGCTCCGAAGACAGTTTGCCTGCTCCGCTGTCCCAGTGCTCCTTACTAAAACCCCATTTGAGAGAACTGGGATGGATTTTGTAGGCCCGCTAGAAGGCGCTGGCCCGGAACATTGTTTTATGTTAGTTGCAGTAGATAAAACCCTCAGCAGTTAAGGATACTACAGTTGAAACCCAACCAAAGGATATATTACCCCCCACACTGACTATTATTAAACGCGTTCACGGCTATACTAGAGCCTTACATCAACGCGAGCGCTCCTCGAGATGACGGTGCCCAGAGCTACACCAGCTCGCATTCATTCAAAACATAAAATGCATTTAAAAAATATTAACAAGCGCTTTCACTTCTCTTCTTTAACTAAAAGAAAGTCTGAGCTTTAAAATAAACTTTAGCAACACTTTAGCAACACCTTGTGTCCTCGTTAATCAGATGAGCACCTATTCATTAGCAAACACAAAATAGTTACAGTGGTAGTCTCAGAACTAACTCTTACCATATCATAGCAATTTTTATTATTTTACATTTACAATGTTTATCAAAAACAAACAGTATTAAAAAGACAGTCTTTAGGATAATGTCCTTCTGTTATACAATGATGTACAACCATAGTGTCCTTCTGTTATACAATGATGTACAACCATAGTGTTTCTCTTTTGCCTTCACTCCGTCACACTTAGCTTTGCTTTACCATGCTTTCACTATGCCTTCTTACACTGTTATGCTTTTACTATAGGACACTTTTCTAAGGGAGGCCTTTAAAAATAAAGTGCTAGTCAGGATGTAAAATGGCGAGAGACAAACATTTACTGAGTTTAAAATGGAGAAGATGGAAACAGCACAATCAAGAAGCACAGTGTCTTGTTTCTCAGAATACACGCAAACACTCCACTAGACAGGTCTACGCCCATGTGATTTACGTAATATAATATTGCCATGCTACTGTTGCTTGTTAGCCGATCAGGTCCTTTAGAGTACATGTGCAATCAATGAAATTAGTTCAAGTCTCTGTGTCAAAGAAAATCAGACGGCCTGTCTGCTCCAGACTCTAACCATGACAACTCTAGCATAAAATCTAATCAAATATATATATATATATATATATATATATATATATATATATATATATATATATATATATATATATATATATATATAGCCAGCGCCAGCAGTTAGGTTAAATGCGGTTATCTTTACTGCAGTTGTTCAGCCTGCGTCTCAGACAGATAATGTTATTTGCATAGCACAAAATGTTCCAGAGCTCCATTAAAAGGGACCGAGATTTATGAGATTGGCCTGGAGCCCTGATAAATGAAAGCAAAGAAAGATGACAACAGCCAGCCAGTGAAGCAATCACCCGGTGGACTGGACTTTAACCGTCTCCAGGCACATTGCTAGATCAATCGCTCAGTCACGTCCAGTGAATTACAACTTGAATTGTATATTCTCCAGTATAGAAAGTGCAGCACGTCACCCACAGGTGAAGCCCAGTTATACACCAGGGAACGTGATATTTCTCAATAACGCCTAACTCCCAAAGACCGATGCTGAGAACAGTGGGCTGCCTTGTCTAGTTAACCTTTCTGATTTTCCAGTAGAAATCCCAGTAGTCTAAGCAGTATGTGCGTGATTTAGAAATATTTCTGCTGGTCTCATTTACTGTCTCTCAGTAGGTGGGGCCAGCAAATTGAAGGGTCTATTTGTCACATGACTTGGATGGAATGAAGTAGTCTTGGCAAATTAAAAGCAAACTCAGAGCCAGGTAAAATCAGTGTCCCTGGGTGGTGTGTATACAAATACACAAAGTCACCAAATTTGGTGCTAAGTTTTACTGTGTATCCGTAATAACACAACACAAGGTACCCCACAGTCCCATTCACCGCCACACACAACAAAGTTCGCTCCTGGCAGGAAGGAAATGTCCGCCTCCTGCTGCTGACTCACCCAGGTGCTAGTGCCCTGTTCCCTGGTAGGCTCGTCATGGCACTGTTCTCTGCTCCATCCAGAAGAGTTCTACTCCCAGCGTCCACGCTCTCCTACTTCCTGGAATCCTGGGTTAAAGCACACAACTGGTGTAACAACACAGCACAGCACAGCAGATCCTTCCAGGCAGGTTTCCCCATCTTTCTCCCCAAGCACAACTCCCCCGCTGATCAACACAGTTCCCTTTTATGCTCCAAGCCACACCCCATCAATCCTCCATGACTAATCACTAGCTGATTGTGTCCATGGAAAACACTGGCTTTGCCGAATGTGCAACTCGAAACACCTGTGTGATTGTCCTTCCCAAGATGGCCACCGCAAGCCAACTCTATACTTAAGGTATGTCCCATCTTGGTGAGGACCCACGGGTCAATTGCTGTAGTGTCACACCCTTTGGGAGGCCAGGCTTTACCCCACCTTCTTACCTTCACCCTACTAAAATCAGAGACAGAGAAAATGTTGAGCAGCAGAATTCAGAACCACAGATTGCATTCATCATAACACAAACAGCAGTAGACATGTAAAGAATCAATACTTTAAAAGCTGATTATAAGTGTATGTTGTTGTTATTGCCTTTTAGTTATCAAGAATATATATATATATATATATATATATATATATATATATATATATATATATATATATATATATATATATATATATATATATAAATATTTTAGTCTTAAACAACAATACCTGCATTTTCATGGTGGCAAATGTTGGCACATCAGTGATGGATAAATGTGATGTATCTTTACTATAAGCTTGCCTACTGTTTTGTAGTTTGTGCACTGGAAATTTGACAAATTGTACCTGCTTTCAAGTAACTTTACTCTTTCAAGTAACTACATAATTATTTTCAGAAATCGAATTCGTTTGTTTAAATAATGCATGTCCTAATTACTGTGGCTGCACCGAACCAAGAGAAGCACGATGGCAGCGTCATCCTTAATCACTTTCCAGGGTCATGCCATGATTCACTCATACTGCAGCAGAGCAATTTCTTCTGACTAAGGATCTAGATAGCTCTGAGACACTTAGCTTCTTGATATCATTCTGTTGCAGTATGAACGATTCTTTAATAGTTTTGTCTTTTTTTGTTTTTTTAGAGCTTATAGCAATGGTAATGCTAAGCTATGGTAAGTCCCACTTACACAATGAAAATGATACTTTTTGAAAATAACCCCCTAAAGTATTGTTAAGGCCCACATAGCAAAGAACTGCTGTATGGTAAAGCGCAGGAGAATCATATTTAAACGGTGACAAAGTGAGGAAAATGCATGGAAAAACAAGGTGAAGTGCTTTTTCAATGCAGTCACCTGAAAGTGGGTATCAGCAACATAAACTTTCGAAACAGTTCTTTGAAAACTGTAACTTCTGCCAACATATATATAAAAAGGAAAGAAGAATATAATACTTTCTGACAACCAGGATGTGATGACTGTGGCAGAAATTGATATACAAAGAAGATCTAAACAATAAGAAGACATTAATTATGATAACTATGATAGTTCATACCGACACCAAGCTGGTCTTTAAGAAACGTGTTGTTTCTGGGAAAGGGAAAGGGTTAGAGTTCACATGACAGGACAAAAAAGATTAGTCCTTAATGATCCTGTATGTTCGGAAGAATAAAGTAGAATTGTAAATGTATTTTTTATAACAAACTTGTTATAAAAAAGTGAACCAAAAATAAAATAGGTCCGATGTACCAATGTTATAAAAATCATCACACATGCATGTGTATTTACTAGGTAATGACGAAATGTAAATATAAGAGCATTCAGGAACGAGAGCAAAATTCAGGGACTAGGATAGGCCAATCAGCCGTGAAGTGCCGTTACTATGGAAATGACTGCTATCCAGGGTCCCAGAAAGGCTGGTAAAAATTGTCTCTTGCTACACAAAAATAAAATATAAAATGTGTACGAAATGTGATGTTCCTCGTCTTATCTAGCTGGTCGTGTAATGTAAGTATGTTAACACTTCATTTATTTGTGATTATTAGCAGATGGATAGACCGTACTGAAAGCTGTTTTTATTATCAAATGGTTTCAATTCTTTTTAAATGTTGAAACTTTGAAAAGAATAATTAGAAACTAGCTGAACAGTATCAGGAGAGAGAGAGAGAGAGAGAGAGAGAGAGAGAGAGAGAGAGAGAGAGAGAGAGAGAGAGAGAGCCGTTTAAAAATATGGGCTAGATTCTCATTACTCTTTAATCCAGATTGTCATTAGCACATTATTTTCCAAAAGCAAGAAACACCATTTACAATTACAAAACGAATATGAAAGAAATTACTGAGCTCCAACTTAAATGTTTGGCAAATTTATTGGGTGCGTTTTCCTTTCTGAAAAAATGCAATGCAAATAAATAGCTTTGCATATATATTCCTAGATTTCCTATTTCGGTAGCAATTTACAGTGTCTCTAATGACTGTATATTTACATAGTAGTTACATAGTAAATGCATGTGTACTTACACATACTTACAATGTTATTATGCTTAGTTACAATGTACTTAATGTGTAAATATTTTTGCACAATGTGTTTATGACTATAATTATTATCATTTTGTATTATTATTATTATTATTATGATGATGATTATTTATTTCTTAGCAGACACCCTTATCCAGGGCGACTTACAATTGTTACAAGATATCACATTATTTTTACATACAATTACATTATTTCTAACACATTATTTTTACATACAATTACCCATTTATACAGTTGGGTTTTACTGGGCAATCTTGGTAAAGTACCTTGCTTTCGAGGGTACAGTAGCAGCGTCCCCACCTGGGATTGAAACAGGCTGAGCAACTGCAGATCAATTGCAACGGCAACTGCATATCAATTAACTGCAAATTTCAACCTGGGGCGTGAGCAGCCAGTTTCATCAAAGACGGTCCGCCGAGAACTCCACAGAGTGGGATACCATAGAAGCAACCCCTATTGACTTTACATTGATGTTTCCATTTTTTGTCCACTACCTGTAAGTAGACAATTCTATCAGAAAAGAATTAGGGTTAGGTTTAGGTTTAGAGTTAATCATACAACATTTTTTACACATTAAGTATATTGTAACTATGTATATAATAGCATTGTAATTATGTAAATAACTATTATGTAAATACACAGTCATTGGAGATACAATGTATAGTGGTACCCTTATTTCTTATATATTTCTTGCAATTATTGCACAGCCATATATATTTAAAATGTACTGTATATGCTAATATAATACATTTTATTTCCATATAGGTTATTTATGTTTAGCATAAAAAGAGTAGAAAAATAAGTAAAAATAAGCAGAAGCATTTCTTATACACTGAGATAAAATATGAAATGCTTCACCGGCTACTTTCCATCATTTCACTGCAAATCTACCTGAAGCTCAGAGCTTGAACCGGCATTATCAGAGAACTGTATTTAATATGTCTAACTAAGGGTTTTAATGTCAGATGTACTTATTCAGTTTCATTCACTGCTCTACTTTTACAGTCAAATCAGCTACTACGTTGAAGAGATAATTACCACCTTATGTGAAATACTGTATTGAAAATTGACAACAACAAAAAAAAATCCTACTTTAGAAAAAATACCTTTTAACAACTAGAGAGCTTTTCTATGAATAATACTAAAAAACAGTAATTCCATAAAGGTCTGTCATCAAAATAATAATAATAAAAAATCTCTTGATTAGTCTAGGAAAGTGTTCATATAGTGCAGGTTAAACAATGACATTGCAGAGTATAGTGTTCATATAGTGCAGGTTAAACAATGACATTGCATTGTATAGTGTTCATATCGTGCAGGTTAAGCAATGGCATTGCAGGGTATAGTGTTCATATAGTGCAGGTTAAGCAATGACATTGCAGGGTATAGTGTTCATATAGTGCAAGGTCAAGCAATGGCATTGCAGGGTATAGTGTTCATATCGTGCAGGTTAAGCAATGGCATTGCAGGGTATAGTGTTCATATAGTGCAGGTTAAGCAATGACATTGCAAGGTATAGTGTTCATATAGTGCAAGGTTAACATTGCAGAGTATAGTGTTCATATAGTGCAAGGTTAAGCAATGACATTGCAGGGTATAGTGTTCATATAGTGCAGGTTAAGCAATGACATTGCAAGGTATAGTGTTCATATAGTGCAAGGTCAAGCAATGGCATTGCAGGGTATAGTGTTCATATCATGCAGGTTAAGCAATGGCATTGCAGGGTATAGTGTTCATATAGTGCAGGTTAAACAATGACATTGCAGAGTATAGTGTTCATATAGTGCAGGTTAAGCAATGGCATTGCAGGGTATAGTGATGATCACAGAAGCCTGTTCTTTAATCCGTTTAAATTGGGTTCATCCAGGTAAAATAAAAGACTATTATAACAAATCGTTTTCATAATGTAATGACCAGTAAACCAAAGCTACCAGTAGAAGTGGCTCATGTATCATTCTCTTTTTTCAAAAGGGAAAATGAACTGTGATGTTGCTGGGCAAGAACTTTGAGACATAATGATGTGTTTTTTCCTATTTCCTGTGCACTCTGAGAGAGCTGTACTTATTACTTTACCTGAATGAACCTGCTTGCAGCGGATGGGGAGGACAATCAAAGGAATCGTACTCTCTTTCAGTAAGGTTTCCAGAACAGTGTTGGGAATGTCACAGAGCTAGTGCAAATGAACAATGACACAGAATGACATTTAGTGTGTTTGAAAACAAACGCTGATGGTACTTATGTTTTTGATGCCATGGCAACTACACTCACTTATATCTATGTAAATCTATCAATGTGTCTGTGATGTCATTTACTACATAGTTATGATATTGAGTCTCTTTATCTGTTGTCTTCTGTATTGTACATTATCTAATTCTATTTCTTCTAAAACTACAAATTGACATTCATGTTATGTTTTTTTTTTGTGTTGAACTGTATTATTTTATATAATCTTGTAGCTCGCTCTATTACATATTTTATTTTGTTACATTTTTAGAAAAATATACCATAAACAAGGTTGCTAGTTTTGCATTACGAATTTCTTATGACTGAATATCTATTTTCCCTATGTATGTATAACAGTAGATTTACCCAAATAAATCGATAAAAATAAAAGAATAAAAAGCACAAAGTTCAGTCATGGCCGCAGTGCTTCAGTAAACAGAACACCCTTCATTTGTTTGAGGTGCTCTTTGTGATCAGCAGCTCAAGCTTTAAGAAATTTCAGAAATGAATAATGAACTTACCCCAGTAAATGAACAGCCTCCCATTCCACACACACACACACAGCCCGCAATGCAAGTAACAGAACAGTGTGCTTGAAATAGAAATGGTGATATTACTAGGTCAAGTGCACCATGCAAAGGAAGCCTCATTAACACAGCGTTTGCTCATCTCATGTCCATTTTATTTTAGGCTGTTATTTGAAGATGTGCTAGAGTATTAAAGGCATGCATACCACAGAGCAGAAGGTCCATATGTGACTGACCAGGAAGACATGTTATATAGAGGGTTATTGTGAATACATTTAGTAAACCATTAGTCCAGTGATGGTTATTATTGACAATATTATTATTAGTACAGTAGTAATAACAGTAGTAGTAGTAATAAACGTTTACATCTGTATAAATTCCAGGAGTTCACAGCTTTATCATTGCTAGTTGCTGCGCACCCTGTAAGATAATAAAACTGTGTGCCACCTGTAGTTAATAAACATCCTCACTAAGTTTGTATCAGATCAGCTGTACAAACTAACCGACAAACTAACTTTTGTCATTTTCCAACCAAAAATGTGATTTCTTCAATGAAAACTTAAAATGTATAAACCAACATAACTACAGATCTATACAAGTTTAAAAATTACAATTTTAATTAGAAGATTCAACAGGTTCTAATACTTTGTCCAACATGATTTATTTTCATATTCATAAAGCTAAGTGTACAGCATTCTGCTCCAGTAGTTGGGGTCTGTTGTTTATGTCTATCTTGTCTCTCTGGCTCATCTTCAGGGAGTTCAGCTTCAGATAGGAAAGTATTAGTAGTTGATTCTAGTAATCCCAGCTAACAAGCTAAAGGGAATCATAGAACTATTAAGTGAATTAAAATAAATAAATAAATAATTAAATAAACGCTAAATTGATATTGTTCATAAAACCAATGCAGACATTCAAGAATTTAAGCATAGATGAGTAATGATCACTGCACAAAGAAAGGTTAATTAATCCCCTCTCCACCGTAATCAATTATTCAGCACACATAACAAATGCTGTTTTCAGTGACACCTTTTAAGATAGGCCACTCTTAATTTTGTCTCATGAATATTCATGAACCAATCCACAACGAGGTTAGTAGGGTTAAAATAAAAACAAGCATGGCGGTTAGTTACAACGATCGCTTTCTGTCTTTTGTGCCAGAATTAACATTTTCATCAGTGGAAACTTGCAAACTAAATCTGAAAACTCTGCACAAAACCATGTTTCCAAGGGTGCACAGTATCACAAGGAGGTGTATGTACATGCGCTCAATTTGCGATTTTATAACACATCTGAGCGGCATACATTTCTCACACTTGGTTGTGGTTTGTGTAGACACTACAATGTGAAGTCACCCTAAGTATCATTCTTTTGCAAACAGCATTCATATGCTGTAAAGAGTGCTCAGATTTTTATAAGCACAGTGATCGTACTGGGATGGATAGGCCTGCACTTTAGTATTACTTTTTTATTTCTTGCCTGTGTAACTTCTAAAGATTTAAATCTTTTAAGGCAGTAATCAATTGTCATGGTCATGGTCTATTCCATTCCATTCCCTATTTAGCATAGTTATTATTATTATTATTATTTATTATTATTATTTATTTAGCAATAGTGGAAGGAGTTAATGTAGGGATAGTGTAAAAACAGGAACGAGACGAAACGGTCCCAACCACATTTTAATTAATAAAATACTAATAGTATTAAAAAATTTTTTTAAAAACGGAGGAGAAAGTGACACGCATTTGAGAACAGGGATGATAAGCTATTCATAATGAATCGGTTCTCATTTTAAAAAAACTTCTCAAGTGTGTGTAACCATTCTGGGTCCAGAAGATACTGGTACTTCAAATTACAATGCAATTTAAAAAGAATCGTCACGCTCTCCATTAATTTAGTCAATTAAAGTTTAATCATTACCATAATGGTACTATCATACTTAAAAACACGACAGAAAAGCAAATGTTGCATATCTGAGATAAAGCATCTCAGTAGTGTTTTAAGTAATAATTCCCTGAAAATAATCCATCCATTATCATTAACCGCTTACTCCTTTACAGGGTCGCGGTGAGCGAGCCTAACCCGGCATACACAGGGCGCAAGTCAAGACTACACCCTGGACAGCACGCCAGTCCATCGCACCACACAGAGAGCAATTTAGAGTGACCAATCAACCTGAACAGCATGTTTTTGGACCGTGGGAGGAAACCGGAGTACCTGGAGAAAACCCACGCAAACACGGGGAGAACATGCAAACTCCACACAGACAGTACCCTAGGCCGGATTCAAACCCAGGACCCTGGCGCTGTGAGGCAGCAGCGCTAACCACTACGCCATCAGCACAAACAGCGTATTTACGATTTTCATGCTAAATTTTGTTTAAAATATAAAATAGGGCAGCAGTGTGGAGGAGTGGTTAGGGGCTCTGCACTCTTGACCGGAGGGTTGTGGGTTCAATCCCAGCTGGGGAACACTGCTGCTGTACCCTTGAGCAAGGTACTTTACCTAGATTGCTCCAGTAAAAACCCAACTGTATAAATGGGTAATTGTAAGTTAAAAAAAAAGTGATATCTTTATAATGTGAAATAATATATAATGTGATATCTTGTAACAATTGTAAGTCACCCTGGATAAGGGCATCTGCTAAGAAATAAATAATAATAATATTTCTAGCTAAACACGTGTCCCACACCTACGTGCTACTTAGGAAGGACTTGTCCTACCAATTTTACAATTGTTGAGGGACAAGCATTAAAATCGAACCCAGTGTTTGTTGTAGACTAGATAATAACTGATTTGATAAATATTTTTAAAAGTTTACATAAAGATCTGAAACTATAATAATTGAAAAAGATGTAAGTATTTCCCTGTGTCTGGGGACTGTATACACTTACTTCTGATGTAGCTATTTACTGTACAGTTTAGCATAGAAAGTTCTGTTTGCAGTAGAGCCAGAAGGCTCTAGTGAGGTATTCTAGTGTAGTACAGCGATGGCAGCATGTGCCATTTCTCCTAGACTTTTTTTCTACAAAGTCATGTGAAATAATGTTTTTATCAGTATACTAAAGCGCTACTATTAATTAAGTAATATTAATTCACCAAATAATTGAGTGCACCACAGGACCCCCACAACAACACAATAATTACTGTGTGGACTGGACGAGCTGATAAAGCCCACTTGAAATGTCGGTCCTATGTCTCTCTTAATGGCCGCAATCCACTGTAATCTCCTGGTCTTGCCAGCAGGAAAAGAGTGGTAATGGAGCTCAGGATTTTTATAACCACTGTTGGTGCAGCCTGGCACTTGGTAATTCATCAGGGCACACCATCTTTGTTTACTTTTTAACCCTCCTAGCCTTGCTCTGGGGAATTGGAATGTGACGCATGCATAATATTTGAAAGGGGCCTATGTTTAAAATAAACAAACTGCAGGAGATGAATACAAATATGGAACTTAATTCAATCAGATGAACAGAAAACCAATTAATATCTGTTGAGACAAGCACGCGTATTCTACAGAATGTAGGCTATTACCATTTGTCTAAGCAAAAGGCAACTAAAACACTTCATCAGACTAGGGATTTCCATGGCAACTGTTTGCAAGCGTTGAGTGATAATATGTTTTTGAAGTATTGTATTGTTCCATGCACTATGCAAAAACTATATTTTGTGTTAATTGCCTAACAATAACAAAAATAAAAAGCAGCCAATACAAATTAGTAGCCTACAGTAATACGTCTGTTATTGTTTTCATTAAACTATGTGAAACATGAGCAATACACATAAGGGGGCACTTACAAACATTTTGCTCCAAATTAGAAATTAAAAACAAGGCACACTATACCTAAAATGTTGGTTTCTGGCTCAAGACACTCTTCAATGTTTTTTTTTTCTTTCTGCATTAGAATAAAACGACATCAGTGACACTTTGAAGCTAATGGCCTAACAAATGCTCCCCCACTGCACAGAACTGGTTTACAGATTCATGCTGGGTATACAGCAGTGTCTGTGCAGGTTTCTCATGGGTTGCAATCATAACAATCATTTCAGTGACGTCCATCCCCTGTCATGGCTGTATATTCTAAATTAGAGCCATCAGTAAGTTGTAAAAGCAGTCACTTTCAACTATATCCTCTGTATGCACATGTTAAAACAGGCACATGGACGCCTATGTTAAAGGAAAATTGATACATTGTGACGAACACACTGGTTGACCAAAATAGTCTGTTTGTTTCTTGCCAATAACTTTCTGTGATTAACTCTAAAACAGACAACACTGACTGATGAACCATGAATGGAACGTTGCTTTCTCCATTTCTCAGGTATCCGTTCAGATTTTTAGCCTCCAGTTTTAAGTTTTGTTTGGATGTGGAAAGCACTGACTGGCTTTGCAAATCTTTGTAAATCTCTCTTTCAAGGTTCACAATGCGTTCAATCAGATGGCTTCTCCTCCAGATTTTTTCACAAAAGGGTTCCCACAGGGTTTAGTCTGTTTTCTGCGTGCATTAACAATACAGCTCAGAGCACATGCAGTTCTTCTGTTGTTCTTTATTACTTAATTAACTTGATTATAAATTGACTTTAATTGAGCCCCTCTGGTGTAAAACATACCCCTTGGCTTCTGGCAATGCACTGCACTGATCCACCAGTGGAGGTGCTAATGATGAACTGCAGTACAAAGCTTTGAGAATATATCTCAATAGGCAATACAAGTGTATAGTGCTTAAAAGAGCAGAGCTGCATTGTCACCTGTGTTACATCTGTATGTTTGCAATCATTCTGAATGTTTCCGCGTTCACTTGCTTTAATGTTGAGATTGTGATCATTTTTTCTGCTCAATCTGACTGGCACACACTGTTTTGCCATGTGTCTTTTAATCCTGATTGTGACCTTTCTACTGTTAGCACAACAGGCTCCTCTTGCTTCTATACCATTCCACAAATCAGGGCAATGGAGAAAAATAATAATGAAAAGATAGAGCAATAAAACTACAAATCATTAGTAGGAGGGCAAATATATATAAAAAAAACTAAAATGTGCAAGGCTACCTTCATGGTCAATGAACTATAATTAGAGATAGTTTGCTTGTTTTACTACTTTGAAGTATCTTACAAAATTAAATCTGAATGGCAGCAGTGTGGAGTAGTGGTTAGGGCTCTGGACTCTTGACCAGAGGGTCGTGGGTTCAATCTCAGTTAGGGGACACCGCTGTTGTACCCTTGAACAAGGTACTTTACCTAGATTGCTCCAGTACAACTGTATAAATGGGTAATTGAATGTAAAAATAATGTGTAAAAAAAATAATGTAATTGTATGTAAAAATAATGTGATATCTTGTAACAATTGTAAGTCGCCTTGGATAAGGGTGTCTTCTAAGAAATAAATAATAATTATGAAATAAATGTATTATCTTACTTAAAAATATATATTTTGGACACATGTTTTACAGCAGGGCCCTGTCTTTGATGTACTATATGTGAAACAGCAGACAATAAGCCAAGATTTGTGTTTATAGTTAGAGCAGTGTGTACTGTTCCAGCAAAGTTTTAAACACATTATTAATGCACGGCATGGCTAAAGTTCAATGACCGCTCAAAGCACTGCAGACAAATCAGTATAAAGTGCAGTCTACACGCACAGCTATGGACAACAGTCTTGCATCACCTAGAATTTTAGGATTGAGACAAATATAAAATATATATGAACATAATTTAGACATTTTATTTAACACCATGTAATCAAAGACGCTACAAAATGATAGTAGTACAGTATTTCACGTTAGATTTCGAAAGGTTAAATCTTTTTATTTGTGTCCGTTTTTCATTAAGTATATGGAAAACTACAAAGCAGTATGTAATTCAATATGTTAACATAACATTATTCAGCAGGTTTAATTTGACTTTGTAAAGCAAAATTAGTTAATTGTATAGGGTGATGCAAAATGTTTGGCCAGAGCTGTACTTTGCCACTGTAATACTGATGCTTCAAAACTGTAGTAACTTGTTCTAGCCCTAATGAGCAACACTGCGTTAACTATACCCTTTATTGTTGTTTATTTCAAAATGTAATTTCTAATAGACTTTCTTTGGTTGTAATTAACAAACTAGCTGCCTACACTTTGTTACATATATCTCAAATGTTAACAAAAAGAAACAAATATTTTCATTTTAAAAAACGATACCTGGTACTACACTAGGTTAAATACCATTCTCAGTTTGCTTGCATTACTTTCAGGAAGTCTGTTTCACTTTCTAGGTCATGTCAGTGTCTTAGAGGTCAAAGCCTGTTACTGGCTGCAAAGCATGTTGGTCAATAGGGGAAGCAGCTGGTTGGTTAATAACATGAAACAAGGCGTTGAAGCGGTTGTTTGGAACAACTTCACACTCCAGAGGAAACGACCACCAGGAGGCTGTGTGGTCCAGTGGTTAAAGAAAGGGCTTGTAACCAGGAGGTCCCTGGTTCAAATCCCACCTCAGCCACTGACTCACTGTGTGACCCTGAGCAAGTCACTTAACCTCCTTGTGCTCTGTCTTTCGGATGAGATGTAGTTGTAAGTGACTCTGCAGCTGATGAATATTTCACACACCCTAGTCTCTGTAAGTCGCCTTGGATAAAGGTGTCTGCTAAATAAACAAATAATAATAATAACGTGTCAAGTGGAGTTCTGATTGGTGAAAGGAAAGCATAGGAGAATGTATTAGCCCTATGTAGGAATGTAGGAAATAGCAAAAAATAATAATTTTGGATTGATGCCATTTGAATCAGATTTTATTGGCACTCACTCTTTGGCCATTTTTTGAAGCAGGAAGATACCTTTTTTCTGAAAGGATTTGAACAAGTGTAAGCGTATGTCTAGTAAGAACAGCCTAATAGCAGGAAGGATGCATTTTTGTTCAGTGTCCTGCTAGCTGTACAGTATAGTGTTAAAATGATGATTCCTCTGAATATCCTCCCTGAATAACACAGGGGACGTTATTTGTGTTTAAACCTAAATTCAACAGCTCAGCTTGGGGAATTACTTTCCTCATGTCATGTTTCACATCTGGTCATTTCAAACAGCATGGTTCGTCACTGTATTTGTATGAATGCAAGGCAGATTCTAAAAACGAGGTCTGTGAAAAAAGTTATTCTCTCTCTGGAGCTGAATTGGTAAAGTTAAAACAGAGATCATTCCCCATTGTTGGGTCACTGCATGGCAAAGTAATTACACAGCAGGAGTGGTCTAAAATATTTATACCATTTTCTATAACATTTTTCTCACTGGGCTTATTCTTTGCATGGTTATACTACAGCCTCTTTCATTGCAAATAAGTGGGTTCTTAAAGGAAGTCTTTATTCTTGGTTACCACAAGCAGTGGTGGGTGTTGTCTGAGATACATCTTTGTTTGTGAGATAACGTTAACACATTCTACCATGGACCAGGTAAAAATAAATAAATTATATATATATACTGTATGTATATATATATATATATATATATATATATATATATATATATATATATATATATATATAGCTATTCCTACATCAGTGCATGCTATAGTGAACAAGCTGATGTATAGAAAATGTATGCTGGACAGTTCCTGAACATATTGTCATATTTGTTTTTGGGATAATGGCCCATATTCACAAATCTTAATATAGTGTTTTTTAAAGAAAATACACCTGGCATTTACTTTCTGAGGATTGGGAGGCAGCTGTGAAATGTCTAATCAAAATGTCATAGCTTCATTTTTTCACATCTAAAGATTATTATGAAGACCATTCTGGAACTGTGCCATCCCTCGCCACACATTTACAAATGCTTGGTAAGACAATAGCTGCACTCAGGAAGTCACATTTAAAATATTGTATTACTTTTGCTTTCAATTACCTGGTCCCTTGTCTCCCTCAGACCCATTTAAAGGCTCTCAGACTAGGACTATTTCATTTTGTAAATGGCATGAAAAAGGAAAGATGGGCAGTAAAAGAAAGAGCAAAATCTCTTCAACAGAAATGCTGCACGTAATAATAAACTATATCCTGTATGTGATGTTTATGCTGAAGGCAGAGGCAAGCACAGGGGACAGTAAAAAAGCAGAGACACAGGCTAACGTCTGTACTCCCATGTTCTTTCTTAGCCTCACTTGATGGCTGAAGGGCTTGATGAAGAATTGATAGCAGAACAGATAGCAGAACATCTGCTATCCCTGTAGAGATACTGTTCTTACAGGATTCCATCATAATACCAGTGTTTTACCATCAGTACCTTGTGGAACCATAAGTAGACCACACCCGTATTGTCAGTAGAACACATACTGCACTGTGACCACACGGTACCACACTAATACTGGTGTAGTACTGTAGTAATGCAATATATTACAGTGTGTATTGGGTTATTCCATTGGGATTGCATTGATAGGTACTCATATGAAAATGTTAATACTGTGGTACTACTAGTTCATACTGCTACCATTGGCCTTTGGAACAGACCCATTGCATTGACACAGTAGTGCCACTGCACTGACATTGAAGTTCAATTGGTAAGTGTGGAAAGTAAATAACAACTTAAAACATTTGTGGACCAGGCTTTACTCAAGCATCATCTGTTCTGGAAACCTTTTATAGATTTATGCAAAATGAAAATGTCAGGTCAATGATGGGAAATAAAAGGAACATAATTGGCTCCTGTCGTTGCCTGAGCAGATTTCATCTCACTTAACAGCCAAACGAGTGAGCAGCAGCACGAGCATTTCAAGGCTGTGAGAAAAGAGAGAAAAAGTCAGGCTCAGAGTTGTTACAGCCAAATATAAACTACATCTGCAGGAAGGGGAAACAAGTGCTGTTCATCTAAAAACAAGCACAACACATTTCCAGATTGCTGTTCCTGATAAAGGTGCACATATCCAGATTACTGTTCTTCACAATGGCACACATATCCAGATTGCTGTTCCTGACAATGGCACACATATCCAGATTGCTGTTCTTGACAATGGCACACATATCCAGATTGCTGTTCTTCACAATGGCACACATATCCAGATTGCTGTTCTTGACAATGGCGCACATATCCAGATTGCTGTTCTTGACAATGGCGCACATATCCAGATTGCTGTTCTTGACAATGGCGCACATATCCAGATTGCTGTTCTTGACAATGGCGCACATATCCAGATTGCTGTTCCTGACAAAGTCTCACATAATTTTGTGTAAATAGCAGCCCTGACAGCTCACCAGAGCTAGCGCTGACTATATGAAATGCAAATATTAGCATTTATTAGAAAAAATATATATTTTAAAAGTAACCTTGCATCATCCAGTGATTTATTGTTTTTTCCACCAGTGTTGTTTTTCACACTTCAGTTTAAGACACATAGGGCAACTCTTAAGGAAGTTTGTACAATAATATGTGTTCTTTCAATCAGAACATCAAGGGAAGTCATTATAGTAAATATTTCTACTTACTTTTTAGTTAACAATTGCATATGATTTTAATATTACAAACGCATTATATTATTCTAAGGGTGTGCCTTATATTTAATATTCCCTGGGATTACATTTCATTAAGGTCCTTATTGCTGTTTTTAAAAAAGAACAACAAAATCGACTAATTGGTAAAAAGAAAAAAAAATGGCAACTTTCTCCTCCATGTTTTTTTTAAATCCAGGAATCCCTCGCAGCAAGTCTAATTTGTTGAACACCATGTTGTGCTTTCTCTATTACAAAAATACAAAGTAACTTTTTCTAGCAAAACACGATCTTGGGGGGGAAAAAAACACCTGGAAAATATTCTCTGACCTCTGTGCTGGGTGATCTCCCAAGGCACTCTGCAGAAGGACTGTGGGCAATAGCAGAAAACACAAGTGTGCGTTCCTCTTTTCTGAAGCGAGATCTGCATGTACTGTATATTCCTTTCTGTATGTTTCTTACACTTTTAAATAAAAAAATTAAAAAAAACTATAGTTATCAACAGGGGACTATAATGCCTGAAGCCAAAGGCACAGAATCACAAACATTTACATACTGTATCAACATAACTGATTGATGCGGTGTCAAAGTGTTACTAGAGTTCAGTCCTGTGACTAACTGTATCCTCCACTTTCCAAGTATGAAGTGCTTTATAGTACACTTTAACGCTTGGCACACAGGTGGAGTAATAGCACCCTCTGCTGGTACAACAGACATCTAACCATCATCCACACATGGGAATAATTTATCAGCCACTGTTCAATATATCCAGGTCTGACTTGAAATACTGCAATTGTTGCATGTTCTGTTCCACTAACACGGTCATATCTTAGAGAAACCAAAATATATACACAGCATAGTCGCTTTATTTACCTGTGCCAAATAGTAAGCCACTAATTCCACAGGGGGCTGGAAGATGTCTTGAAGGATGTTAATACTATAAAGCCATAAATATTTGTGAGCCTTTTATTATGCATTTTTTTGCAGATGAAAAAAAAAAACTGCAAACATTTTTGACACGATTATCAAATTCCACTAACAATACATATTGCAACAGGTTGCCAACATTTCTGGAGCAAAGGAGGTTTTATGGGTGCGATACGCCAAATATTTTGGTCGCAAATACTTATGGCTTTACAGTATATCATAGTAATATATCACGGTGACGGGATGCATTGTTATATTTTAAATGTATTGTTTAGTGTTTAAAAGCACAATGCTTTATTGTTAATTATTTTACATTATGGATGGGGTTAAAATTCCCCTTCCATGCTAAACTCGTGCAGAATGTGACCATCTCCAAATGATTCATGTATTAATATTCTGGAGACGGTCACATGTATAAAAAGCGCAGCTCTGGCTGAACAGGGTTGTTTGTTCAGAGACCGTTTTGTTTTGAAGTGTTTTGTTTGTTCCCTCCTTTTATTTAATTAATAAGCGTCGCATCAGCGCTTCCATACTCCAGTCCTGTGGGTGTCTCTTCTGACGTCAACCACAAGCCTATCCATGACAATCACACAACAGGTTCAGAGGAGGTAGGCAGAGGATTGTGCAGACGATATGCCGCTCAAGTTTATCCCAAATATGCACAATCAGATTTAAATCATTCCGCACACGGTGTACCAAGACAACATGCCCCACACCAGGGCAAAGACGAATCCAATCTGGTTAGGCGTATGCTATTAAGAGTGGCTAGGCCGTGTATATACTGAATGATACAAGTGAACTTATAAAACTGCCTTACACACAGACACACAAAAAACACCTTTCAGTCGATCATCAGAGACAGTATCATGCTTAAGTGTGACAGACATCTGGATGCAGGCTGGACATAGGATTGAAGACTTTCAATATACATGTGTCAGTGCTTTATGTTTTAATAACACTTTGGTTTCGCTTCATTACAGTGTGACTGGAGAATTGTCATGCTGGCAATTACTGTAAGTGTTTCTCAGCTCCATCCATGGGTAAAGATGGCATTATGAAGAGCTTAGGCAAATGAATTGCCTCTGTATGGATCATTAAACCTTGACCAAAGTGGCATCCTAATTAAGGTAAATGGCAGAGATATTCCACTTGTTTATACCGTTCAAAACTGTATAGAGGCTAAAACAGTACATAGCACATACATTCAATAGCCAGATATTTTGTTCCTAAGAATTTTATTTAATATAGTTATCACCCCCAATATATAAATATATAACATATTTTCCATTTGAAACTTAACAGAAAAACAAAACAAAACATTATTTAACCAATTATAGTGTACGTCAAAACAAAACATTATTTAACGTACACTATAATTCTAAGTAATTGAAAAGATCACAATTCTGAATGCTATGGGCCACCTGTATTTTTTTCCTCCACTTTTGTGTCCCACCCACCAGAGGGCGTTGCAGGTAGAATAAATATTAGATCAACCTAACGGTGCAATGTAGCCCCTGTTGTGACCAGAGAATGTAGAATTTCCATTGGCTTGTCATGATCTGGGTGACCTGGGCAAACCTTTGCTTATACTAAATAAACTATTTACAAATTGAACTGTTAAACAAGGTATACTTTGTGTTCCTCTTAACAAGCCTTCATTGTTTTTATACATTTATTCCAGATTCTTCCAAAATCCATTCAATTCCATTTAAAAGTCCATTTAGCGTTTCTGCTTCAGCGTCCTGAACCTACAATCAAATAATTAAAAATATTCAAACAAGCAAGTTTTCACACTTTCACCTGAATCTTTACCCAGCATTAGCTACCATTAAAGAAAAGTAGAATGTGGTTGGCTTCACACAATAGTTGATGCACAGACAACAGAACGGTTTACTTACCAACCAAGGCCTGGCCAATCGATTTAAGTGCAGCTCGTGTGCCATATAAATGCATGGAATTCTCTGGGTTCCTGCCCTTGAAACACATGACAACACCAACACAGGGCGGTTTGAAGAGCCCAAGTCAGAGGCAGTCATTGCCTGGATCTGTGCAAATTCCTCTTCACGTTCATGACCTGGATATACAGCACACATGTTAACACCATTGCTTTTTTTCTTTACATAGAACTGCTCACCTTATTTTTAGAACAGACCTACAAAGGGAATGTGTGCTCTTCAATGTAAACTGAATGGTTCTCTACAAAACACAGCACCTAGATATTGCATGCATTATCCAAATGTAACCTTTTCAAATGCTTTGAAGTGTCTCAGGCAAGTAGTGAGCTATGCAAAATACATATTTACTGTATTAAAGTACACTACCCCAAACAACTAAGGGCTATGCAGAGATGAGTAAATTACCCATTACTAAATACCATGTTTGGCATTATTATGTAACTTCTTGTCTCACTTATTGCAATTCTTTGTTGGTATACCTGTCACTAAACTCAGAAGGCTTCAGCTTGTCCAGAACACAGCTGCCAGACTGCTTTCTCACACTCGTCGTTCTCAACACATTACTCCAGTGCTTTGGTCCTGGAATGTGTTATATCTTGAGATATTTTGTTTTAACTTTGTACACCGCTGTGGAATACCATGGCGTGGAGGGCTATATAAAATAAATTTGTATTGTATTTGTATTATTCAATACTGTGTTGGTGAGTGCTCTGTATACATGTGTTGAATATAGATATTCAACATGTGTCTACAGGAAAGTGTATATTGCTTCAGTGTTAGGAGCATTATACATGTGTTTTATAAAACTTGAAAAGCACAGGGAATATTTATACAGGGGTTTGGATCTTACTCCTGTCAGCTTCAGCATTAGCCACGTAAATGAACCCATCCACCACCCTGCAGACTTCCTGGACCTGCGGGATGAGCCTGTATCTCGGTGTGGGGCACTCTGCTGCACCCTCACCCTCCTGCAGGAACATTTGATTTGGGGCGTTGTTCTGTTCCACCCGAGCCCTCTCTCTTTCCTTACTGGAAAAGATAAAGTACATTTCTGTTAACTACTAAGTAACATTCACACTTGCCATTTCAATACAAAAAAACAAAAAGACTTTTAATGTCGAGCAACATACACAACACATCAGTAACATACATATCCCCCACCATGACTCTAAAAGCAGTCTTTAGTGTATTAAAAAGAAGATGATCACCATGACCTACCTCCATACTCCCATCACATTGGGATCGGCTGGTTGGTTAATGACAGGAAAGATGCCATTGAAGGGGTGGGACAGTTTTACCCTCCATGTGAAATGGCCAAGCAAGTGTAACATTAAGTGAAAGCATGGCTGGCCAATAGAGCTCTCTAACCAGGTGCTGTATCACATATCGTGTCAACTGTATCATATCAAGTGTTTCTTCCAATATCGGACATTTGAGCCCAGTTTATATTGCTATTATTTTGTTAGCTACGGTCCCTTTAATGATCACAAGCATCTTACAAAAGGCTGATTCCAATTCTACATTTTTTAAATTGGTAAATGTTGTTAGATTATTGTTACTTACCTGGTAGTTGAGTACAGTGTTAAAATATTAAATCTCTGCTGGTTATTTAACGTGAAACTAATTCCTGACCCAATGCCTGAAAAAGAGATTGTGTACTGTTAAAAAAATTAAAAAAAAATAAATAATAGCGAATAAAAGTTATATATAAATGTTTTGGCATGGAGTGATATTTTTGACTAGCAAAAGAAAAAAACCCTCACAGATTGATGTCTTCAAATAAAATCAAACACCTGGAACAAGTACTGAAAAATAAACTGGATAGAATGTGAGAATGCTAAACACAAAATACAAGAACAGGGCTAGATTCTCCTCCAAAATGTCATTCGCATGAACATTTCACACAAGAAATTGGGCGGTTGTTCAAACGGTTTCTTCTTAAAATACATTTGAGAGTGACTCAAGTATCACAAGGAAACAATTTGGAGGACCAGGTTCAACCAGCCAGTAAACCTTAAACCCTGTTTCGTGCACCTCATTGCCAAAATAAGAAAGTCAGCATCATTTTATTTGTGGGATACATTCCCCCCTTGTACCTTAAAGGGTGAATCAACTCAGACACTTGTTGCTGGAGCTTGTGAGTAATCTTGAGTTGTTTCTTATTCGTTTTAGAATTGTAAATGGTGTTTTATTCCCATCAGACAAAAATCACGCTAATGACGATTTGGAGTAAATAACTAGCCCTAACTAAAAATCTAGCCCTCAATGTTTTCCTGCATGTATAGGGCAATCTGATAACACATGTAAAACCTGCCATTGGCCTTTGCTTTTAAATACCTAAACCATTTTTAAATGTCATGCATACCATTGATTTGCCTCTGCGGAAAGCCTGCAACAGGTATCACATCTGGTGAATGCATCATTTTCCTCACCAAGGAAACCTCCAGCTGTTCCAAGCCAGGTCCAAACATAGCCAACCGGGGCTCTGTGTTTAGCACCAAGGAATGTAAGAAAGAAGTCACAGCAGCATAGCCTCGCCTGTACGGTTTCAAGCGTCTTCTGCACCCAGGGCAACTCTTTAAATATCTAAATGAAGAACAATAATAATAACCAGATTCAGTTCCAATATATGTATCACTATTTCATTATATGCTATACCCTTTAATCTTAATACTCTCCTAATAAGGCAGGCCTGTAATACAAATGCATTATAAAGGGTGGTTCAAAAGTGGGTCACAGATTACTACATGGAATACATCTGCACCCTGTAGCTATGAGACTTTGCAGGCAGTTGACCTTGCATCATAGGGGTGCCGTTGACACTGAGCACCAATAGACAAAGTAAATCACGTTTGATGTGGAAAAGGGTTCCAGGGCAGGTGTCCTATGCATGCAAAAGAACAGCTGTGCAACCCCCACAGTGAGAACCTGTCTGCAGCTATATGCCCATTCTACTCATGGTCCTTGATAAATACTTTGATGCAAGGGGTTGAGAAAGCCCCATTGTCTACTGTAGCTGGACAGACCCAAATGTGTTGCTTTAATACCTACTCTGTCATGTAGTCATGCATTGTGTCATCATCTAATTCAGCTAATGGTTGGCTTATTTTCTCCATGTCTGGCATTGAGTTATGGTCGATGAAAGACCAAGTGGGGAGGTCCCTTAGTAGAAAATATCTCCACAACACAGGGTCACGGACAACAGTGTGCCAGTATTGACATGTGCTCCCCAGCCGACACAGGTCTTGAGGGGAGAGGAATGACATGACATAAAACTGCATATCCACCTGCAACAACAGTGAACAGATGTCAGCATACTCAGATAAGGACTCAGTACCACATCTACAGAAACAACAATGAATGAGCTACCAGAAATCATTCTCTTTACACAATTTAATATGTGGGCATATGTGGAATTACAATACCGATATTAAAACATGGTATTGACACTTTTGACAGTTTTTTTTTATCCTGTTAGTTTTCCCCTACACCAGGTTTTAATATCAGTAATACTAACAATAATAATATGAATAATACTTACAGGTAAACTTTCTAAAATGTTACCCCGGTGGCTGTTTCCCCGATGTGAGTTTCTTGCAGTTCCTGATTTTCCCTGCCATTTCTCGAGCTTTGTAAATACCTGTCTCTGAAGTGTCTTAAACTCTTTATAACTGCTGACTCCAGAAGGCTCCACTCACTCTCATCAGCCATCAGCACTCGACTGGTTATTATATTAATAACAAATACTAGTCACATAGAAAATAGATGCCACACGCAAAAAAAAAAAAAACGGAATAAAACAGGTACACCAGTGCAGTAAAACACAAACCACCTGCAGTGATTTTAATCAAACTAAGTTATGGCAGATATAAACAGCCTGAGGTTGATCAAATTAGAAAAAATATCGCGCTTCACAGAAAAGCACAATAAAGCTGTCTGCGTTGTATTTTAAAATATAAGGATAAGAAACCGCAATGATCCAGTGGATATAGTTCCTGAAACTGTCAGATTTCAATATCAGCGTTAACAAGTCCCACGTAGCCGCAGTTAAACAAAATAAGGAAATGAATGAGGTGCATTGTGGGAACTCAGATTCGCTCATGATCATGACACAACACACACACGAATGTTTGGTGATTCCATGCCAAATCTACTGATGGTCGTCATCTGTCAGGATGTGACATATATTACTGAATAATACAAAATAGTTTTGTGAACTAGTTATTTTTACATTTGTGAAACTCGTGTAAAAATATTTTAAAAGTTTCAGAAATGTTTTATGTTTCTTGTAATTAATACATTTTATGTTGTTTTCAGCAATAATTAAATAGTTTCAGGTTTCCATGTGCCCTTTTAATTTCTTTAAGAAAATGTATTTACATTGATAGTTGAGGTGATACAAATAGTTTTTTAAAAAAGAGTCACGTCCTCATTTAATTTGACCTTTCTTCTTTAAAAAAAAATCTAAATAAGCTGCCTTAGAGGCAGGATAAATCTCGTTTTAATTTGGTGACCCCTTGTTTTTATTTCTGTGTTAAATGTATTATAGAAGTAGTATATTTTATCTTGCAAAGTTTTAAATAGATACAATGGAGTGCGCATATTAAAAATTAATGCTAGCTGTTGCATACGTGTGGTATCTATATAAGGTATTAGACTTTATCACTGCTATTAGTTTAATGAAAGAAAAACAACATTGATTAAAAACATATGTTTTTCATTCAGGGCCTGAATTACTGAGAGGCTGGGGGTGGGGTCGATCCCTTTACGCTTCTCCAAATAGTTTTATTTTAGTTTTCCTTTTTACATGTTTAAAGCTGACAAGTATCACTTAAAATAGAATGTAACCTGTTAAAAACATGTTAATTGTATGATGACATTTCCTGCCTTGTCTGTGCAGTTTTTCAGTACCAACCAATGATATAGTTTTCCTCCTGACAATCTGAAAACTTATCTGCACATTTTACATGGGCTAATGCTTATGCTAATATTAAGGAAGATGAAATAGTAAGCGCAGGCCTGTCTGCAATGTGGTGCTGGGAGCACATGTGTAGCGACAGAAGCTGCTGGGTTCAGCAGCACTGTGCAGGACCAAGATACTTGCTTTGTTTGTGGTTGCTTGCAGTCTCTCCCACAGTATTTTGATGACATTTTGGTGACAGCTTTACCATCACCATTACGAAGGCTGTTAGTTCATTTTGACAAGCAGGCTTCCCTCAGTCTCGTGTAGGGTACTGACTGAGTGGTTTTGCCAGTGGCTTGTACAGGTGGGCATCCCGGTACATTGCTACCCACAGTGAACTGTGAACCGGTGGATCCATACTGTACAGTACAGAGGTCACCGACCCGCTCCGTTCCCAACCCGGTACCGCACCAGGACCGAGGAGCGGGACCGAGCACGGCAGATGTTCTTCCTGCCTGAGGTCAGAGCACACCAAGGAGGCACTGGTGAACCACAGTTTCTGCGAGTTTTGTGCACATTTCTCTAATTGCACGATGGAGAAAAGTCTCTCCCGCAGCTCTACAGAGCGCTCTGCATCCTTACACCTGCACAGCACTCTTCCACATCACCCTGTTAGTGAGGTGGCTGCGTCCCTCACCCCATGGCTCTGTGCCAAGGGAGACCGGACGACGCACCCGGAAAGTAGCCCACGTAGGAAACCGTCTTCACGGTCTTCCTCATCTTCATCTGCTTCTCCTTCTCCTCCCCGATTAGCATCTGCATTCACTTTCAATATGATATTAGATCTAACATTGCCAAAGTGAAAATAAAAACCCTAGAGCTTCCCCTTAGCTTGGAAGTTGGAAGTTATTCACAAGATTTCCATACTGTCCCAGTTTAAGGACTTCAAAATCTGGTCACCTTAGGTGTAGGGCCAGAAAGTGGTATATCATCAGAATGTGGAACCTGTACCAAAACTAGACCCGTGTAATGTCAGAAAGTGGTACGCTGTAAGATTTTGGTACAGGTGCAATCAATTGCTATAGTCATAAGGTTTGTGGGAAATTTTAAGCAAATGCTAAAGTTAATTATACTTTTTTTTTTTGCAAACAACGAACAAGATGTCACCACAAAGTTTCAGAAGTAAACAAATTTACAAGATCCAATGTATTGCATATCATAAATATTTGCATACTACTTTCTTAATGGTGGAAAAAGATGTAAAAGACCAAAAACAACATAATGCACCAGATTAGAGTTAGCTTTTCCCTGCTTTCTTAACTAAAGTTGTTTAGGCATGCGTGAGCAAGCGCAGTGTGCTGTGTACCACGTTTTAACGCATACACTACACCTGTAGCAGTAATTAAGTGTCATACTCCTTCATTTCAACATGTACCACTATTTTCTTAATAGTGGTACTATTCTGCTGCTCCTGTCTTTGCATGGAGGCTGGTAGGCACTGTTTTATGTTTAGTCGGCATCTCTATTTTGTACTCTGTGACATGTTTGATGTGTTACATTCAAGTTTGGGGGGTAAGGGGGTCCCACAGTAAGGTCCTTTCTCTTCCTCTGCCACTGTAGCACAACTCCCTGCACCTGCGCTGATGTTTATTTGTGTGTAAATGAATAAAACCTGGACGCCTGCTTGAAAATGTACTTGGGAGTTTTGAAATGTGTTAATATGTATGGCTCTGGATGAATCAACAACATGCCTGTCTGCAGGGTCAGCAGGGCCAGAACTTTGTGTCTTTAAACCGTTCCCATTTGTTCTTTTTTGGGGTCAATAACATTTTTATGTTATGTGTATTGTGAAAAAAAAGAAGTAAACACTCCTGAAAAATGACTGCTATTTTCAATTTTGTGTTGTTGCCTTCAAAAGAGAATGACCTGGGGCACTTGATATAAGGCTGTCTGACCTCACTGAACCATGAGGAAACCCCATACAAATGTTTGTACAGTAATGCTTGTTTGCCAGTATTTCACAAGCAGTATTGGTATTTTAAGGGTAAAGGGGTAGTAACAGCCTGTGAAAAATACTTTTCCTTTGGGCAATCTTGCTAAGGCAGGCCTGTATCACCAATACTGTATGTGGATGATTTGAAACAGCAAAAGTCAAACTGTACTCTGCCAAGACAAATGTGTAGATTTATTCTGTTTGTACACCCGTAAATCCCACTATTTTTAGATGAGTTCTTATTCAATTACGTTTTTTATCAGAACAACATGTCAAAGTGGTTTGCAGTGCTCAGGTGTAGAAGTGATGCAATGCGCAACAGACGACAGACAACAAAGTTCACGGTCCAAACAATTCTTTATTGGTTTCCGTTTGTAATCCAGGTCGTTGCGACCGTAAATAATAATCCCAGGCAATAATGTGTATTGCACTGTTTTAAACCACGTTTTACAGTCCCCAAATAATAAACACAGTATAAACACACATAAAGACACAAACACAATCACAAGTCCAGAGTGAGTGCTAAGGTGCAAGTGGTGAAATACAATTTATTCGTGTACAGTGGTGAAGTGTTGTCCGGGTTGGTGCTGGTCTTAAACGACAGCTCCTGGTACGTGTTAGCCGTCTAATAAGAACAAACAAGTACAATTAGAAACGACAAAACAAACAAACACTAAATACTCACGGTTACTTTATTTCCCCTCAGCGGTTCTCTCTCAACCATAACAAAGGAACAGATTGCTTAGCCACGTCCCCTTTTGTACCGTGAACTACGCCCCCTTGGTTAGCGAGTGCAGCTGTTTTTCCTCCAGTCCACCGTTGCCACATCACTTCCTGTCTGGGGCGATGACTTGGTGTACCGTGGCTCCGCCCCCTTTCTAGATGGCCGACTTCCACCTTTCACTGGAATGAATTGTCAGACCATCCAGTCCGGGGCACACTGTTCCCTTTACACAGCGCCCTCACAGGTCGGGAGGGAGATGTATAACCAAGATGGATATATGGTAGGTCATGGGATCTACTTTTTCATGTCACTGATGATTCTAATTTTAAATGTTTGTGTAGGATGAACGAGTATACTGTGCTCTTTTACAGTCTCTTAGTTGACAAAAAAATGATATTCTGCTTTTCCATATGAAGTATGACACAATGTCCTTCTCATTATATCTAGAAGCTAAGTTATTATCCAAGGTCTTAATGATCCAATATTATGTGTCTGTTCAGGTAATACCAGAAGAAACCAATATAAGCCATAAATCCCAATCCTGTTTCCTCATGTGTGCCTTTTTCTAGTTAATGGTATTTTAAGAGATAGGGCTGCTAAACTTTTACTTCATGCTATTAAACTAAAGGCTAATCTACCTACAGTACATAGAATTCAGCACTACAGCATTTATAATGTATTCAGTACTTTGTTTTTAGGAAACAAACTTTGTTTTACGAAAAATTAAATAGGTTGCATACACCTAGCCAAATCTGGAGATCATTTAAATAATCTGAAAATATGATAATAGGTTTTCAGTTTACACTTACAAATCTGATTAATTAAAGTGCATTTGGATTATCATTAAATAAGGATTGCTAGTCATTTTGTGTTGTTGCCAACACAAGCCTTTGGTGGTACTGTAATACAATGCTACCGTATCTGTTCTGTGTGATATCGAGTAGGATATCATAGAATGCTGACTCAGAATGCCAGTACCTGTACAGAATGGGAAAGAACAGTATTCATTGTTCTTAGAACTCTGAACTCTGATTGGCTAGATTCAACACACCCTTCCTTAAAAGTGGCCAGCCTAATCTCCTTTGTAGTTCTTAAAGAAGCTCATTCATACACTTGGTAGTGACAGGGATTGTCATGTGTTTGCATATTTGAACACTTAGTGCACTTGAAACAAGAATCTCTTGCTCTTGAGAAGTCTTGATCACCTGTGTCTTTTGGGAATCCTTTGCCAGTTTTTATGATATTATGTAATTGTTCTGAGTGGCTACAACTTAGTGAGTACTACTGCTCTAAAATGAAGCTTTAAACCTCCTTACATCCATTTTAGCATGGATCTTTATGTGAATGACACCCGAAATATATCCATAATGTCAGAATAAAAAAGGATAGGGCCAAGTGGATTTTTTCAGGAGCAACAGCTACAATCATAGCGTGCTACTTTCAGTTTTTATTTGTAAATGCAGCCAATGACACAGCAGCTACATATAATGTAAGGGAACAGATATTTCCAGCTACATATTCTTGAGGTTCAGCGCCACAATATGAAGAGTGTCTTCTCCTTTATCAGTGCATGACCTGCCCATAGAATAGTATTGTGTAAGCTTAAACTTCTCAGCTGAGAATGCTGGAGTCCCCAGACCAGTGTCTGACTGAAAAATACAACTGCCTTATGTAAAACAGCCTGAGCATCATGGGATTTGATGATGTATATCATTAACTCACAATGTTAAACTTTAATTGCAGCTGGTAGAAATTGACTCCTAACACCGTTCAGTTTAAGTTATAATTTTACCTGTAACCTGTAAAACACCATTTTCAATGACTCAATAAAAGTCTGTATAGGCAATATGCATTCATATTTTATATTATCATGGGTGAAATATCAGCATACATAATGTGAATAATTGTTGTTGTTCTAAATTAAGTGCTTACGTTCTCAATAGATTTCTTGAAGAACAGCCTAGACATTCAGCAGGTACATTTACAGGTCATGGGTCACTACACATTTAATTAGGCATTATTCTTAACACGTTCACCCAATTTGTAACACGACAATTGAATGCAATTGTCCAGTAAGTTAAATATTTATAAAGAAAGTTCAGTGATACAGTATATTGCATTACTATTTTATGAAGGTTTACATATACTGTAAGGTAGTTGTTTTATTTTATTCTGCTTTTCCATATGAAGTCTAACACAATGTCCTCCTCATTATATCTGTTCATGCTATTAAACTAAAGCCTACAGTACATACAATTCAGCACTATGGTATTTATAACGTATTCACTACTTATTATTTAGGACACAAACTTCTACTGTAAATTCAATAGGCTACATACACCTAGCCAAATCTGGAGATCATTTGAATAATCCGGAAATATGATAATAGGATTTCAGTTTACATTTAAAAGATGGGGAAATAATAGTGCCTTATTCATTGCTCTTAGAACTCTGAATGACCAGTAATATATTGTAGCATATTATATTACTGAATCGCTAGGCCTAATATGAATCTATTGTCTCTTTAAACATATACATACAAAACCATATTTTACCAGCGTTAAAAAAAATACAATATTTTATCAGTTACTGGATTTGATTAAACTGGGCACTAGACTCACAAAAGCTCAAGGATGTCAGTCACCTTTTCATTTTTATTAAACCATTACGTGCAATTGTTCTCGTTTGAGCACAGGCTACTTTGTAATTTATGTGTTAATCGCAAAAGTTAAATCTAAATTTAATGCATAATACAGCTTAAATACAGCTTGTGTTCTGATTTTTTCAAAGACAAATGTATTTGGTACTTAATGGTTAAAGAAAACTATCTAGCAACGTTGCTCAAGAGCACCTGTCCGTGCCGACTGGTGACGAAGCAGTTAAATTAGTGAGCATGTCGCCGAGCCCCCGTCACTCCCTCTCTGATTTGCCTGCCTCCCCCTCCTTTTATGTGTTCGCGGCTCTGACTGACAGTGTTAATTACGATTCAAACACCAAGTGCATCATTCGCATTATATTTAAAGAAAGATAATTTCTAGCAAGATGGCGGCTTACAAGATCTTCCTAAAGACAGACAACATTTTAAGCAGAATACGTTTTCCACTAAGCAACGTCAACATCAGCAACGCCGGTAATATTTGGAGCAAGGTCTGTATTGAAATTAAATAATTATACAGTATGGTATTCGTCAGTGATCATATACTTCAACAGTAACAGGATAGCAACGTTTCTTTCTTTTTTCTTATTTTTTTTTTTTTAAATTCAGACATAAAATGTGAATAATTATACAGTTTGTATGCAGTGTGCACAAATGTTTGTAATTTTAACAGCTTAGTGCTGTATCATGACCTCGATGCACTCGAGTAGTCGTTTATCACGGCACAACTCGGCGCTTGCTACCTCAGAATAAAATACTCAATATATATATATAGCGTTGTTTAATTGGTTATGAATCCTGCTATGAAATAATAAACATTTTGCTAAAATAGATTCGTTAAAAACAAATAGAAGGATGGAAAGTATAAGGATGACACAAACTAGAAATGACAGGTAAACAATGGCGCGTGGCTGACCTTGAGGGGGAAAAAAAACAAAAAACGGCTGATAAGCCTCGGTCACACGGTAGCAATACAATATCGGACCAATTTGTTAATTGCTGCTATAAATAGAATGGTCCTCTAAGCTGAATAAACACGACCTACTTCTTTCTTTATATTACAGTATTGTAATGTATGTTCATTCTTCCACAGGCTTTTTCCAGTTTGCCCTTATCCTAAGGGCATACCGTCCTTTGTCATGGTTTTTAGTACCATTTTTTTCTCTCAGAATATCATAACACAAGCTGTATTTGTTTAATTTGATACATTACATTTAGACTTGACTTGACTTTTGCTGTTAATAAAATTAGAGTAAGTTATCCTAACAATATAGCTAGAGAGAATTTAAACCACAGGTAGCCAGTTAAAATGGTCCAAAAATGTACAAAGCAGCCTGACCTCAAATGAGGACAGTGACACTTAATGGGTTAATATTATTTACTGTACCGCTCGTTTACTGTGTTTTTGCTGTGTTTTATTACACTTCCTTATTCTTTTATCACAGTAAACGTTTGGATGTAGGCATACTGTACTGTGTTCTATCAAGCCATACGGATATTCCACCCAGTTCTTACCGTTTTAAAAACAGCCACAATAAAGCATAGGGGATCTTGTTTACACTGGAGCTGAATTTTGACCACCTGAATTAATTAGTGGGGAAACTGCTGTTGTGCTGCCAAATAAGCCTACTTTGTTGGATTTGGTACAAAAAACTTTGCCAAGTGACCTCTTGGTTTAGAAGGATGTTTTTTTTTTTTTAAGTGTATTGATTCACTTGTAGTAAAAGTGTAACTAAAAATAGTAGTAACAGGTTTTGTGTTTAGCAAAGTATAGAGATACAGTATCAGGTATTACTGATGTGTGTATGGTAAAAAAAGTATATTTTTTCTTTTCAAATGTTGAGTAAACATCTGGATATGTATTTTTCTGTTTCATGTATTAAAGTTTTGCACTGAATGAAACAGTAGGTGTTTGACCACTTTATATTGAAATGTAAGACACGGTTTTTATTATGTGGCTGCAGTTTTAACTGCTCTGTATGTTACACATTTTAATTTTGAGAAAACCCACAGCCTATTCTTTACGAATACACAGTCTACAGAGGGTGAAGGACGATAGCAACATTGTATTGCATGTGCCAAATCGGCATCTCCTTAATAGGCTAATGTGCTTCAGAGACACTTTAAAATGTTTTTTTTTAAATAAATAGGGAATTTTTATGCAGTTCAAGTCATACTTCATGAAATAAAGGGCCCAGTCAAGAAAGCCACACACGGAAATGAGTTAGGTACTGGCATGAATATATATGAGAAAACAACATACAGTAGGCCTTTATGATGAGCACTGCATCGGTATCCACTTACTTAAGAGGGGAAATGACAAGACTTTTTTAATGCAGAGGTTTAAAATAAAATCTTAGGAGAACCAAACAGATAATTTAGAGGGGCAAGGATTTTTGTGTTTGGCAGTCTCGCCAATCTTGAAGACTCCTTGTTGTAATCCAGTGTTTCTTGTTAGATTGATCAATTCCTTACTTTCTTCACTTTTAATCTCAGATTTTAATGTTAATCTCCAGGTCGTTATGGAGCTTTTCATTGTTTTATGTTTTGGAAGGAATAAAGCTTTCAGAGTTTGAATTATGCCTCCTCAGTGTTTCTGGTTTCAGTTTGCGCGCTGCAGCCATTAATGACTGCCCACTTACGCTTTGCAAAGTTTAGTCAGTCTTGTTGTTATGGGTTCTATAGTTAAAGAATAGGACTCAAACTGTCAAAGATTTCTATTGTCTGGTAAGGCCTGCCTCCTGCAGTGAAATGTCTAGTCGTAGGCTGAAGACCGGGACCTGTCAACTGGTGTGCTGTTTTGATGGGGTTATTTTTTCTAGACCTCTATATAGGTCTGAAGTGTTGCAGTGTTGACTTCTAAATTGTCTTAACTGTTACATTTCACATATAAAATCCCATCATATTTTAGAGGCATAGCTTCCAAAGTATGCACATAAACAGCTGAATAGCCAGCTATCCCTACTGGCAAATACATTAAGAATGACCTTAATAGTGGGTAGCACAGCATACGTTTGAAAACAATGTGTTGAGGGATTAGCTGGTTCCATAAGCACCCACTACCATGCCTCTTTCAAAGTGACTGATATAATTACTGCTTTCCTATGCTTGTTGCTGAATAGTTGCACACAAGCCTCACAATTGCATACACTTTTGAAATCGCTATAAGTTAGTTTTAAAAGACATATTGTGTAACATAAACATGTGTTTAAAATATTTGAAAACAGCACACTTGCATTCAAGACCAAAAACACTAGTGTATTGATCACAACTTTTGTTCCTCTGCTTGGTTTTAACTGAATGCACAAGGTCAACAACCACTGTCACGGCCTCTATGCCCCTTGATCCGTTGAAAAGCTCTCCCATTCACCGTGTGGAAGAGGGAAGCAGAGTAACAGTCGCCCAGTGAATTGTCAATCCCCCACACCCAGCTTCTCCCATTCAGATTGAGTTAGACTGTTCCAGGCTTCCCCCTCCTCCACCCGAACAAAAATCTGTATCAACCAACTGGCAGTATTTCAAACTGACTTTAAGTCTGGCGTCTACACAAACTGCATTTCTAACGTCTCCTTCCGACAGTATGAGTTTACAGAGGTCACATGCTCCACTGAAAAATAAATAGCTGGTCATCATTATTAAGTGTTGGATATCCCTACATAGAACTAAAGATTAATAATTAAAAACTATTCAATTGTAATGTACATTTTAAAATCAGCGTGACGAGTTAAACAAGAGGACCATATTGTGTGTGCACTTTGAATTTACCCAGAAAATGTATTGTCTTTACAGAGCTGTGGCTGTCACTTTTCAACCTCAAGCACCAGGAAAGCCAAATTCTACACAGAACCAACTGAAGCTGTTAAAGACATCCCCAGTGGAGCCACTGTACTTGTTGGAGGTACCTGAAGCAGTTACCTTCGTTTAACCTCGGGGTTCTGTAAACTGTGTTGCTCTTATTAGTAAAGCAAGGAAAAGCAGCTTCTAATCTTTTTCACTGATTCCCTTGTTATTCCCATCTGACTTCTCATAAAAAAAAAAAAAGTTTGTATAGCAACTTTATCCAAATACTATGTGCTTTTCAGCAGCCATAGCTATTTAATAAAGCCCTGTAATATGTTTTAGCAATCTTTTTTTCTTCAATGCGTTTATTTGACCTTGTGATAGGGTGAAGTGTCCAATTTCCGTTGTGTTTTATTTTCATTTCACACGTGTTTCCTGTTTCTGTGAAATGAGGGTTAGGCATGAAATAATATACTGGTCCTCCTTCACTGTGCATGATTGTTACTGTCTTTTACATAGTAGTCTTTATCAACGTATCTACCCTGTATTATTGATAATTTGTTGTTGTTCTATTTTTTTCTTAGGGTTTGGTTTGTGTGGTATCCCTGAGAATCTGATTAGCAGTTTACTGAAGACGGGAGTGAAGGGATTAACAGCAGTCAGTAACAATGCTGGGTAAGTAGCCATGGAAATATACTAAATGAATGGATACTTGCAGGAAACAGAAAGCATTCAATTCATGACCTCCCATGTCAATAAACCTTAGTTAAATATGAATGGTGATTATGGAGAGTAATGTGACATGATAAGATTTTTTTATAGGATTTTTTTTTTTACAGGAGTTAGAAACCAAATGAGGTTGTGAGATCACTTGCCTGATAGCTCACAAACCAAAGTAATTTTCAAGGCAGGCCTGGCACGAAGGGTTTCCTTTTCAATGAGATATACCTTTTGGTAATACATGCTGGGAAATCTATTTTTGTTTTAAACGTGATACATCTTACTGTACTATTGCAAAGATGTTTGCGGGGAAATATCTCAACGAGCTTGGATGTAAGTGCACTGCCATGATTTTTATTTAGAACAGAACAGAAATAACTAACAGTTGTTTTTTTTGACAGTATCTATTTGGTCACAAAGATTCCAATATTATATATACAGTACTGTGCAAAAGTTTTAGGCAGGTGTGAAAAAATGCTGTAAAGTAAGAATGCTTTCAAAAATAGACATATTAATAGATTATAATTATCAATTAACGAAATGCAAAGTGAGTGAACAGAAGAAAAATCTAAATCAAATCCATATTTGGTGTGACCACCCTTTGCCTTCAAAACAGCATCAAGCATCAATTCTTCTAGGTACACTTGCACACAGTTTTGAAGGAACTCGGCAGGTAGGTTGGTGGCCTAAACATCTTGGAGAACTAACCACAGTTCTTCTGTGGATTTAGGCAGCCTCAGTTGCTTCTCTCTCTTCATGTAATCCCAGACAGACTCGATGATGTTGAGATCAGGGCTCTGTGGGGCCATACCATCACTTCCAGGGCTCCTTGTTCTTCTTTACGCTGAAGATAGTTCTTAATGACTTTCGCTGTATGTTTGGGGTTGTTGTCATGCTGCAGAATAAATTTGGAGCCAATCAGATGCCTCCCTGATGGTATTGCATGATGGATAAGTATCTGCCTGTACTTCTCAGCATTGAGGAGACCATTAATTCTGACCAAATCCCCAACTCCATTTGCAGAAATTCAGCCCCAAACTTGCAAGGAACCTCCACCATGCTTCACTGTTGCCTGCAGACACTCATTCGTGTACGCTCTCCAACCCTTCGCTGAACAAACTGCCTTCTGCTACAGCCAAATATTTCAAATTTTGACTCATCAGTCCAGAGCACCTGCTGCCATTTTTCTGCACCCCAGTTCCTGTGTTTTCGTGCATAGTTGAGTCGCTGGCCTTGTTTCCACGTCGGAGGTATGGCTTTTTGGCCGCAAGTCTTCCATGAAGGCCACTTCTGAACAGACTTCTCCGGACAGTCGATGGGTGTACCAGGGTCCCACTGTTTTCTGCCAGTTCTGAGCTGATGGCACTGCTGGACAACTTCCGATTGCGAAGGGAAGTAAGCATGATGTGTCTTTCATCTGCTGCAGTAAGTTTCCTTGGCAGACCACTGTGACTACGGTCCTCAACGTTGCCCGTTTCTTTGTGCTTCTTCAAAAGAGCTTGGACAGTGCATCTGGAAACCCCTGTCTGCCTTGAAATTTCTGCCTGGGAGAGACCTTGCTGATGCAGTATAACTACCTTGTGTCTTGTTGCTGTGCTCAGTCTTGCCATGGTGTATGTCTTTTGACAGTAAACTGTCTTCAGCAACCTCACCTTGTTAGCTGAGTTTGGCTGTTCCTCACCCAGTTTTATTCCTCCTACACAGCTGTTTCTGTTTCAGTTAATGATTGTGTTTCAGCCTACATATTGAATTGATGATCATTAGCACCTGTTTGGTATAATTGTTTAATCATACACCTGACTATATGCCTACAAAATCCCTGACTTTGTGCAAGTGTACCTAGAAGAATTGATGCTGTTTTGAAGGCAAAGGGTTGTCACACCAAATATGGATTTGATTTAGATTTTTCTTCTGTTCACTCACTTTGCATTTAGTTAATTGATAAATATAATCTATTAACATGTCTATTTTGAAAGCATTCTTACTTTACAGCATTTTTTCACACCTGCCTAAAACTTTTGCACAGTACTGTATATATATATATATATATATATATATATATATATATATATATATATATATATATATATATATATATATATGGGCTTATAACCAGGAGGTCCCTGGTTCAAATCCCACCTCAGCCACTGACTCATTGTGTGACCCTCAGCAAGTCACTTAACCTCCTTGTGGTCTGTCTTTCGGGTGAGACGTATTTGTAAATGACTCTGCAGCTGATGCATAGTTCACACAACCTAGCCTCTGTAAGTCGCCTTGGATAAAGGCGTCTGCTAAATAAACAAATAATAATGTATGTTTTGTCACGTTCATTGATGAGAGTGAGCGGGTTTGTGTTATATTGTGCAAGGGTATACTACTTGGTGACAAGTTATCTAAATTTACTAAGATGTGTAAGATTTCTTACGGCTCCTTTTGAATGGTTTTGTAACACCTGACTAATGTATCTGAATACTACAGCCTAAATGGGAAGCTACAATACAGTACTTACCTCAACATGATGTTTTAAAACAAGTCTCACGCTGTATAAAGTTCAAATGTCTTCTATCTAGGTTAAAGTGCTCTTGTCTACAGCCCAAAAGTGCAAATATATGTTATAGAATATATGACAAAGGTTATGCTGTGCAAATGAGTGTACCCACTGACCCACATCAACAGGACTCTGTGTGTTTGTATGTCTGTGTACACATGCTGAGCGTACCATCACATTTTGTGCTGGAAAGTACAAAGGTGTATACACTGTATATATTTTCGTTTCAAAGCTCTTTCACCGATATTTCACCTTTTAATTTGCTGTGAGAATTCATTGGTAGTGAAAAGGGACTACCTTACATTTTACACACATTTTAAATAGAAAATATGTTTTGTTCATAGAAAGACACTTCAGGTTGTTCCTGAGGATTTTGACTTGCTTGGGGATCGTCTTTTCTAGTAATCCTACTCAATTCAATCCAGTCAAATAGGGAGAGACACAGGCTCAAAACAAGGAAAGTTAATTAGTGGATTGGCGATGGGATCATCTGGAGGTCTCTGGTTCAAAGTGGGAGGTAATTCAAAGGGATTGTTATTTGGCTGTGGACGCATCACAAACCAACACTCATTTACAGGCATTGGGTCTTCTCATAAAACTATCAGGGCTGTTTTTAAGAATGTTTTGTTGCACAAAGCAATCATCAGTGTAAATTGTAATCCTCCTGCGTTATTTACAGTTTGTCCTACCTGCGATCTACACCCCTTGACCCAGCATTCTTTTTCCAGATTTCCATATGAGTAGGCAGACTGTGTGCTTTGATATATGAGACAATGGTAGAAATAGGTTAGGCCTGATGTTTGCTATGGTGTGGCTGTAGATTCGTCGTCCAGTGAAAAAGGCTTCAGGATGAGAAAGGGGTCCGGCTCATGCCTTTAGGTACGCTTTAGGATGCAGTTTGATTTTTGCTGTAAGCTTCTGAAAGCCGTTCTTGGCTTTAACCACACCGCAGAATGTTTGTGTCAGGGTTTGGAATATGCTTTTTATGTCCTTCTTGTTTTTTAAAACAGTAAGAAGTTGTTTTTTTTAAAAATTCCTCTCCAAGTTAAAATGATTTTAGGATTAGGATTTAAAAAATAAACAAATAAAGAAACAACAAAAAAAGCTATCCCAGAAGCTTGTGCAATAGTTAAAAAAATTAAAAACAAAATATTTTTTATAAACGTATTTCGAAAGCATTGGATATTTTGGATATATTTTTATTGTGCTTGGCTTCTTTTGCTTTGGGTATTTTGTCAGCTGTTAAGAGACATGTTTGAAGTGAAACAGCATTTTTTTGTATGAAACAAACTGTGCCTCGGGTTCAGGCTGAGATTATTTAAGCTTGTCAAAGCCCATCTCCAATTCACTGTGTAAAAAGAAACATGATGACTATAATCTTCATCCTATTTAACCTTAATCAAGGTCAATCCATTGATATTATTTGTGAGATCCACCCTTTTCTCTTGCACATAGTGACTAGCAATTATTTTCTTTTATAAGGGTTCACTTTGGACCTCTTTTAAACTTCTTGTAGAAGAATTCCACATTTAAATTCCAATCCAAACTGATATAGTTTGCTATCAGTTGTGCTGTTCTGAAAGGTGAAGTCACACAAAGCAGAATATTTTATTTTTAAGGAACTAATTTCCTCTAGAGAAAAGAATACAAAGCTTAAAATAAACCAAAATTATTACAAATAAATAAATACATAATAATAATAATAATAATAATAATAATAATAATAATAATAATAATAATAATAATAATAATAAATAAATAAATAAATAAATAAATAAATAAGATTCCACATCTTCACTAACACACAGTACATGGTCAACTGGCCAACAAAGCTGTAATTATAGGATTGCTTTCAAAATCTCTTTTGATTAATTAAATACAGCTACTCCTTCAAAAATTGCAGTTTAAGGTATTAATGGATGTGGGCTGAAGAAAAGAAAATAACTTCTCGTTTCTAAACCCTTATACGCAGTTCCAACGAAAACATATTTTGCTTTATACCATCATGCTTTCTGTGGGAGGCACAGAAAGCATGATGGCTATTTGTAAATAACTAAAGGCATAAACAATTGGTGGCTCTGTAGTAACGTCTTCCCTCATTCATTGATTATTTTTGCATTATCCACTTGGAACTGCCTGTTTGCAATTGCATGCTTGCCATTAGACTTTACTCCACTCTGTCATTGTCATTGTGCTGGGGTCTTTTATAAGGGTTATCTATTGGAGAGCCCATTACACATATTTTAAAGGTAACGGTAGGAATAAACAGCTAAAGATGCAAAGTGTAGCTCTATTAAGTGTGTCAGTGTTGAATGCTTCAATATGAATATACAGTAGCGTCCCTCTCTCATTTCATTAAAACACATAAAAATAAAATATTGAGAACAGTAAACTGTTGAAGGTCCTTACATATTGTATAATACTTGTACAGTTTACTCTCAATTTATCTAAGGTGCCTTTTATTGATCAAATCACCTGTTAGAAAAATAAGTCATTCTTCTTCAGTGGGGTGATTTTAGTTTGGGTTTATGTCTAGGCAAGTTTACACCTCCTAACGTTGTTACCCATATTTTACACAAAACCCTGAAGAGCATGTAGCCTGTAGTGAAAGTGTAACATGCTGGTCGTTGTTAAGTGGATTTACTATAAAGCTTGGACAGGTAGGCGCTGCAGTGTCTCAAGGCTTATAAAAGTACGCTGCGTAATCTCACTGGCGTGCTGTGCTGAGCTGTGTGGCATCATCAGTTTAAGGGTTATACTTTTAATGCTTACGCCCGGTGACAGTGTCAGCAGGTACGGTAGCTTGCAGCAGTTATGGCTTGAGTTACTAGCCTCAGTCCCCATGGTAATAATACACGTTCTAATCAGCAGAAGATTTACTCTTCAGACAGAGGCCAAGGTGCCCCAGACAGTGTGCAGACTTACTACCAGACTGACGCAGGCTTGACTCCTCATCAACCATATACAGTAGGTATAAACAGGAATCAGCATTTTTTTTGCATATGGTTGTATAAGGAACATAACTGACTTATTAAAACTATTAGACTCAAGATGGTGCTCTGGAACTTTCCCAACTTAGGCTCTAGTCCCACCTGCTACAGTATTATTTAGAACAAATGTATTTGTTCATTGTAGAACGGGTACCACTCAGCCCCTGTATTATTTTGTATTATGATTTGTATTTGTGTTTGTATTTATTAACAGCAAAAGCCATGTGTTTTGTTATTGTTTTGTTTCTGGCAGAGGTGAGATTAGGCCACTCGTCCTCTGCCAGTGTATATATAAAACCTTGTGGTAATGTGTGTCTGTTGGCTAGTGCGTTGTTAAACTAGCTGGCAGTCACACGTAATTAATAAACTCGTGCAGATTGTGGCCGAGGGTAATAGAATAATTACTAGCTAGTTAAACCCCTCAGCCACGGTATATAAACCTGCAGCTCTCAGTTCGAGGTGTGGGAGTACAGAGGAGAGTACGGGAGAGCGAAGGGAGAAAGGAAATTAAAAATCATACAGGATCAGTGACAGCCTTTGCCCAGCCTGACCTGTATTGGCTATTTTGTTTTGTGTTCGGGATTTGTTTTGTTTGCCTGTTTTATTTCGCCGTGAGCAACTGTGTTTATTTTTGTAAAACTTTTATTTTTGATTAAAAACAGTGCATTGCAGTACTTGCTGTTTGCTTTTCTTCCTGCATCTGGCCTGACGTCACCACTCAGCCACCCTGCTACAATTCCCTACTAGCTTATCAACATGTTACTCAATGAGACAGGAGGTTTTAATGCTGTGGACTTTTATTAGCGTAACATCAAACACAGTAAAGTAAAGTTTGAACCCTCAAGGACGGGGTAGTACAGCATAACATGCACTCTGGCAGGATGCAGCTTCATGTCAACGACCATGTTTAGTGAGAACACTTTATGTAATTTTATTTATTTATTTCTTAGCAGATGCCCTTATCCAGGGCGACTTACAATTGTTACACAAAATCATATTACAGTAGTTTTAAAGTACAATAAAATCAGTAGCAAAAGATAAAATTCAAGTAAGAGCAAAAAATAGAGATTACAGGAAATAATTACATGTAAGAGCGTGTTCGACTAAGCACAGTTAACTTATAGTAAAATATTTGCTCATACGAGTGAAGTCCAGTATGAGCAACGTAGTAAGTCACGATGAATGGATGAGAATGATTTCAAGTAAGAGCAATTACAATAAATGTGAATACAGATGCCTATAAGAGTAAAACCAAATACAAGATACAGGAAGTAGTTATAGTTAGGAGCAGTAGTAGAATACGGCAAGGTGTGGAGCAGTTCAGTGCAAGTACAAGCTGATGCAAGTACTGGTACAAATGGGCCATATAGTCCAGTATAGTCAAGAGTTGTGAGGTTTACAGATGCTGTCTGAAGAGATGTGTCTTGAGGAGGCGCGAAAGGTGGTCAGGGACTGAGCGCCTGATATCCGTGGGTAGGTCGTTCCACCACTTGGGGTGCAAGGGTGGAGAAGGAGCGGGCTGTGGAGGCGGGGTACAGCTAGTCTGCCGGAGGTGGAGGAGCGGAGGGGGCGAGAGGGGGTGTAGGGAGATAGGTCAACACAGTGATAGGCGATTACAAGAGTTTTGAATTGGATGCTAGCAGCAATAGGGAGCCAGTGCAGAGAGCGGAGCAGTGGTGTAGCATGGGAGAAACAAGGAAGGGAAAAGACAAGGCAATCAGCAGAGTTTTTGGTGAGCTGGAGCAGACCGGTAGCAGAGGCAGGGAGGCTGGCCAGGAGGGAGTTGCAGTAGTCAAGGCGGGACAGTATCAGGGCCTGAACGGAGCTGTGTGGAGTAGTCGGTGAGGAAGGGGCGAATTCTGTGTATGTTGCTGAGGAAGAAGCGACAGGAACGTGCCAGAGTAGATATGTGCTGAGAGTGAGAGAGGAAGGGGTCGAGGGTGAAACCCAGATTCTTGGTGAATGAGGAGGGAGAGAGGGTTGTGGATTCAAGCATGTAATGTTTTAAATATAGAAAGACACCGATTTCAAGCCAGGGAACTGCTAGGCATGTGGCCCTGGCACTGGTGCAAAACAAATGCTACAAATGGAAAGGATATCTGAGGAGTTCTTTATTAATAACAAATGTTATCGCCAGGACTTAGCAAACCATGAATACATTTGAAGTGACTTACTCTTTAACTGGTCAGCTTTAAGGTCTGGGACACAGAATGCAACACAGTTACGAAGACTACTGTACCTCTGCCATACACTGCTATATACAGTAAGCTGCATACAAGGTGATCTTGCGCTATTTGTTGCAAAACAGGCTTTTTAAAATGCTGTGGTGCATAGCAGGTCTAGGAGCAATGGGGACCCTCACTGGTAAGGACAAGACAGGAGTGCTACTCTAGTCCTTGTGCATAAACTAAAGGGTGTCTTTCTGTATAATGATTGGGAGAATTGAAAATGGCCCTTTTTGTTGTTATTATTATTATCTGGAGCCAGTCAACAAGGCTTTTGAAATGTGGTTTCTGGAGAAGATGTCACTCAATATCTGGTGCAACCTGTTGAGCAGTTGTTATATTATTACACTGTGTCGTCTCATAGCTTGTATACCGGCAGCTCATGACCTTGGCTAGGCAATTGACTCCCTTTGTGATTCTGCCTGCTAGTACAGCTTTAACAGTGGTTTAGTACTCTATTTGGGTCATTAGTTTTGATTGATATACTGCCAAGAACCAAAACAGGAAGCTCTTTATTTTCTGTTAAGCTGTGTCTTCTGGCTAAATAACCCGCATATGTATGCATGAGACCCTGCCTCACACCCCCTCCCTGTTGTATCTCTGTTCTGGTGTGTGGATGCAGTTGCTGTTAACTTGTTCTTGGCTGAGTGTTAAGTAACACCCCCTGCTGTTTTGATTGTTTTCCATTCAGAGTTGATAACTTCGGGCTGGGACTGCTCCTCCAAACCAAGCAGATAAAGCGCATGATTTCTTCATACGTGGGAGAGAACGTTGAGTTTGAGCGGCAGTACCTGTCAGGAGAGCTGGAGGTGGAGCTGACTCCTCAGGTAGGGCATGGTGACTGTCGACTGGAGGAAACGTGATGCAGGGCTCTTCTACCTGAGAAACCTGCTAGCACCCCTACACTGAAGGGATTAAGAAGGAAAGTAAAAGGGAGTGGGTGAGGAGAGGTCTTGAAACCCCCGGAGCCACACGCTAGACTCTGGATTGTTATACCAGTGTGATATACTAGGCCTGATCTGAAGTACCAATGCAAGTACTTATCAGAGAAGAAAAACTGTGATTGTAAGAAGAGTTCTGGCTTGGTACCTGAAAGTTCATAAAATACTGTAACTGTTCTTCCACTGCTGGCTTTTAATATTCAGAACCCGATATCGTTTGTTGAAGTATAACATGTTATTTAATTTAATGTGAAAAATATGATCTCAAAGTATCCCTTAGCTTTGCCAGCTCTAAACTTAGGATTGCATTTGAATTATGTTGCCACTATTTAAAAAAAATATCTAATAATAAAAACTATGATAACGTATTTAATGTTAACAATGCATGCAATGCTAAAACACATGATTTTACAGTATAATCACAATTGGTTTTGTTTGTTTTTATGTTGTTAGGGGTGTATGGATAGTCTATTTATTATATTACATCTGTCAACTGTGCAAGTTATATAGCACAAGTCCAAACTACGATGTTATCCCACGCCAATGGAGTGAGTCAGCGCTGGATCTCTGTAACCCTATCATTTATTTTTATTTTGGGCTGTTTCCACTCGTCTTGTTCCCACTCGCTTACACTTATAGGAAAGCAATCTACTGGCCACACCAGCAATTTCCCATTGGCTCTGTTTGTGTGTAACCAATACAGTGTAACCAATAAGACGTGTCTTAACACTCTAAAGAAAATAAAAACCACGCAGAGGTCAGATAAAGTGTTGTCTCATGACGTCTCTTCTAGCCATGCTTATATCCAGTTTGAGTTCCTCCTCAAGTTGCACACGCCTCGTGCCAACTCTTAACGCTTCATTGGGATGCCCTCTGAACTCGCAATTTATGTTCACTGTTATATTGCTGCAAGCTGGATTCTGCAGCCACCTACACTGGCTTGTAGTCATATGTGGGCAGAACAGGAAATGCTAGTAAAATGTATTTTTCTGTATGTAAATGTAGAGTTAACTTCCTGCAGTGTTACCTAGCAACCGTAGCTTACAAATAAACAGGACCTGCTGTGTGCTGTGCGGTTTTACTGACTGGAAAAATGGATCACATGGATTCTAAATTAATCCCAGCCAGTCTACAGCACGGCGAACACCACCTGTTTTCCTACTGTGCAGGGTGCTAAACACAGTTCTGGGGAATAGCAGAACTGTTTCCCATTGACAGGAAAGTGAATGGAATATCCAGGTACATCAACACATTTTCAATAACCACAGTTTGATGTATGTTTTAATAGGTTCAACTGTGTAAAGGCAAAGACATGGGTTTTCTGCATTCTCACATTAGAGGAGTTTTATCCCTTCATATCTCAGTTTAAGGGACATGTATTTCAATAGAATAAATGTAATTTTTAGAATAGTTTTAGAATTGTATTACTTATTACTACAACACATAGGGAAACAGGCCCATAGTTCCCAGTAAAACACCTAACTGTAATTCCTATAAATTCCTATGAATTATATAAATTCAATTAATAATGTAATACAATTTGAACAGAGCTTGGAGAAACTAAAAATGGTGTTAATAAAACAAAAAATTGCAACTGTGTAGGTGGCATACCTAAGCAGGTGTGAAATGACACCTTGCGCTAATTAAATTAAATAATTATTTGTTAGGTCATCTGTTTTGCCATTTACAAGTTTCAGGTGTGTCTCTATTAGCAATGGTTAAAAAGGAGTCTACTACAGCAAGGCAGTAACTCTTCATTGAAAAGCTGCAGCTACGGCCGAAAGTGTTGCATCACCCTTGAGAATTAAAAAAATTTGTTCCATAAAGTCAAATAAAACCTGTTGAATAATGTTAAGTTAACATATTGAATTTCATACTGCTTTGTAGTTTTCAGACTGACAAAAATTGAAAAATTTGACATTTTGAAATCTAACATGAAATGTGGTACTACTGTTATGGCTTCCGGTACACTTTTGCAATACTATTTTGTAGTTTCTTTGATTACATGATGTTAAATAAAACATCTAAATTATGTTCACATTTTCTTTTTTTAATTATGTCTCAATCCTAAAATTCTAAGTGCTGCAAAACTTTTGGCCTTAGCTGTACATGTTGAGAGGGAACTAAATATAATCTATATTCATGTAATGTTTATAATATTAAACTTTTGGTAACTTTGTGGAAGCCTAACTGATGGAGTGGAACTGCAAAGCTAATCTTTGGTGTTTCTGCAAGTTGTTGTGTTTCTGTAACTACAGATTTTTCCAGGCATCCATCCCAATTTATGTCCGTTGTTTACCCATCAACAAATACACCTTAAATCAGTAAATACTTGTCAAACTGCATATGTTCTATTTGCAGGCTTCTGTGCAAAGCCTTTTTATTCGAGCATTGTACAGTACAAGAGAATCCACCTGCATTGCATTAGCCCCTTATTATTAGCTGGTTGCTGAGACTTTAGGGGTTTCCATTTGCTTTTCTTCCAAATACAGCCGTGGCTTTTCCCTGACAGGCACAGGTTGATCAAATCACCCTACTAGTTCTGTTCATGACTAATCAGCTCATTAGCCAAAACGTGTGTCTACATTAAATTGCCTCCACATTTGTGATTGAGTGTAAAGTTACTGGTATTCATGAAAGCCCTCTTTAGCCAGCGTTCTTGTTTTCTTACAGCTATCTGGGATTTTTAAGAACGGGTTGTTATTCTGAAACCTTTAAAAGTTGTGACCTCAAGGAATGTTGAATTGGTGTGAGATGTTTTTTCTGATCTGCATGCTTGTACAGAGCTGGGAATGCACTGAGATGTTTTACTTGAGCCCGTTTCTGCCCCATGTTGCAGGGCACGCTGGCAGAGAGGATTCGAGCGGGGGCCGGAGTGCCAGCTTTCTTCACTGCCACAGGCTACGGCACGCTGATTCAGGAGGGGGCTCGCCCATCAAGTATAACAAAGATGGCAGCGTAGCCATTGAAAGTGAGCAGAAAGAGGTAAGGTCACCCAGGACCCTCCCACTATATAAAAGGTTTATATATATATACAGTTGTAGTCAAAAGTTTACATTATCCCAATGGAAATTTATAATTTCTAGAAATTTCTCAAAACAGAATTATAGGAAAAGTCTTTTGTAGCAAAAATTTTGCTTTTGTGGATGTGAAAAAGTGAAGAAATAGATGTCTACAATTATTTATTTCAGCAATTTTTTTGCTAAACTCCAAAAATGCTAATTCAAAAGTATTCATACCCTGACAAGAAGAATTAAATTAATATCTAGTTGAGGCACCATTAGCAATAATAACTTCTTTTAAACAATTAGGATATTTGTCAATGAGCTTTAGGCATGATTATTTACTGATTTTTTTTTTACCATTCTTCAACGCAAAATTGTTCCAGTTCATTAAAATAAGGAGGACTTCTCTTGTGCACAGCCTTCTTCAACTCATACCAAAGATTCTCAATCGGATTGAGATCGGGACTTTGACTAGGCCATTCCAGAACCTTGATTTTATTCTTCTTTAACCATTCTGAAGTAGATGTGTGCTTTGGATCGTTGTCGTTTGCCAGTTGCGCTTTAAACCAAGTTTTGTAACGGGGGGTTTCAGATAATTGGCCAATATCTTTTGGTATTCTATGGAATCCATTTTACCATGTATTGGAACTAGATTTCCTGTGCCATTAGAGGAAAAACAGCCCCATAGAAGAATATTACCACCTCCATGCTTGACAGTAGGTATGATGTTCTTTTCTTTATGCGCCTCAACTGATTTTGGCCAAATGTAACGACTATCAGCGTGACCAAATAGCTCGATTTTTGTTTCATCACTCCACAAAACCTTTGACCAGAAATCATATCCATCATTCAAATGACGCTTTGCGATTGTCCTTGTGGCGTTTTCCTAAGAGTGGCTTTTTCCTTGGCCTGCGACCTTTGAGGCCTTTACCATGCAATACTCGACCTGTGGTTGAAATGGAAACCCCAGTCCCACTTGCAGCCAATTCACTTTGAATATCTTTGGCAGTCAATCTCAGATTGTTATTAACCTTCCTCACAATTCTTCTACTTGTTCTTGGTGAAAGAACCTTCTTTCTTTCAGACCGAGGGAGCGTTGTGACAGTACCATGAGTCTTGTACTTTTGATAATAGAAACAATAGTTGAAACTGGGATACTCTGGAAATCTTCTTGCATCCTTCTCTAGCTTTATAACAATAAATAATTTTCTGCCTGAGTGCTTCAGATAGCTCTTTACTTTTTCCCGTATTGACTTATTGGTAATGACAGCAATCATCCTATGCCTAACCCATTTATACTCTCTAAGAATGTTCACGTACAATCCAGCATTTTCTAGACTCTTCTAGAATTTGGTTCTGCATTATCATATTGAAATTTCTAACACCGTGTAGACACTACTATCATAGCATCAAAGGGTATGAATACTTTTGAATTAGCATTTTTGGAGATTTGCAAACAAATTGCTGAAATAAATAATTGTAGACATCTATTTTTTGTAACTTTTTTCCTAAAATTCTTTGTTTTTGAGAGTTCTAGAAATTATAAATTTAAATTGGGGTATGTAAACTTTTGACTACAACTGTATATAGTGGTACGGTTACTGAGGGAAAATATGTACATTTAAGACTATCAATGTCTATTTTTCCTGACAGCGGGGTTTAAAATTGTAATTACAACACCACTAGATGTCACTGTTTGGTGAAAGTAAGTGGGTTTAACAATTTAACAGTCTTTAATTAGAGGCAATGATTGCATGCTTGTTCAGTTGGAATTAACTCATTAATAATTAACTAGCTGTATTGTTTAGTTCAACTCCACGTGGAGTGTAAGGAGAGGTGAACAAACAGTATTTACTTGTGTGAAATCTGTGCACCACATATAATCACAGTATTTGTTTTTTGTCAGGGAAACAGCTTACCTGTCCTGGCTGTAGTTAAGGAAACAAACACAATCTGTATAGATAGGATCTCCGGGAGAAGTTAGGTTTAATGTTTGTCTTTTTGTTTCTGTTTAAAGTTTCAAAATAAATGCAACTGTATTGTGGGAACGACAAAACAAGTCTCCGAACTGGTTACTGCGCCTGCACACTCAGCCCATCCACCACACATTATATATATAATCATAAACATATGCAACATGGTCTAGCTATTCGCGTCTTTCTATTAGTGAGCGCATATGCCATCTTGTGTATTGCCAAAAAACAAAAGGCAATCTGATCCAAAATGGAAGACCATGCCCGCTGATGTAGCAGGAAACAAGAACTCAAGAGCAACTCCAGAGCTCTGTTGAAGCCCCTTCACACACAAAATACACCCAAAACACAGAGCTTGATAACAATTGAGTGAGCACAATAACAAAAACATAAGAATTGAATTTGAAGCTAAGCTAATTGCTCTGTCTGCAAAAAAACCCCAAAAACATTAACCATTAACACATTACTAGCAACACTTAAATGTAAACAGGAAAAAAAACATTTCTCAGTTGCATTGCTAAAAAAATGCTTTTTATTTAATAAGCAGTACAAATTGTACTATTCTAACAACACCAGCAAACGTGTAACAAACTGATTGAATTTAGTGGCTGGTATGTCTAAGTTGAGTTTACACATTTTGTGAATTGCAAAAAATAGCTGAAGTGCATCCATATTTAAACTTGACACCCCTATCTTCTTGTTTCACGTAACTGTCGACTAGATGGAAAGATACAGTTCTGCTAGAGTGAGATTTAGACATGACTGTAAACAGAGTTCAGATATGTTGATTGTTCAGTTGTTCATGATCAGTTTTCTTGTGTGCCCTCAGGTCCGTGAATTCAATGGGCGTCACTTCGTTATGGAGAAGGCCATCACTGGGGATTTTGCACTGGTTAAGGCATGGAAAGCAGACCGAGCTGGGAATGTAATATTCAGGTACAGTAGGGTTCTGTTCTTATTTAGCCTGCAGATCAGTGTACTGGTCTAGGAAAGGTAACCCGTATATTTATGGCCAGTGTTTGTTTGTTGTATTGTATAAGCCAGTGGAACTATTGAATTGGTAATCCTAGGCTGTGTTCCTGTATAGTTTTGTATTGCTGGAAGAGTTAAATCAATGGTGACATGATAGTTGCCTTATTTGCTTCTTTAATACATTTCAGAAATATGTGTTTTATAAAATAAACTAATATTGAAGCAGAATTCTTATATTCAGAAAGAAAACAGAAACTATACATGGTGCTGCCACAGTAAAGTTGTTTTTTTTTCTATTACTATATGTACCATTTCAGTCCTATAGAAAATGGCATACTCTCCTCTGTATATAGTACCTGAAGTAATGTAATGTACACGCAGCACCAGGTAAAACAATAGTTGTAATGCTTTGCTTGTACCACAAGAGGTCACTGTTAGCTTTAGCATTGATTTGAAGCATTAAGTTGTGTTTCTGCTATTGTGTTTTCTGCACTGAAATGCAATCTTAACACTTTCTACTTATGCATTTTTATTATACAGGAAAACAGCAAGAAATTTTAACCAGCCCATGTGCAAGGCAGCTAAAGTAACAATAGTAGAGGTAAGGGAAGGCTGTTTCAGGCTTAGGACTGAGAGATGTTTTATCTGTTAGAACCTTCTTTATGTGTGTTTGCATTGTGGTCTTGTGTTTTTTTTTTTTTCATTAACTCGAATGCCAGAGGAGTAATGCAACAATATCCAGGTTGCTGTAATATCTCACTGTGTGTTCACAGCTGGTGAAGGCTTACATGAATAGGCAGTTCAGGGTCGTCACAGTGCAAAATGACAGATTTCTGAATTCAAAGAGTTACACAGGTATTTAAACAATACACAGTGCTAGCTTGGTTTGAATAGAGGAAGCATAGCTATTTGTTCCCTATGAAACCTGTGTTATAATGATTCATAGCTTGGGTATCGCAACCCCAGTTCAAATTCTTTCCACTGGATGCATAGTCAAGCAAGCCCACAATGGGCAGCTAGGACCATACTATGATTAGAAAAACAGACAAAGAATTGGGGGCATTGGTATGCTACAGAAGGACTGACAACACGGTTAGATATTCTGAGTTTACCATTTTACAGTTGTCACTTTTTTCACTAACACTGTATTTTACAGTACTTCCTTCCAAGATTTAGAGATGTTTCAAAGATTATGTTTTATCCATTTGTTACATTTTCTTTGTAGTATTTATGTATAAACAATTTATTTAGAACTGCTTTTCAACAATATGGTCCCATGAGATGAATCTTGGGATCTAAAGTAGACAACCCTTTCAGCCGATGCCTTCCTCAGCACTAATGCTTTGGTATTTGTTTTTATCAGTTAGGAAGGGGTAGCCCCTCCCTGTGAGGCTATTTCTCAGCTTTCCATTACTTTTAAATTCATTGGAGGCTTACGTGCCACTCAGGAACTCATAACGTGTGAAATCATGTCATCTTTACAAGAATAAGTATTATTTTACAATGTGCATGACGTTATTTGAAAGTTATTTTTCTGATGAAGCTTAAAGTTTACATTGCCACTTGCCGAAGTGAACGTTTTAGAATAGAGCAGTCCAGTGATCAAGGAGTCCTTAACGAGTCATAAAAACCAAAACAAAAAAATCACAAACAAAAAGTAAAGGCTGGTTTATCAGAACACTTGAGTACTGTGGTCATTAAACGTGTTTGATGTTTATATGTTTATACACACACAACATCCTTGTTTTTGCACTGTGACTTGCCCCAACCTTAAACAACTACAGCTAGTCCAGCCTTCACCTTTAAACAATTGAGCCACATTGTGGAGCATGATGTGCTGTCTGTGTGATAGGCCTCTTCTAGAACAATCCCAGTAGAAGGTTCTGGGGTCATGCAATAGTTTGGGGTACTCTGTTTAATTGTATTTTTTCACAACCAACGGAATGCCATAAAATAAGTGTGAATAGTTCCAGTGTGACTCGGCAGGTGTGGAAAGACTCCTTTATTAGTGTATGCTTGCTTGGAAATACACCTTCTTTGAGATGATAGAAAACTCACAATGCCAGACGATTGACTGTGCACGACTTAACAACAATGCAGAAGACATTACAGGAGACACTTGCCATATATGATTCATTTATAATCCTTGCACTTCCATACGTATGTCACACTTATATACAGTACTATACTACTGTAAATACCACATATCCAATGTCATTGTTCATTGGAATCTCATTCTATACTGCTCTGTACATCCTGTTGAGATATCCATTGGGCATCAACGTTTTCATCATAATGTTAGCTGTAGTTTTGAATTTGCAGCAGCAGGGAATGTGTGTTACTCACATACTTATCCATGGTACTTCCTGGAGGTGCACTGGATGGTAAGATTATATGACTGCTTAGTGTCAGTAACCTGTCTAAGAGGGATGCTGAGCTGTACAAAAGTACCAATAAGAAACTGAAGATTTTCTCAACACAGTACAAACTGTAAGTTGGAGAAACAAGGTTGATAACATGTTATTAAGACCTAAGGGAGACGTGGCCGCTGTTTCTAAGACTGTTCGGTCTCTGCAGGAGAAGTTCAGCTGGAGCCCTGGCTGCTGTAACTGGTCTGTCACATGGATTTTATTGTAGATCATATGATGGCGGATTTTCAGAGTTTCATTTTCTATTTTAAGCACATAGCATTGTTGCTGCAGTGGAATAATATTAAAATGGGATGTATTTTCAGTTTTGTAATTGGGGCTGTAGGGTACACTATGTAGTATTCAGCAGAGGATGATATGATTTGTTGGGTGTGACATCCGCCTTTTATTGTAATGACAGAGGTAAAGACTTTTAGTACATTTTGTGTTCTCCTAAATCAAACGTCAAATTGGAGAAATGTGTACATTATAGTCCTTTATACCTCAGAACTTGTTATAAGGTTGCATGTCTGCCTTTTGCCCCATAATGCCATTTTTGTATCACTTGCATTCTTTTGATAAGGCAGAGCACAAAGTGCACAGTTTCTTAACTGTGGCCCTCACTTCAGCATTATAAAGGAGAGTAGTGTTTTCAGAACAGTAACCGGGTAAACCTTTTATAAATTGAGTTTCGCAGAAATGTTGCCAGTGCAACAGAATTGCTGATGGGGGTCTATTAACTTTGTTTTTTTAAAAAGGAACAGGAATATATATATATATATATATATATATATATATATATATATATATATATATGTATTCTTGTCTATTGAAGAGATTATTTCATGTGTTACAATGGATTTGATTTGCCCAAGTTAAGCTGGTATTTAACCAAAAGGTAAATGCCAAAGTAACTGATCTATACAGACTTGTATGAAGACATTGGCTAAATTATTAACATAGAAAAGAACACAGCTGAAGTTGCAAATACAGTATTAGCATTCAAAAAGGCAGTTTAGATAACAGAAATGTTAAAATAAGTATTGTCGTGCCTGTGTTGCTAAGCAACCAGGCTCTGTACCTACATATGCAATTCCTGTTATCTCGGGTACAATAAATGCCATAGTGCATTGTGGGACAGAAAGCAGACTGATCGCAGCAAGTTATTCGGAGCACATTATTAACGCTGAGTGGTGTGTTCTTTGCTGCATTGTTAGCACGGCAAGCTGGGATGGCACTGCACCTCACTGTTAACAGAATTCAAATGAAAATGATCCGGAGACATGGCAAATCATTGAGACATCGGAAAGAAAGCAGTACTTTATCCCCTAGTATCCTCAGAACTGACCTGGTTTGATATTGCTGTCAGTCCCTTTAGTGTCCAGACCTTCTCATTGTGCTGGAATTGCATTTGAAATGGGATTTGCAGTCTTCTCTATAGGGACAGTTGGATCGAATCTCAAACCCTGGTTCCCAAACCTGTTCTAACCTTTTATAGAGGCTACCTGCACTAAAGCCTCTCACTCCTTTTGCATGTAATGTCTGGATTTCCATTTGCATGCAAAATGAATCAAAGAGCTACAAAAGAGCATGCTACATGTTGCAGGTGTGTCTGTTCTTATGTACTCCTCTACATGTACAGTAGGCAGAGGCTACTGCACCTTTCCAATACAAAGACACCAATTTCAATGTCTTTACAATTTAGATGGCTGAAGTTTCAAAGTATCCTGGGGTCCAGAGTGTACTGCCAGCCTAATTTAAATATGCACTTGCATTTTATTAATGTCACTGTATCTTATCTGAAACTGTGTCGCTGTCTTCAGGCAAGATTAGTCTAATCAGGTAATTGCCTGTTATCCAGCTTGGTAATCAGCTTTAGTTTAATGCAGTCAACATATAGATCTATTGTATATGGCACAATGCTTTCAGAAGTTATTTGCTTAGAATTCTGCACATAATACTGTTCCATTGTGGGGTTCAGTAGGTAACAGTATTGCACCGGACTCTCCACATTTTGTATAACACAGATATGGCCATGGCAGATGAGTTCTTCACTTGACTAGAAAGCTGTCCTGCAATTTTGAAATGCCTATTTTTAGACCGCTACGAAACCAATTTATGCAAACCAGTGTTGCGGCTAATTAACAGAAAAGAATAAAGCAGTGCTTTGAGGACTTGACATAAAATTCCTGGAATAATGGGTTGGCATTTGCTGTAATATTGATTGACATTATGTGACTGGACTCTAGATTCCCTTTCCTTTAATTTCCTGATTTCAATACAATGCAAAATTTCAAAAGGACAGAGATTAAAATATATTTATTTTAAAACAAATAATCTGGTATTACAGTACCAATACCAGTTTTATTGTGAGAACTTTGACGTAACAGTTTGATTTCAGAATTTTCTGATCCATGTAATTCTCCCATTAAATGAAATCAGCAGACCCTTTAAAATGTAAAGGTGGTTTTCACCCCCCACCACACATTTAAAGATCAGAGAATGCTAATCCCTGCAATTAACATGTGCTGCTACAGATTGGCCACCTGTGCCTTTGCACCAGAATCCTTCTGGCATATTCTTTACTGGATTTTTAGATGGGTAGGTCCCTTATCATGAATCAGGTATAACTTTAAATTAGGGATTCAACTGGCATCCCAAAGGTTTGCTTTATCCAGCTATCCCTATAGAGCACGCCTGAGCGAGTGTATTCCCACTTCCAGCTCTTTAATTGGCATAATGTAGTTCTGCTGCTGTGTATACTGTAATGCATGTTCTCCCAGGAGCATGCAGTATCACTCCGTCCTTCTGTAATGAAAAGTTGGCTCTCCTCTGGCTTGTTGATTACCTGCATTGGCTGGCGACTGTTCTCTTACTTAAGTAAATGTTTTTCACATTTATTCAGGCAGGGCCCAGCACATGCAGACAGGCTGCCCTGAGGAATTTAGAAGTCTCATTGGGGATTTGTAAGATCAATTATAAATGTACAACATATTCATTTGAATTGTAAATTAAATCTGTGAAATGCTTGCTTGCATCTGCTCATCTTAGGTATATCTGTGCTCTGTCTGTTCTGTGCTTGCCTCTGCTCATCATAGGTATATCTGTGCTCTGTCTGTTCTGTGCTTGCTTCTGCTCATCATAGGTATATCTGTGCTCCGTCTGTTCTGTGCTTGCCTCTGCTCATCATAGGTCTATCTGTGCTCTGTCTGTTCTGTGCTTGCCTCTGCTCATCATAGGTACAGTGCCTTGCAAAAGTATTCAGACCCTGACCAATTCTCTCATATTACTGAATTACAAATGGTACATTGAATTTAAGTTCTGTTTGATATTTTATTTTAAAACACTGAAACTCAAAATCAATTATTGTAAGGTGACATTGGTTTTATGTTGGGAAATATTTTAAGAAAAATAAAAACTGAAATATCTTGCTTGCATAAATATTCAACCCCCACACATTCATATTTGGTAGAGCCACCTTTCGTTGCAATAACAGCTTTAAGTCTTTTGGGGTAAGTATGTACCAGCTTTCCACACAGTGTCGGAGTGATTTTGGCCCATTCTTCTTGGCAGATTTGCTCCGGTTGTTCAGGTTGGTTGGACGACGCTTGTGGACCGCAATTTTCAAATAGTGCCACAGATTCTCAATGGGATTGAGATCAGGACTTTGACTGGGCCACTGTAGGACATTCACCTTTTTGTTCTTGAGCCACTCCAATGTTGCTTTGGCCTTGTGCTTGGGATCATTGTCCTGCTGAAAGGTGAATTTCCTCCCAAGCTTCAGTTTTTTAGTGGACTGAAGCAGGTTCTCTTGCAGTATTTCCCTGTATTTTGCTCCATCCATTCTTCCTTTAATTTTAGCAAGATGCCCAGTCCCTGCTGATGAGAAGCATCCCCACAGCATGATGCTGCCACCACCATACTTCACTGTAGGGATGGTGTGTCTTGAGGCATGAACAGTGTTAGGTTTGCACCACACATAGCGCTTTGAGTTTTGGTCAAAAAACTCTATGTTGGTCTCATCTGACCACAAAACCTTTTCCCACATCGCAGCTGGGTCACTCTCATGCTTTCTGGCAAACTCCAGACGTGTTATCAGATGGTACTTTTTGGGTAACGGCTTCTTTCTTGCCATCCTCCCATACAGGCCAGTGTTATGCAGAGCTCTTGATATGGTTGACTGGTGCACCATTACTCCACTCCCAGCCACTGAACTCTGTAGCTCCTTCAAAGTGATTGTTGACCTCTCTGTGGCTTCTCTCACAAGTCTCCTTCTTGTTTGAGCGCTTATTTTTGAGGGACGGCCTTTTCTTGGCAGTGCCTGGGTGGTGTGATCAAGCTTCCACTTCCTGATTATTGATCCAACTGTGCTCACTGGGATATCCAAACACTTGGATATTATTTTGTACCCTTTCCCTAATCTATGCATTTGTATTACTTTATCTCTAACTTATGTAGAATGCTGTTTGGTCTTCATTTTCCTTCAGATTCACAGCCTGACCAATGATCCTTCAACAGTGGGGTTTTATCCAGAAAACGTGACAGCAACTTTAATGGTTCACAGGTGGACGCCAATGGTAAGGTAATTGTGTCCTCGTTAGGGCAATTTCTTTCATCGGTGTAAACTGGGAGCTTCCACAGCACAGGGGCTGAATACTTATGCAAGCAAGATATTTCAGTTTTTTATTTTTCTTAAAAATATTTCCCAACATAAAACCAATGTCACCTTACAATAATTGATTTTGAGTTTCAGTGTTTTAAAATAAAATAGCAAACAACAAAATTTCAATGTACCATTTGTAATTCAGTAATATGAGAGAATTGGTCAGGGGTCTGAATACTTTTGCAAGGCACTGTATATCTGTGCTCTGTCTGTTCTGTGCTTGCCTTTGCTCATCATAGGTATATCTGTGCTCTGTCTGTTCTGTGCTTGCCTCTGCTCATCATAGGTATATCTGTGCTCTGTCTGTTCTGTGCTTGCCTCTGCTCATCATAGGTATATCTGTGCTCTGTGTTCTGTGCTTGGCTCTGCTCATCATAGGTATATCTGTGCTCTGTCTGTTCTGTGCTTGCCGCTGCTCATCATAGGTATATCTGTGCTCTGTTATGCGCTTGCCTCTGCTCATCATAGGTAGATCTGTGCTCTGTCTGTTCTGTGCTTGCCTCTGCTCATCATAGGTATATCTGTGCTCTGTTATGCGCTTGCCTCTGCTCATCATAGGTATATCTGTGCTCTGTTCTGTGCTTGCCTCTGCTCATCATAGGTATATCTGTGCTCTGTCTGTTCTGTGCTTGGCTCTGCTCATCATAGGTATATCTGTGCTCTGTCTGTTCTGTGCTTGGCTCTGCTCATCATAGGTCTATCTGTGCTCTGTCTGTTGGCTCTGCTCATCATAGGTCTATCTGTGGTCTGTCTGTTCTGTGCTTGCCTCTGCTCATCATAGGTATATCTGTGCTCTGTTATGCACTTGCCTGTGCTCATCATAGATATATCTGTGCTCTGTCTCTTCTGTGCTTGCCTCTGCTCATCATAGGTATATCTGTGCTCTGTTATGCGCTTGCCTGTGCTCATCATAGGTATATCTGTGCTCTGTTCTGTGCTTGCCTCTGCTCTTCATAGGTCTATCTGTGCTCTGTCTGTTCTGTGCTTGCCTCTGCTCATCATAGGTATATCTGTGCTCTGTCTGTTCTGTGCTTGCCTCTGCTCATCATAGGTATATCTGTGCTCTGTTATGCGCTTGCCTCTGCTCATCATAGGTAGATCTGTGCTCTGTCTGTTCTGTGCTTGCCTCTGCTCATCATAGGTATATCTGTGCTCTGTTCTGTGCTTGCTTCTGCTCATCATAGGTATATCTGTGCTCTGTCTGTTCTGTGTTGGCTCTGCTCATCATAGGTATATCTGTGCTCTGTCTGTGCTTGCTTCTGCTCATCATAGGTATATCTGTGCTCTGTCTGTTCTGTGTTGGCTCTGCTCATCATAGGTATATCTGTGCTCTGTCTGTTCTGCTGCAGGTACCTGCTGTGTTGTGCCGTTAAACTCTAAAGTTGCACACAAAATGGCGTTGCAGTGTGATAGGAACCCTGTAGGCTCCATTAACAGCCAGCAGCAAGATTTCTATTCTGTTCATGTGTGAATGCTTATACGATGATGTGGCGGAGTGTCCCGCCCCTATTTATTATTATTTGTATTTTTGTTTGCGGCGCAGTTAAAAGCGCAGTGTCTTTTATTATTTATATTTAAAAACCCCGTGAGGATACATGACTGATCAGCTACTGATTATGTAACTAGCTGACAGTCATGCATCCTTACCAAACGCGTGCAGACTGTGGCTGAGGGGTAATAAGATAATTAACAGCTAGTTAACCCCTCGGCCAGAGTATAAGAACCGGCAGCTGTCCGTGCTGGGGTGTTGGTTGTTGGGTGCAGAGAGGAGGTACGGGGAGATAGAGAGGAAACAGAAATAACAATTGCTAAAACGTGCTGGATTAGCCAGCACGGCACTTACTTGTTTGTCTGTCTGATTCGTTTGGTAAGGATGCATGACTGTCAGCTAGTTACATAATCAGTAGCTGATCAGTCATGCATCCTCACTGGGTTTTTAAATATAAATAATAAAAGACGCTGCGCTTTTAACTGCGCCGCAAACAAAAATACAAATAATAATAAATAGGGGCGGGACACTCCGCCACACATGAACAAAGGGACTCTCTTTATCTAATTTAGTTACCGTATCATTCTCTTCTCAATTATTCCAAATCAGATTTTATTTTTTTAGCTGCAACTATGTGGGGATTCAATGCTTTACAATGTGCCATTATAAACTATAGGGAGGGGAGGGGGGCTGCTGTTGTCACATCTCACAACTTAAGGAGCTCTGAAATGTAGGTGAAACAGACTTGATTGTTCTAGTTGAATATACTTTTTTCATTTTTGTCTGGTGGTTGGCCCCGATTTGGGCTGGTGTCATTTTCCAGTAGGATTCTGGGAAGGTGAAGCAAGTGGCTCCCTGGCGTTATTTCAGCACACATGGCAATAAATCATACAAACCAGATTTATCCATTTCCATCGAAATTGACCCATATTTTATCTTTCATCTCTCTATCTTCAATTGCGATGATCTTTGACATCTAGCTCTGGGTATTATTTGTTCCTCCATCATTTAGCATACTGCTTCACCTTGGTGGACACCGTGCATTGAAGCTGTTCTGTAATTGCTCAATTCCCTAGTTGTCGTCAAGAAATAAAAATCCTATTTATTTCACGTCGCCCAGGGTCGCCCCGCCTCCTGTCGTGTCGCCTGTGGTGTGAAAGATACTTAACAAAAGTATAGGTTTGTGTTCATTTTATCGCATCGCTGCACAGTTACGCTTGTCGCATCGCGTCTGCTGTGTAGCAGCCTTTAATCTACATGTTCCTGTTGTTGAATTTCTTGCTTTTGTAATGTGTATATGTCCTCTTTTAAAACTGATTTTGCATTAAGGTGTTCTATTTATTTGCTCGCAGTTACCACAATTGCAGATGGAACAGTTGCACACCCCTAGTGGCTATTTCTAAAACCAGCTCATCTTTTAGCTACAGAACACACATAATAGGATATAGAAAACTAACAATATATAATATATCCTTTTATTTTTTACATAAATGATAAATAATAAGAAACTAAATCAAGTACACAAACATTTTGGCTTGTGCCATCAGCAGTGTACTATAAAAATACACATGAGTCACATATCTGATAACAGAATCTCATGAGCTCTAGGCTAGGTCTAGGCTTCTGACAAGGACTGGGTTTAAGATGTTCTTGAAAGCCCTTTAGAAACGCTGACAGAAAACCATACAGTGTACATTGTATTTCTAACTGTTCTTTGTAATACCATGTATATGTTTTAACTAAAAGATTGGAAATTGTATAATTCCGATTTTTGTAATGTTTATATACCTGCCATAAAAACAGGGAGGAGTAGGGCCACCATAGTAAGACAGGTTTGACAAAGTGTCTACAAAGTGTTTAATATGTCCTAGAGAGACACAGCATGCCCATTCCTCTTTGATTACTGGATCTCATTTCTTCAGGGAAGTTGGGGGTGGGGTGGAAAACAGAATGTTCCATGACACTCTTCCTCATAGGTAAAACATACATTTGTGTTGCCTTGGATACTAGCCACCAAAGTTTTGTCATTGAAATGTGTGTGACAGAAATGGGCTTGTAACAGGGAGATGCAGCTTCCATATATGTCTCTACTGAATACACCAAATGCCCTTTTCTCTGTACACTTGTAAATGTCACTCGACCATACAAACTCATCTGTCCCATCAACATCTCAGCACTGTTGATTTATTCCATTTGTAATATAAAACATGTTTAACCTTTGTATTAAAAAATACTTTTCTCATCCTTGTGGCATTTTAAATGGCCTTCAGCCAAGTCTAGATTAAACCGTGCCGTACAACAATACACTCATAATTAAAGGTCCCTTCAGTCATTATTTTTGGTTACCTGCTTTCCATTGTGTTTATTTTGGTTGCCAGGCTTCCTAAGAGAGTACAGGAAGATTGCTTTGACATTTAGTTGGCAGTTTTCTTTGAGGACTGCACATTCCAGAAATTCTGAGCTGTTAAAGGACTACGGTTATCTTTGTCTGAACAAAATACATTGTATTTGTTTTCTTCTCGTGTCCTTGTCACTAACTAGATGTTTTCCAGAACCGCGCACAAGAGATGGCTCTATCCGTCGCTGCAGCGAGGTCCTCCTTCGTACAGGTCTGCCCAAGGAGTCGGCAAACGAGCAGGTGCTCCATGGTCTGCACTTCATCGCACTCGCATGTATTCCTGTCATTAGAGTAGCCCGATTTGATCATGTTAGTCTTTGATCTGCCAGTTTGCGGCGCAGGCAGTTCAGGCACCACCACGCTGACCAGTCTGTATCGGCCCCTCCGGAAGGTCCTACTGGAGTTTCAGATCTTTTCAGCGTGTCCGACTGTGCGTAGTCTTTCATTCCATAACCTCAATCGTGCCTTGCCAGCTGTCGTATCCAAAGGTGCAACACTGGTCCTAAAACTCTTTCGTGATTTAAGGCTCTTGGTTGCTCTTGTGCGACTGCCATGATCTTTTCCCCTGGCTTGCTACCTTCCTCCTGATATCAGATGGTGCAATGCCAGACAGTAAGTACAGAGGTGGAACAACAGGATGTCTAAAGCCAACACCAAAGGAAAAAGTTTAGAACAGGGTCTAGTTTCTTGGCATGGACGGATCCCACACTGGACATGCATACTCTGCTGTGGAGTAGCACAAGGCAATAGCAGTAGTTCGCAAAATAGCTGGGTTGGCTCCCACGCTGAGGTGACCAGCTGGAGGATGTTGTTGCGGCGCTGACTTTCCCTTTCGCCTTCTACATGTGCTCTGAAGGGAAGTGTTCGGTCCAATGCCACGCCCAGGTAGACAGGGTTCGGGTGATTAGCCAGAGGGATTCCATCCCAGGTGATGTTTCGTTTCTTCTTGGCTTTCGATGGCATAGGTGAAAGGCCATCACCTGTGTCTTGGTCGGCTTGGTGCGAAGCTGGTTCTTTTATAATAAGCTGAGAGGTTGATCAGTGCACATGTCAGTCTGTTCTCGATAGTGGCCAAGTCCTTCTCCTGTGACGTGATGCACAGGAGAAGCCAATAAGCTTAATAAGAATAATGATTGGCTATATATCGTTTATCACAAATCATACAATGTATTTTGATGTTGGTTCACAAAAGATATACAGATGTATTCTGGGATTTCTTTGGTGAAGTTTCCTGACAGTTTTTTTTTGCAAATCTGCCACCACCACAGGGTCAAAACTTGTATCTCAGACACCATTTAAGGTGACTTCATACAGTATTTGCAAGGTTATATTGAGCCCATGTGACCTTTGAATCTGCATAGAGTGGTTCTTTTGCTCCAGTATTGAGATACCGGTATTCATTTCTCGCTAAGCTGTCTTTGGCTGGAAGCCTCTGTTGTACTAGAAATACATTATTCATTTAGATTTGATATTATTCCGAGTATTGCATCTGTCTCTTCACGTTGCTCCTTGGCTTATTTAATAAATGAAGCAAGCCTTTACTTAAAAAGTGTGTAATGAATACCTTTTGTTGGTGCCACATCAAGAAATAAGCTGAGGGGAAATAAACTTGTGTATTGAAGTGGCCTCAGAATTAATTTTCCAGCTGGAATGTGTTGTACAAATAAAAGCAAACTCATAAAATAGAATGACAAGAGAAAGTACTTTATAAGCTGCCTAAAGAAGAGCTCAGTGATAAAAAAAAGGCCCTGGAATCAAATGTTTTGTAAAAGGGAGACCGCAGGGGAGAATCTCTGATGTTTGACAGAGGACCATTACATGCAAAGTGCATACTCCATTATTTCTGACATTCCTTTTTTTTGTTTTGTTTTGTTTTGCATTATATGTAATGTGGGGTTTAATGAATCCCTGCATTTAGATTTAGAGGGGAGGATCACACTGAGCCACCCAAAACTGTTACCCCTAACTTAAGATTTCTGATATTCCTTACAAAAAAGCACTGCAGTGGTGTGTATGCAGTAAAATTAGCACCCGTGATGGGGAAAACTATTAGAAATGACTAGTAAAGGGTTAGACAAAACATGGTTTTCATTGTCTTCACAGATATTCTGCCAAAACGAGAGTTCTTGATATTAAATTTAATCCAATGAAATAAGTGTGATTTAAGTAAAGCTGGAGGTGATTTCTGTTGCCAGTGCTGCTGGGTTATGTGGCGGCACAGGTGTTGTCTGGAAACCAGTGTTGTGTGTGGCTCATTAGTGTTAAATTGGTTTTGTGTTTAGTTTTTTTTTCTTCTTTGACTGAAGTCTAGGCTTATGAGGATTTAGATGCAAATTGGTGTGGTCCCAAAGGCAATTTCAGTTTTATCAGCCTGATCTTTTTAATGTTTTAAAGGGTGGTCCTTTGAACTGTTTTATGAACGATTTGTAAGTCTACAACTAGAGGTCAGGCTGAGTGTTTCCAATTATTTGAGAGTGTGAAGAAAATTAATTTGTTTTGGGTGGCTCAGTGTAATCCTCCCCTCTAACTGGATCTACCACACTCCCAGATCATTAATCTACCGCTCAGCACAGCAACACAGCATATCAACAAACAAAACCTGTGCCTCCTAACAACATCCTAGTTTCTAGTGTGTTTATCTGTTGATTGTAAAAAGGATGACATGTTTTTTATTGGTAATACTGTAAAGAAAAGTTTAACATATTATTTCTCAATATTATTACTAATACTGGTATACTTTGTATTTAAAAAAAATGTATTGGCCCATGGAAAAATGACAACTCACTAAGTTGGTCCGTACAAGAAAAAATGTGAGATACACTGTCCTGTGCAAATGGCATCCCTGATGTACGTTGTGTACTACTGGATATAGAAGCTTCGTCACATATTGGACAAGGCAGCAGATCTGACAGACTGGAATAGTGGGAGCTCAACTGGCAGGTTCCAAGATACAAATTACTGTTTGAAGAATAACGTTCACAGAAGTTATTACTCTTTAGCCATTGTGTAGACTTGTGATGAAATAATGCTAAATTGTATAATTACGTGGGAATATTTTGTGTTTTTGTCAATACCTGCTTCTTCTGTGCTTTCAGGTTGAAGAAATTGTTGATGTTGGTACGTCAGCAGCAGAGGACATTCACATCCCCAGCATTTATGTTCATAGGATTGTAAAGGGAGGCAGCTTTGAAAAGAGAATAGAAGTAAGTATTCTTCTTGTGTTGTCTGTAGCTGAGCAGAGCATTCACATGTCTATTAATTAAGTGAAATAAAGAGAGTGCTACCATGTATTGCAGCTGTCAGTTGACACAGTTCACAATATAAAACTTCCCTATTAGTTTAAGTTGTGTTACCTTTTTAAAATCCATATACAGCTATGGCCAAACTTTTGCATAATTGTAGGAGTGAGACATAATTAAATTGTTTTATATATATATATATATATATATATATATATACACACAGTATATATATGAAATATGAACATACTTTAGATATTTTAGTAGTGGTAGTGGTACAATATTTTATGTTAAATTTTGAAATGTCTGGTTTTTCATTAAGTAGATGGAAAACTACAAAGGGGTATGTAATTCAATATGTTAATGCAACATTATCGGTTTCATTCTACTTTATAAAGCAAATTCTAAAACATTTGGCCATGGCTGTACTTGTGTTTTATTTAAATTTCTATTGCTGTTTTTGCTTAGATCATTATTTACTACTTTACGACTGCTCTTTTTCAGACATGGGGGCCACATTTGAAATGACTTGTAAAAGCTGCATTTCTGAAGTCAGGTGGTTTTAGAGATGACCCCAGAGGAGTGAAGTTGTAAATTCTGTCCCCTTGCCACTATGGCAACGGGGATTAGTAAACAGGAGATCTCAATACAAAGCATTTTACATTACCCCCAAATGAAATGATTATTACTTTAGTCAACAGAAATCTGTATTCATTATTCAGTTTGAACATGTATGTATTTTAGTTTGATGAGGCTGCCATTTATTTGTCATGAAGTTGTACATTGTTCTGACAGAACTGTTGTACTGTATGTGCTTTTCAAGCCCGCTGGATAATGACTGAAAACCATTTCCTGTTTTATTCCTATTTGAAATATATCCAGTGTATTTATTTATTTATTCATTTATTTTTGCCTTCTGATGATCTTTTTCTCATGATGAAAGGTGATTTGCAGATCGTTTATGTTGGTATATCAATAAGACACAACATGTCGTTGTCAAACAATCCTAAGGATGTCTTTATCCAGTGTAATTATTTTACAGCAAAAATTGCGAATTGTGATTTACCTTCTCTTCCACGCAGAAGCGCACCGTTAAAAAGCCAGAAGCAGCGACGCAAAAACCCAAAAAGGAGTCTGATCTTGTGAGGGAGAGGATCATCCGCAGGGCAGCGCTGGAGTTTGAGAATGGCATGTATGGTATCCTTTCAGAGATGATAGAAATAAACCATCATGGACTTACTGGGTGCGCTGCTTTACTGAAACCAGAACTGGCCCAGAAATGCATAGGGGATGCAACGTCTCATTTAAATCGATGTCCTGGTAAAATCATGAGTGGTTTTAAACACTTTGTATAGTATTTTCTTTTTAATGGGAAGTTATCAATTGTACCTTCTCATCTCTAGATAATACAGCATGTGGAGCACTGGTGACCAGTCTGCCAGAGTGAACAAGTGTTCTGTATGGATTGTGTCATCCCCTCATGCACAATTCACATACCCCCTCAGGTGGCAGGGCTCCATTCAGTACAAAGTGACAGAAATGCTTTAGACAAGGACAAACGACTGTTGCCAAGTATGCGGCTGACCTAAGTTTACTTACGATCTATCGCTTCCAGGAAATAAAGTAATACTTGATGATGCTTGGGACTTAAGATGACAATTTAACGTACATTCAGTTGGGCAGCCTTTCATGAAATATTGATCTTTATAATATCAAGAGTATTTTAATTCATAGTAATTGGTAACAATCAATAGTAAAGTAATAAGCTAGGAAACCTACCCAGTCATGAACAGAAGTCTCTCGATAAATGACTCTGAATTTAAGCCTATCATCTTCTACATGACGTGTTTGTTATCCCCTGCTGGGATGAATATTCCCACAAGTACGGAGGGGCCTCAAATACAACACATGGCTCACTGCCCCAACATTTAAAGCCTTTTTTAAAATGGAGTGTCGTTGCTGTTTAACTGTAACTCTGTTCAAATAAAATTGTATGTGTGTACAGCATTAGAATGCACTGTAGCTGTTGGTAAAGATCAAATGTATAGCAATGTTATTTTAAGCAGGTGTTACTGTGTGTTTTGTGTTACCCCTTTCACAGTATTTCCTTGACTGCACTCTTTCAGCTAACCTGGGCATTGGCATCCCGATGCTGGCCAGCAATTTCATCAAACCCAATATAACAGTCCATCTGCAGAGCGAGAACGGCATTCTGGGATTGGTAATGTCTGGGGCAAATGGGTGGGAGGCTGCTGGTGAACAGTTAAAACAGCCACCCTGTTAGTATATACTTAGCTGCAAATACTGTGTTTATGGAGCTTTGGAGCGCCAGTAAGCTGCATTTACTGATGTGCAATTGCTGTGTCTTTTGGGGTAAATCTTCACATGTCCAGGTAGCAAGTGCATTCTAGAATTAATCTGCTTATTTTCATGAGGAAAAAGTGCAAAACATCCTAAATGCTCTGGTCTTATCTCACTGGTGCATGCCCACTACCAACTATGTGGTGTATAGATATGACAGCTATAACATTCTGAGCAGTATGACGTTAATTGAAAGTAAGAAGCAGGGTGACCTATGTGTCAATAAATTAAGTGGAGTCCTTCAAACTCGGACTGAGCTAATGAGTTATTATCATGTTTAAATGGTCTCTACCTAGTTCCTAGACAACAGGAGTCCACATTGAATCCGTCACGATCGCCACTAATTAGCACCTTTATCAGCATTCGCTTGGCTATCATTGAATTTATTAAGTTTCTTTTTAGTATTTCTAGATCTACCCAGTCTTTGAATAAATAAAAGGCTTGTTTCACAGATCACCACTGATTTTGCTTTAATGAATGTGCAATGTAAAAAAAAAATCATGCTTTTTGCTTCTGTTTTTATGAATAAAACGAAGCTTGATATTCAAGAAACTGTTACTGTACAGAGCATTTTAAAGAAGCCAAGAAGAGTATAGAATAGTTCCTTGAATATCAAACTATATTTTGGTAACAAAACCTGCCATTGTTTTAACATTCTTTAAATAACTCAGGAGTTAACGCTTTGTAAATTAGGCCCATTTGAAAGTGCCCATCTCACTTTAATCTTCAGCCTATTAACACTCTGCCATGGCTCACACACGGTATGCAGTGTCAAATATACAGTACCCTAAAATCCAAATACTGTTTCCAATATTTATTGGAGGGAAGTGATATAAATACACTATACAGGATGCAAAAAAACAACAACGTTATATACAATAGAGAGAGACACTCACCTGCTAGGCAGACACATTTTAATGGTCTCCTAAATCATTCTGATTGCATGTCATTTCAACACGAATGTTTGCAGAACAGTTCATTGATACAGTGGAAAGCAAACAAGCAGACACAAGTACTGCATATGTGATGATTAGTCTGCAGCCACATTGTTTTGTTCATTGAATTGTATGTAAGCAGTTTCTACGAGTTGGTCCATCATAATCTTTTGTTCTCGACAGGGTCCTTACCCAATTGAATCTGAAGTAGATGCTGATCTGATCAATGCTGGTAAGTTATTTGCAGGTTTTGGTGGAAATAAACCATAAATAACAACAGAAATGACTTCAGCACCTTTAGAAATACTGTGTTTCAAAAGATGAAAATAAGAAGAAAGAAAAAACATGTGAAGGATGTTTTTTTTCAATAAGATGTATTAAAACAGCAGTGAATAAAAGTTAAATTGTATTGAATTAATTGCTAAATGTTTACTAACTATGTGAGAGATGTATTCCTATCCTGAAATATCTATGAGAAATTATAACAAAATTGCTCTAGACACAATGTGCACGGACACTGGCTAGTCAGTGCGTCTCACAGATTGTGTTTGTGCACTGCCGCTTTAAATATAGTGATGCATACAATTAAAATTGAATCCCAGCCAGACTCGATTAGACTAGCCTCTGAAGTGTGACTATTGTTTAATATTAGTGGGATCTTAAAGAAGCAGCTCTGTCCCTAATGCCCTATTGTAGAGGAGATAGCTGCCATTAGCAGCTTGATGGAAATTGCTACCAAGTCTCTCTCTTGAAGCACAGGATTTGCTTCACCTCTGAACAGTCAGGAGGTCAGCTTGCCTCACAGCTCCCATATTAGACCTCTGTCTATACTGAGTCAAGGTATCCTTCCTGAACCATCTGGTTCACTCTGTGGTATAAGATTTATTCAGAACGCGTTATGCAGTTACTGTATTTCTCCCTATAGGTAAGGAGACGGTCACAGTGCTTCCAGGTGCTTCCTACTTCTCCAGCGATGAGTCATTTGCCATGATTCGAGGGTAAGTAGTAATTGTAGTATCAAAGGAACTCGCTCGATCGCTCAGGGAGATACACACTGGGTGTCTATGTGTTCTGCATTTGAGATTACGGAAATGACTTGGAATTATTTCCTTTGTACACCAGATGTGGATTTCACTGTTCTCTTTCAAGAGAATCATAAAAGACCTTCTTCAATAAAACTCACTTCTCTCTGAATAGGTCCAAAAATGGTTCAGTCGCTGGGGTCTGTTTTTATAAAGCTCTGCGTCATTTAGTCTGTTTTGATTAATTAAATAAAGTGTATTAGGACCCCAGCTGAAGTCCTAAAGCAAAGTAAGTGTAAAGCACAGATGTTGAACAAGAAGTGATTCCATTGCCTGATGGCAAATTAAGCAACATTGAAAAGGAAGTGCTAATTAATGCTAAAAAGAAGTTTGGGAATGTTTTTAAAAGCCTTGGTCATTACCCCTTTAACAAACTGAAGTATTCAGATGTCAGTGCAGTAATGCACATTGCTGTGGAATTGCCTGTCACTCTTGAAAATGAGGTGTCACCGCTCAAGATGTTCTAATGTCCACACTTCTGTTTAAATAACAAAATAAACAGATTGACTCATTACTTTGACGTTCATTGCATGTCATCAGGTTTGGCCCAGAAATGTTTTTTGCATTTAATTCTACTGGTCTGTGCAGAGAAAAAGGATTTAAAATAGTGAAAATCATATGGTTTGTAAACATTTCAGATTCATTTTTTACATTTATCTTTTACAATTTCTCACCCATCAATTTTCTTTATTCTGCATCCATTTTACTGTACCTGTAGTTGTGTCTGATGTTCTAAAAACAATTCTAAAAAACAGTTGTTCTTTAGCAGTAGTATTGCATTTTATTCCCATATAGATGTCCCTGTCTGACTTTCAGCTAAATTCAGTGGTGCTGTGGAATCCTAACAGTCTTTGATTTGCTTATTCCTAAAGTCTAGTGAGACTGTGACCTTTCAATTCTAAACTTATATCAAGCACATGGAACCAACAGAGCTTAACCGTCACATGCCTCTGTGTATGTCACTGAATTAAGCTGAAAGTTAGCTAAACAGAACAAAGTACTGGGAGCAAAGAAACTCAGAACTTCTCATAAATTGTTTGCAAGCCATGCTTTGAGATTTTTGCACTTTCTTGGTTATTTCACCTATATAGTATTGTAGCTATATAGTAACATGTGTTTCTTTCAAAACTGTGTAGCTGACGAGAAGTGCAAAACTGGTAAGATTTATGGAATGCGTTTGTTAGCTACAATTCTGCAGCCATGTGTGTTATGCAATAGGTGCATGTTATGCAAAGGATATATGATATATTTTAATGTGACAAAAGGGTAGCTTTGAAATATCTTCAGTAATCTACACATGGTAATAAAAATGGATTCATTATTACACTGAGCCGTGTAAGTCCTCAACATCCATCTATTGCGTGTTAATGCCGGTTAACCCCAGACGAGTGCTTGTTTGATGTTGTGGGAGTTGGATGCTGCATAGTCCCTAATTAATCTGTTGAAATAGAATTGATTTAACATGGAGAGGAATGAAAATACCATTAGTCTTAATAATACCTTGATTTTATTTCCTGTTAAGGCAATAATGAGCACTCAGTCTCGGCTAATGGCCTTGGTAGCCTTGTAAAACTCTCAAGGCAAGGTGAACAGTCAGATTTCTGCAGTTTTCTGCATTATGATTGGTAGGTGTGAATCCTCACTTTACAACAGTAAGTGAAACCCGACCTTTTTCCTAGTAAGACAGACTAACGTTGAATCACATTAGTGTTCTCAATATGGACCCTATCAAAGACCATAGACCCTGTCAGCATACTCTGTAACTTAAACAGGCAGAGGGGTCGAGGTGGAGTGATGCTTTCAGGTTTTGCAATGCAGCCAATGACTGGATTAAGGATGCCTAGTAACGGTAGCACTTATGTGACTGGTTGATGGTTGAAATCCTATTTACAGAGAGTGGGTTTGTTTGGATTGTCATAACCTTTACAAGTACACTATGACAACATTTTCAGAATTAACAACTTAGTCATTAAAAACATCTATAAATCATTAAAAACATCATCAAAAAATTAATATTCTTTAAAAAAAAAAAAAACCTTCATTGTGGTGATGGGTTGGTTTATAATTTAAAAGACCATAGATTGCTTCTAATACCTAAGCCTTTGGAAATATTGATAGCAGTGGACCCAAATAGTCAACCCTTTGGTTGCTGACCACATTCTGTAGTATCGTGTCGTATATCAACTAAAAAGCAGGTCTTTACAAGCTGTATTCTCATAAAGGAAAATTACTTTTCTTGGTAACAATGCAGCTAACGATTTTAAGCAAGCCTCGCTCAGTTACTTGTTTGGGTTGGTGTAGGGCTTTACGTGTAGAGCTGAAAGGCTGTTCATCTAATATGCAGGTGACATTATCTGACCTTCCCAGTAGAGATCAATAGTACTTTAGTCTGGCAAAGGAAGGTGAGGATACATTCTCAGAGAAGGATTCTTCTATTAAGCCTTTTATTTAGGACTGAAAACTGTTTCTGGTCTTCTGGACGATTTGAGCAGCCCGATAGTCGAACAGAAGGACAAAGAGACTCACCCATTTTCTGATATTATCAATAACTCGTCCCAAAGAATGCCCTTAACACATTTCATCACAACTTCATAAGCAGTTTACTACGTACATAACATATGTATAATTGTGACAGTCTGTCACCATACAACCCCATATTGTGATGCACTTGAGGTGCTAGAAACATCTTCAGAATGTTTCATGACAATTGGGTAATCAGTTCTGTAGATATATGTTAAAGATATATGTTAGTGTGAGAGACCGACAGATTGAATTCTTCCATACCCTAAGATTATGATATACTCAGTGATGATATACTAAAGTAGGCCCTTTAGCAATTTCATCCCATAAGACATAGTAATGCATGGTTCTTTTGATAAATGTAAACTATTTGTTATTTTTCCAGCTGCAGTGCGCTTAGACGCTTAGAACCGTTAGTATGCAAACATATTTTATTTTAAACACTTTAAATAATATTCATTGCAACAAAGGTTTAGGTGCTGTAAACATACATACAACTTAAATAATAATAATAAAAAGATTCCAACAAGTGATCAAATAAAGAAACCAAAAAAAGAATCTTTCAACCTTAACAGAAGAAATACTTTTTTTGGAAAAGGAAAGTCAACTTTGGTGACCTTGTTGTACTGTTTGACTCCCCTCCCCCAGGGCTAGGTCTAGAAAGATCCTTGGCAGCAGCAGTAATGCCTTTGCTAGGACCTGCTTCACTCTGTACCAAGAATGTCTCTCAGAAAATTCCGATAAAAATGGAATGTTCTGGCATATCTGTCTCTCAGTCTCTTAGCAGGGATGTTCTCTGTCTGTCATTTTTAGTGTGTCTTGTTCATCTATGTCTGAAGAAATGTTTTATCAGGTACGGTAGGAGTGGGGATACTAAATCCATTATTTTGTTAAGCCCTTTATCTAGGACTGAAAGCAGTTTCCTGCCTGGTCCTCTGGAAGATGTGAAGAGTTGTTTATTTGTTTGGTTTGATTCGCTGGCACCAGGGCTGGCAGATGAGAATACATTTCACATCAAGAGCCTGCAGCCTCTGCAGGTGGAACAGCCAGAATGAAACCTGCCTGTCAGTAGACCTGCCCGAGCATATATACAAAAATTAATTCAAACTGTTCAAGCAGAGATTCTCAAACTTTTTTGTTTGGGGTACCAGTTTTTATAAACTATTTTTAAACTAATTAAAAACAAGAAAGAAAAACTAATATAAATGTTTCATGCACTGTATACTGTCTGTGAGTATCACAAGGCCTGTCTGACTTTTTAAATGTATGTTTTTACAAAATAGTAGTTTCCAGTAGGATCCCAGTTTGAAAACCACTGGCCAAGAGCATGTTTCATTTGATGGACGGTATTATAATTCCCCAATCAGGTTCTGTGGAGCAGCAGTCTAGCTTTGTGTGTGTGTGTGTGTGTGTGTGTGTGGGTGTGTGTGTGACCACATGTACCCAAACATAAGAGATACACGCATGCTCTACATATGGCACTACACATTAAATCAGAAAATCCAAAAAACCTTCTGGCCAAGCACAAATGAATTCCATTACATACTTTTACCCTAAATTGTCTAACACAGGGTTATGCTATTCATCTATCCTGAGGGATACATGAACCCTAGCCCAGTCCACCTCTAGGATTCCAGTCTAAAATCACTGACCAGATCAAATCAATGATTTCAAAGTAAATTAATTTCTGAATGTTTTTATTTCCAACAACAGGGGCCACATCAACTTGACGATGCTGGGAGCGATGCAAGTTTCCAAGAATGGAGATCTGGCTAACTGGATGATTCCTGTAAGTTTACTATACTTTAATCAGATCTGTTACTGCAATGTTATTAGTTATATGTATTCTGAATTCCTTGTATTGCAATACAGTAATCTGATACAGTAACCTGTTTTTCTCCAAAGTGAATAGTCATACAAAAGTCTTCTTGTAATTTCAAGGTAACACTGACATCCTACATGTGTCTAGTTTTCTGATGAAGGATCCCTGCACAGCTGCTAAAGTAGGTGTTGCATACTTATTAATGCCAGAAGCAGACAGCATCTTCAAAGGAGAAGGGATCGTTTTATTGACTGGCAGGATGTGTGTGGCACAGACTGATTTCTTTACCAGTGTCTTTGTATTGCTTCCCAATAGGGAGTTTGTGACGGTTGTCAGTTTTCAAACTTTTAGTTTTTTTGTAATCAGGCTATCAGGTATTAGTTGGTAAAAATGCTTTAAAATCAGCCATGTGGCAAAATGTCAATGAGTTGTGTTTATGTTATGTCTTGAAGTAAGTGACAAGATCTTTTTTTCATTGTGACATACTGCAGCAAATGCATTCTATTGCTAAGCATGCTGCGTTTCATCTAAAACTAACACTGATACAAAACGGTGATATTCACAAAAACATTAAGGTGCAAGTAAACTTTGAACTAAATTGTTACTTTCATAATGATATTTTAATAGAGGAATTTCAAAGATGTTCCAAAAGCCCGGGTCTGAAGAATGTAGTTCTGTACACCCAGCTCACCTGTTTGCAGGGACGAGTTCCGTCATACCTACTCACATGGCCTTGTAAAAGTAATCGATTTAACCGCAAAGTACCTTCAAATGAGTTTGGGAAGCTTCAGGAATGCTACTGATATCTCATTTAAAGACAATGGAAACATTTGTGCCATAAGCAAAATATGTCATAAAAAACCGTGACATACGGCATTAAAATAAAATATATAACTAGATAAACCAACCAACATATTAGTTTTAAATGTATTTAAAGGTATTAAAACCAACAACTAGGACAACTGGAAGCTGCTACAGACTGGAAAATGCTTGCAGATGTTGGACAGTGGCTTATTTTCCCACCTGAGACTGCCACCACTAACCTTCGACCTGATATTGTCTTGTGGTCTGGATCAGCACGCCTTGTTCCCCTGGTAGAGTTAATATTGCCATGGGAGGATGCTGTGGCCGAGGCGTATGAAAGGAAGAAACTTTGGTATGCTCAACTAGCTGCTGAAGCGGAACAGCGAGGATGGAGAGTCCAGGTTTACCCAGTGGAGTGGGATTCAGTGGTCAAGAGTTGCAACGCATAGTGAAGAACTTATCTGAAGCAGCAGAGAGGAGCAACAACTGGCTGTGTTTGAGATGAAAAGATTCTGGTTGGGGACCTCAAGCAGAGTAGGAAAAAAAACATCTGTGTAAAGGAAGCCAGGCTTAGCTGAGTGGGGGACGGAGGAGGGTGATGCTGGGACACCAGAATCACTGGTCGAGCCCTCTTAAGGTGTCGTGGGCTGGTCGACGAAACACCAAGGATGGAAGGTGACCACTTGAAGACCCCATAGAAGTACCCTACTCAGCTCATTCCAGACGGTTGTCATGCTGATGCGCTAGGGAGGCCGCACTGTGGTGGAGCAAGCATTACACTTCAGCCATCAACACCAGGCAGAAGGATATCTACATCATCAGATGGATCACATTAGTTTACAGTAAAATAAGCTATGTCTTAGTTGGTGCTTATCTTGGCGAGAGCTGAGTCCAATATCAACATGAAGTTTTAACACTTACTGTCATGGAAATCATTAATTTGTGACAAGTAAACCTATAAAATCACTAGTAATTAAAGAAATTGGTACTGGTAGTTGTAAATCCCCATCCGATTCCGCTGCTCTGTAGTGACAAACGAGACCATCTTTAGTGCAGTGAAATCATAAACTGCATTCCAATAAAAATACTGAAGCAAAACAATCCGAAGAAGAGGGCTTTATCATGCCGTTAAATGCCAGAGCCAAAGATGAAGATTTAAAATAATGAGAAGGGCTTTACTAGACGGTAAAGCCCTCTTATGAGGTGTCTGTTGCTATTGGAAAATGACTGCATAAAAAATTTAAAAAAAGTTTTTCTGTTTGTTAGTTTATTTGTGATTTTATTTAGCACTAGTTTTTAATGCTAATGAATGCAACATTTTCCTCAATATTCCACAAGTAATACAATTGATTTGGAAAACAGTGATTAAACATTCTGGTCCTGATGGCAGCAGCTTCCCAGACCCTTCCATTAGGTCGCCTGCACATGCGCCCTCTGCAGGCCTGGTTCAACCGCAGGGTCTTGCGGCCCGCGTTCACCCGGACCGCCTATTGACAGTGTCCCACCTCTGTCTAACGGCACTTCTCTTGCTGGAAACAGCCGGACAATCTATGCCTAGGCGTAGCGCTGGGTAGTGTCACGAGAAAGGAGGTCGTCACCACGGACGCGTCCAGCCTGGGCTGGGGCGCTGTGTGGAATGGCCGGGGTGTGCAAGGTGTGTGGAACCTTCCATGGAGGGGTCTTCACATCAGTGTTGTAGAGCTGCATGCAGATTATCTGGCCTTTCAAAATTTTTTACACAAGGTTCAAGGGAGACATGTGCTTATACGTACAGACAACACAACAGTGGTGGTCTACATCAACCACTAAGGCGGCCTGCGATCACTCAGTCTTCATTGTGCGGCCCGCAAGCTTTTGCTGTGGGCTCACGAGAACCTCCTCTCACTGTCAGCAGTTCATCTGCCCGGGGTGAGGAACTGGGCGGCAGACCTCCTCTCAAGGGGAGTCCCCAGCAGCTCAGTGGAGGCTTCATGTTAATGTTAATTGGATTAACATTAAAAATAAATGGTTTATGCAACCAAGATGGTACTGCAAAATGCTAAAAAAATCCAGCTCTGGTTTAAAATAACGTAACTTTACAGATTGTGTGTGTTTTTTTTGTTTTTTTAAATCCTCAAATGCAGACCGCTTTTTGAATTCCACTGAAAATGTTGCTTAGCCAGATCATCATGGGTGTAAAAACAAGGTTTACAGTGCTAGTAAGTTGTTTCTTACAGTACTAGACAAGAAGGGGCGCTGTAAATAAAGTAATAAACAGGACTGCTTGATATCTGGAGTGAAGCAAACAAACATCTCTGTAGGTGTATGTAACACATTGGAACCCTAGTGGTCTCTGTAAACTCTTCCTGGTAAAGCACAATCATGTTCCTCCAAGCAGCCATTCTGAGTGAAATCGAATCCGGCTGTCAGCACTGGCAGTGTAATTACAATCATTCTGTAATTGCCTCATTTGAGGCTCAGCAGCCCATAGACATGATGACATTTTCTAAGCCATTCTATCCCCTCTCCATTGTAAAATGTTCTGTAATTCAAGCGACACATATCACAGCCTTTGCCATGTTTCCATTCTGTGCTGGATTCAAGTAATGTTCTAGGGTGCTATTTAATCAAGCTTAGACTAGCAGCATAGTATATATGTGTTTTGAGCTTATTAAAGCATTCGTCTCAGTTTTGTGATCGCAGGTTTTATCTGTGGAGATATTGTTTGTAATCAAATCTAAATCAACTGCTGCCTAAAGTAAGAAGTGTAGCCATAAATCAAATGCGTCATAGTTAAAAGATAGATATTTTAATAGCACATATCTGTAGTCTATAACACTTGTAGTTAATCACTTTTTATTTAAAAGAAAATACCAGCGGTAATAACCTGTCAGAATTGACCAAGTGTATTATTAATTTCTACATCATATTCCTCTAATGTATATATGCAGTAATATGTTAAAATTTCTCCATCTAAAAATATTGTATTCAAAAGGCACAGCGAGCTACATGAAAGAAGACAGTAATTCAGCTTCAAAGCGTTTATGAGTTAAAAGGTAACGTTGAAAAAGGACTGACTACATGCATAGAAGAAGCCTACTGATGAGACTGAGAGAATAGGGGTGGATTGGAAACAAAGGACAACTGAGAGTTCAAATGCGGTATTTTAGAGGCAGTATTTCACAATATAGTATTGTACACACTGCACCTGTCAACATATTTATTGTAATGCATTTCACAACAAATTTGTTGTATTTGTAAAAGGAGACCGCTACGGGTAATTGAATGTAGGCCTCCGCTTCATAACTATTTCATGAGGTCTCCTTTTCAATAAAGGTGAGGTTAACCAATTCCTATATACAGTACAGGAAATCAAGGGTAACACACCCTACTGAGTTTGATATGGACAAGTACAGTAGTGTCCTCAGAATGGCTGCATAACGAGGCACATACTTCTGTGCATTTCTATTGATACAACAAAGGTAGTAACTGATGTTGAAAACTGGAATTACCATGAGAGATTTTCTTGAACATATAATAGCAATTCAGTACACAGTGTCAGACATCGTGTGGTTTATTGATGGGAGGTCATTGTCAATGTTGTAGGTGTATTTTTACCAATGTTGTTAATGGTCTCAGGATGCATTTTTATCAGTTTGGAGAGTTACAGTATTAGACTATGCAGCTGGAACCAAGTACAGTAGAATCAAGTGTTGAAGTTAAATACATCCTGGTGGTAAAATATCTGACTGTTACTTGAAAGTGAGTCAAAAGACAAAAAAGATAGAAAATTGCTTGGAGGTTCTTTGTAACCCTTAAGTTTAAGGATATTTAGGACATGTTTACATATATTTTTACAAGGAGTGCAATAAATATAATCGATGCATCAATTATTGATCATCTGACCTTAAATTTTTCCGAGCTTAGATTACATTTTGGTGAATCGATGCATCGAATTAGTACCCACTTTAAAGTCTCCTGTTGCGGTTTGCATTAAAGCCTTGGCTGCGTCCCAAACCATTCCTTGCACCCTACACCCTTCGACAAGTGTACACTTTGCGTGACGGTTTACTGACGTCACAGAGTGTGCACTTGGGTGAGTGAGGAGTAGGGTGTAGGGTGGAGCTAAAAGCATTAAACGGGATGTACTTCAGCATCATCATTCAGCGCCTTTACCTTTGACTGAGCAAGAAGCTATGCAATCTTTTACTGTCAGATTACAGTTTATTAGAATGGCTGTAGCATTTGCACTATTCCTGTTCCAAAGAACTGTGGCAAGGATTTCAGCAAGTAGGAGACGTCTTCACCGCACTATTGCCCTACTGAGTGAACAAGATGTATTTAGAACATTTTACATGTACATGGTTATTTTTAAACTTTGAGATAATATGAAACTTTGCTATTGGTTAATAAAATGCAAACTTTGCCTCATCTTAAGAACATGTACGGAATAATGTAGCCTAATATTTACATTTCTTTTGTTTGTTTTAAATAAGATTTTAAATAATAAGATATCTATTTTACTTTAAATCCAATAGGTAATATATTTTGCTTTATGTTCAGTATCACTACAAAATGGCTAAAGGTTCTACACTAATTTATTAATCACTGCAAACACATATAATGGAAACAATAAAAGTGCAGGCTACATAAAAGTTTCAAATGTCACTCCCAGCCCAGCTTTGGCGTTTCTTTTTCCCCATGAAGAGGACATCGTTTGCCGCACACAGCTGGATCAGTTAGAGTATCTTCCTCTGTCCCTGTATTTCATAAAAAAAATAATTATTTTGAAATATATTGCTTGCTTATATCATCTCCTAGTATTGTAGCTACCTATCTAGTTAAATTAATTAACTAATTGATAGATAATTAATTCCAGCAATCAATATGTACTAAAAAGATATTTCACTGTACTTTCTAATCATATATTTAAATCATGATCATAGATTTAAAAAGATTAATTTTATGAGCTAAGCGACTCAGTCCACAGTACATTTCACAAATAATTTGCTTGTTAAATAACTTAACAATATCTACAATTTCCAAGCTAACTACATTTACATTATATTTATGTGCAGCTGCGTCTGACATATTTGCAAATTGTTCCGCCTTTAACGCAAAGAGTTCTGGGACTTCATCACAAAAACACTTCTGCAGACGTCAACTGTTTTGTACACTCAGTCAAAGGGTGCAGTTAAGGGCACATAAAGCTCCCTTCACTCGTTCCCTAAGGAGTTGGGACAACCCTTAAGATGGCAAACATAGTACTTCCGCCCCTCAAGGGAAGGTAACAAGTAAACAAGGGTGCAGTTTGGGAGAGAGCTGCAGTTAAGCACTAATGTGCTTATTTACAGAAAACAAACAAAAACATTGACATATGAAACAGTACAAGGACCAAAATAAACTGTTTAAACAAAAACATAAGTCATACACAAACCACTCTTTCCCTTCCAGCTGGGCAGTGACCTTCACTAAATGTTCTCCCAAACGCCTCCAACTAAACAAAGGATTTGGTCTCCCTTTTATACCATGTGGCTGGGACTTGATTGATGATCAATTATTCAATCAAAGCCCAGCCACATTCCACGTGGATTTGGCAGGGATGGAATTAACCCCATCCCTGCCAAACTTAAATTCAAAATAATAAATCTTTATTGAAAAACACATAGCCAAACAAAACACTATTTACAGGCAAGGGCTTCCGCCCTGTCACACATAAATGTAATTATAAACCTAATTCGTCTCAGCTTATCAGGTTCAGAGTATAGTGGTTCTTATCCTACAGTAGATGCCCTGTAAAGCTAACAGGATTTGAAACTTTACAATAACATGCATTTCAAGGAGCCTCAGGGGTGTGCATTTTTTAAAAAAGCTTGTTGTCCAAGGGACAAAATGCTAGAGAAATCTACTTGTCCTTCTTAAAAATCTAATTGCCACCTCCCTGTCGCACAACACACACACAAAAAGTAGAATATAACTTGTAGGATTTTGGTTTGATTTAACAGTGAACACAATCAATCAATTAGTGATTAACAGGCGGACCTAGCCTTGTAGCTTGACGGGTTCACTAAATTCTTCAAGATAGACAAATGGTTTATACATATTTGACAATCTTCGTGTTTTAATAGTTTCACAAATCGATGGATTGTGCATGTCCAATAAATAACTAATATCGCTTCTGTTCAAATCTAGTTTTACTGTAGCATTTTAAAAATATGTAAATATGGTAAATAGAAAACTAGGTTAGCAACACTAAAATTGAAAAGAAAAAATAATTACATTTTTTGCCAGGGAAAGTTTGTCTTCAAATGCTTCTAGACAGTAAACTTCAGTAAGTACTGTACACACTTGAACACAAATTACAAAACCCAATTTTTGTCTAATCCACTAATACCTTTGCAACTATGGTGTTTTTTTGTTTGCTTTGTTGTTAATAATAATAATAATAATAATAATAATAATAATAATAATAATAATAATAATAACAACTTTAATTTGATATAGCACCCTCCACGCCGAGGTATCTCAGGGTGCTGCACAATATGAAAAAACAAACAAAATCAGGAACAATAATAATAAAACAAAGCAAACAACAAACAGTCAATTAAAAAATGCATTAAAAACAGGTAAAATACAAATAAAAACCAATTCCTAAGATCATAAAAATAATAATTACAAAAAAACATAAACAGTTTTAAGAGCAACTCCACAGGATCCCTGTAAAAAGGCTGCCGAGAACACATTTGTCTTAAGAGTGGATTTAAAATTCTACACTGATGTGGAGTCTTGAATGCAGCCGGGCAGAGAGAAGGAGCAGCACAGCTAAAGCTACGCCCACCAAGAGGAACACACCTTGGAACCAAACACTTTAGAAGTCCAGAGTTTGATGATCTGAGCTGTCTTCCAGGGGTGTAAGGGCTGAGAAGGTCCATAATGTAACTAGGACCCTGACCATGCAAAGCCTTGTATGTCAGCAACAGAATCTTCAAGGCAACATGAGAATGAACAGGAAGCCAATGTAGACGCATAAGGACCAGGGTGATATGTTCTGTCCGCCTAGTGCCTGTCAAGATCCTTGCCGCTGCATTTTTGCACCATCTGAAGACGGTTCAGAGAACGAGTAGGAAGACCAGCAAAAAGAGCATTGCACTAATCCAATCAAGAGGTTACAAAGGCATGAACGATGATCTCTGCATCCCTGGGAGACTGAAAACAACAAACTCTGGACATTTTGTTTAGGTGATAAAACCCTGTCTTAACCACAGTAGAACTATGGTTTTCAAATGATAGCCTAGGGTCTAGCTGGACATCAAAACTGCGGACAACCGAAGATGCGCTAACAGTGAAATCACCAAAAGAGCAAGAATCCCTAGGAAAAGAATAGAGCTGGGTTTAGATCCCATTACCCAGTTTTGCTTGCATTTCATTTCAGAAAATTATTAGACATCCAAGCTTGTTCATCTGCCAAACAAGCAGATAAAACTGCTTCAGTATTGGAATCCATTTTTAAATAAATCTGAGTGTCGTCTGCATAAGAATGGAAGTGGACTCTGTGTTGTCGTATAACATCACCCAATGGCAGCGTATACATGTTAAAAAGGAGAGGTCCAAGGACAGAACCCTGAAGAACTCCATGAACAAGATTTGGTTTAACAATGGCATGTTTTAGTGCAATAGGGACAAAGCCTTTGAGAAGTGACAGATTAATTATATTAGTAATGGAAGGGGACAGAGTATCAGCGCAAAGTTTAACAATACTAGTGGGCCACGGGTCAGTAGCACAGGTGGAATCTTTGGCCTTACTGATTAACCAGCGTGTATCTGTAGAAGAGATCTCAAAGAACAGAGAGATTGCTGGGTTAGACAATAGAGATGCATCAGAGGTGTTAATTGTTGATGGAAATGATGCCCTTATAATTTCAGTACAAGGCAAACTCCTCACAGCGATCAGGGTTAGAGTCATAGGTTGTGGGAACGCAAGACGAGATCTTGTCAAAAGTATTAAAAGAACACGAAGATTACTAGATTACTGCATTTAAATGTCAGGTTCATGTATTAAGAATGTACCATCACTTATTTGCTAAATTGGTAATTATAGCTCAGCTTTCCCACAGCTAGCCAATCAGAAGTGATAGGGTTGAGATGTAAACACTTTTAAAATGTTTGTGTGGAGGTACTAGACTTCTGCAATTCATTTTCAGAACTTGTGGCTCTCTAGAAATATACCGGAGTGTTTTTCTAGCAACAGAAAGACCATAGGAAAAATAAATAAATAAAAACTACTTGTCAGACGGGCAAAGTATAACGGCAAAACTTGTTGTCCCTCACACAAATCTTGTTGTCCCGGGCATTGGGCAATACGACTTGCACACCCTGATCCTATGCAATCCAGTACAAAATAAAATCTAAAAACACGTGAAACAATTTCCTCATGCACACGCATATTGCAGTGGTTATTACGAGCTAGATTATTGAGTTCTTAATAGTCTTTCGTTATGTGCCCTTCCTGTTGCTGCAGGCAATTATCTAGCAAATAATGACATCTGAGTCTGACATTATTGCTTAAATATGGATATAAATGAATTTAAATATTGTCAGTGAAACATGTTTATGTATCTTTTTCTCTTCTTGAGATTGATATGAGTGACAGATGTTGTTTATGTACAATTGGATGGGGAGGCCAGCTGGAGGTGAAAGAGTTAACCCTGTGCTGTGTTTTTTGTTGGCACAGCAAGCTGTTTCCAGGCACACTAAACAGTTTAGAATGTACCCAGGGAACTGTGTATATACCAGTAAAATCACTGAGCAAAAAGTGTGTGAGCAAGCTGTGAGCAAATGGTAAATTACTGTCGCTCGCAAATTAGAGAGACGACTGAGGGTGAACTTCATTTAATAGTATGACCCCATTAAAAAAAAAAAAAAACAGTTAATATTGTAAATAGCTACAAGCATTTCTATATGAAATGTACAAAATAGCTCTTTCAACCCTAATCTAACATTCCTGTTCTGGTTGCCCTTTTTCTTCTTTCAGCACAAATTACATATTTATAGAGCATCACAGTTCATCTTAGGTCACCCAGACCCAGGAGGCATGTTAGAAACATGACTCACAAGTGCAAAAACCCCAAAAACATCCCAATGTGTCTAGGTGGCACAGCAAGCTAAGTCACTGGCTTTTTGTGTATTTTCCTCTGGAGGATTTGGGTTCAAGTCTGTCCCAGTAAGCCAATGAAATGAGTTGCGTTCTAGTCTTAATCTAACCAGCAGTGGACATACATTTACATCACACATTCAACACAATTTGCTGTATTTGCTGGAGAGAACCCCTCAACAGTCGTGTGTGCGTGCGTGCGTGTGCGTCGTGTGTGTGCGTGTACTTCTACATTCTGTCAATAAAGAAAAAAAGCACTACAAAGGACCTGCTTTCAGTTTTTCAAAGTGCACAGCTGAAAAGTATGAATGTTTTATTTCATATGTTGGTTTGGAGAGGCTTGTACTATATCAATTTGGACGTATTCGCATACACTGATTATTAATCAATACATGAATAGTGCACATTCCAGTTTTGTTACGGTACCAAATGGCAAAAGCAGACAAGGGTGCACAGTGTTATGATCGGGAATGCTTTGTTTTTGTTCATAAAAACCCACATTTCTACTTAATAGGCTGGTAATGTTGGCTCTTCATAAATATTTAATGTAATAATTATAAAGCTGTTTATTAATTAGCAATAATGTATTGTGCCCATCATTTATATTGCAAATGTCTCAAAGATTTTTAAATCTTTGCGTAAAAAGAATTAAATAAATAAATCATAAGCTAAATTTGCTATGTGCTGTTTTTTTTTGCTGACTGAAATCTAGGTCTTAAAACTATTTCATTTGTTGTCATGGAAACACAGAGAAATTAGGCTCTTTGATCTGTGTAAATCTGCCTTCTTTTGACTTCTGGTGCTTGATAGTTGGAGTAGGAAGCAGCATAGGTGAAGTGACTGTGAAGTGTTTATTACAGTGGTTCATAATTATGCTTTTTATTTGTATGAAGCAGGATTGTGCTAGTTAACTAATATATTGTTATTCTCTTACACAGCCAATGCCTATCCCTAGCAACTGGGCGAGACTTGGTATGGATGTTTCAAAGTAAACGTTTTTCAAAGTGACACGTTCATAGTTTAAATAACTAAACATCTGTAACCAGCTGAACTTGGCAAAACCAGCCTGCAATCCTAACCTAAAACTGTGACGAACGACTGCGTGTATAAACATATAGAAATCAGTTGTGGTACCAAATCAAATCAGGCATTCATCTCAAAAGTTAGCCTTTAATACTTGACATTACCTATATATTAAGAACTGATGCTGCATGTTAAGAAATGTCAATTCATTTAGTTAGATTACTAAAGCATAAGAGTCAGGGTCTTTATTTAATATGAGTGCACAAAGGGGTGGTGAACATTGTAGGCAATGTCAAATGTAATGAAGTCATTTTGGTTGTTCAGTTCTGTTGATGTGTATCTCCTTCCTAATGTGTTGTGTTAATTGCCTGAAAGACATCTAGGAAACCACCTTCAGCTTTGTTTTTATTTCCACTGAAGACTGTGAATTGTTTTGCTAATGTGTGAGAAATTAATTAAATGAAGCTTTTAGCATCTATTTGTGTCTAAATGTTCGTTTTCTTTTTGCATGGATTATATATTTATGTGTTCATTTTTGGTGTTACAGAATTCTTTACAACTTCGTAATCAGGCTTTTCAAAAGCAAAAGTTTGTTATTTCAGTAGAAAAAAAAAATGAACAGTTTTAAATTCAATAGATTTTGGAAAAAGCAAAGATACAGTACGGTGCAATTCAATTATTTGAGTTCACAGAACAGTTGCATTGCATGTTTTCCACAGCAGAGGAATATAAACAGGGTCACTATGAACCTGTATGTGCCTCTGTGACTGGGTGCACGTTGCCAAGGACACTTGGAGACCAGAAGGCTGCAGTTAAGAACTCATACACGCATATTTATTTGCTTTACAAATTTCACAAACACAAAACAACAAAACCCGCCGTCCCGCACCATTCCTTCACCAACACAATCCTCCACTAGCACCCGTGATCACTATATATATACACCTGTGGCTTAATTCATTATTTCAATATCGATTCAATGTGGCTGGACGGCTCCAGCCACATTCCCATGTGTTTGCATGGAGAATTTGAACTCCCTCCCTGCCACCCAATACTCCCCACATGTACACACCCATGCACTGGCAAGGTTTTCACCCTGCCGTGCTGCCACAGCCTCATACAGTCCAAGCTATGGTGCCTCATACAGTGGCTCAGTCAGTTGCTTTGGCATTCTTTTAGAAGTTCAACAGTAAGCAACAGGAAAATAGTTGTAGCCCCAATTTCTACCAGATTTTCCAACAAATGCCTGATACAAAGGGAAAAATAATACCATTAATTTCCGTCGGGAATTAGTAAATTGTGAACAGTAAATCATTTCAGTAACTCAGAAGAGCTAAAAAAATATTGTTTCCAAGTACTACACTTCATTTTTCAATTCCAGCCCTTAGTTTTGAATGGTAAAATTGCAAAAATCAAGCTTGCTAAATATATTTGGAATGTGTTGTTTTACAATCAGAAACTTTGGGATTTCTTGGTGATGGGTGTAGAGAGGAGATGTTTTCATTGTCAGTGCTGCAGGCACATATTGTACACGCTAGAACAGGTTAGACAGGGGTTGTGTGATCCTGCAGCAGAATCGTTTTCCTCTCACAGTTTTTTTATGGACAAGGGATTAAAATCTCCCAGTTATTAAAAAACTCTACACAGACACCAGGTGACATTGTCCAGTGATGCGTAATTGAAACTACATAATATGAAAACTACTGTGTCACTCTTAGAAGACTCATTTAAATGTTATGATTCTGTTCATTTTATTTGGTTGTCACTAAGCAAAATTACAACAAACACTGTTTCAAAACAAAACAAAAACGTGGCCATCTGGCACTTCAAAACTCCCTTTTAATTACACTGCAGAGGGAAGAGGAAGGTGTCTCCGCTTAATGGAAATGAAAATGATGTGTGATTCTTTCTGTCTTTTTGTGTTTTTCTCAGGGTAAGATGGTGAAGGGGATGGGAGGTGCTATGGACCTGGTCGCCAGTGCAGGAACCAAAGTGGTCGTTACCATGGAACACTCGGCCAAGGCAGGAAAAAAATACGTGTTTTTTTTTTGTTTTTTTTGTGAAATTGCCATTGGTTCCATTTCATAGACATAAAATGCGATTTATATCTAGGGAAAAGAAAAACAAATATTAAAAGTGAGTATCATTGCACAGAGTGAATGCTTGGTAGAGCACCCCGCTCATAAACAGTAAAATATACTGTTCCTACTGAACCCACATGTGAAAAGATTTCCAGTGTAAAAAACATATTTCAGACATTTTACCAGCCAGAAACCACTCCAAAACAATCTGGGCACTCTGAAGTCCAACTCATTTCTTTCACACTGGTTCTATAAAAGAAGCACCAGCTTGATTAAGTGCAGTGAGGGCTTCAATATTACACAGCCTGATCCAGTGTTACACATTTAGAACATATTCAGTTCTGTGCTCCTCATCACAGATACAAATGCTTTACCTTAGCTGTGCATTAAAAAGCAGCTGGACTAAAGTTGCTCCACAGAAGCCATCATCAGTTTCTGCCTAAAATGACAGTAGCTGACTTGAAATCCTTCAGAGAGAATCAGTTGTAGAAAGGTCTTTTTGGCTTCCTGGCCACACTGCCCAGGCCCACTGTAATAATGTGGCTCATTTTACTAGAATAATTGTGTGCACGGATCCTAATTTGAGAATTCTTGCTGCTTCTGGAATAAGCAGTGAAGCGCTGGGCTGTTAATCACGCTCCAGCTGCCATCCTGGGATTGTAAGCTGAAATATGGGGCCCCTGTTGCTTCAACATGAAATGATTCCAAACTGTTGGACACACAGGCTGTGGATCACACTTTTGTCGCAGACATAACTTAACAGCCACTAGACTTCGAGCAGCAGATTTATTTGTGCTGTGTCAGGTGCGTTGGGAAATGGTTGCAATAGATGGCACAGGCATTACCCAAATGCCATTTGAACCAAATCTGTTGTCTGGGTTTTGGGCTTCACAGCGGGGTGAAAACAGTATCATAAATACCGGCAGGTTGTCAAAGCAGATCAGTTGAGTGTCTCTCTTTAAAAACGAGTTTTAAGCTTCTGCTGTATTGTTTGACCCTAGTTATGCCTGATGCAGCATACTATTTTCCTACGGTTTCCAAGGCAACCTGTCGCTTTCCACAGTTGCTGTTATGTTCTTTTCTGTGAATTTGAATGGCTTTTTACATAAGCCCAAGGCACAGCTTAGTGTTTGTATTTATGTCTGTTTTTCGATTTTTTTTTTCTCTTACAGCACCTTATTCTAGAAACATCCAGTTCCAAGAACTCAAACTCGTATGCATCAAAGTTAGCACTTTTACACAGCTTTCTTTTTCCCTGCATAACCTGCTGTCTTAAAAAATGATGTATGTGCTGTAAGTTGAAGAAGTGCACGATATTGTTGAAGAGGAGCCTACATGATTTAACGATAAAGGGCTCCTAAACAGCTTTTAAAAAATAAGTGGTAATCCATTGCAGAATTGACCAAAGATTACTGGAATGGATTGGCAGTATTATGGCTGGTAGTTTTTGGTCTTACTCCTGTACAGTATGTGACATAACAAATGCTGAATATATTTCAATTGGATAAAGTACATTGGATATCAATTTTTTATTTATGTCTATCCAATGTTTGTTACTATTATTTATGATTGTGTGTGTGTGTGCGTGCGTGTGCGTGTGTGTGTGTGTTAATAAAGAGTTAGATAGATTGAAATTAAAAGATAATTGTACTTCATTTCAGGGCGGTGGACACAAAATCTTGGAGAAATGCAACTTGCCGTTGACGGGGAAGCAGTGCGTTGACCGGATCATCACAGAAAAGGTATTACCGTGGAGACAATGAACAGTACAACTACTAGTATAGTAGGATGACTCAGCCACGTCACGACACTCAAGTATAAGGATTGAAAGTACTGGTAATATTTTGCTTAAAAGGTTCAGCGTGCCTATGTGGTTTGTTTCTACCCAAACAGAAAGACACTGTTTTGAAAATGAGCTAAAGATGACTTTTAATAATTTGATTGGTTCATGTTAAACTATACAATAAAATGTATTTAATGGCTGTGGAGTGCAATGAAGCAGGAGTAAGCATTGTCTTAACACCAATATTCATTAGGTGTGCTGGTGTGCATTGCCTCTATACATTAAGCAGCATGTTAACAATTTATAAGAGGGTCTTAATGTCCTGGGATTTGCTATAGTGTTCATTAATGTGCCTTTTCCTTGTGTGAATAGAAAACACATTAAAATATTTGCAGTAAGTGAGGTTGAAGGACTGTTTAAGAGCATTGCTTTCTGTTCCTAGTGGATTGATGCTTAAGTTCTCTGTCACTGAAAGATATTCATAGATAATGATATGTTTCTGGGTTTATAGAAATATTGGAAACGCTATGGAAGCTTGGTATTGCAGTCAGCAGTGTTGCACCGACTCTGTAAACGCAGCGCACAGTCACATTTCATTTCCACTGATATTATTCTGTCAGCATTTATGAACATTAAGTTCTTCACCACAAATAAAAAGTTATAAATCCCAGAAATAAAACTGTTGTGAAGTCCCTTGGATTGCTCATTGAATAACGACATCTGGCTACTTTCCAGAGACATAAATAAAAATGATATTTGCAATAAAATTGGCCTTGCTGTATATAAGCCTGAACTAGTGACAGAAATACCAAAACTGCAAATGTGCACTGCCCAAAATAGCAAACACAGCTTTTGTAGGTATCACAAATACTATGTGGGCTTGCTTTATTTCAAAAGAGACTTTGGTTTAAAATAGTACACACTGTGAAGAAGTGTTGCTTGTAATAATCAAACCAAACAGAAATGAATGATATGAAAACGCCATAGCGTGTGTTTATTCTGAACAAAACAAAATAAACAAAGCAAACTTCTAATCCCTTTCTAGGGACGGAAGTACTGTAAACACTTTTTCGCCTGTCTAGGAGCCATGCAAGCTAAGCTTGTTCCCCTGTAAACATGAATAACTGTAACCAAATTACAAAACCAAACTCTTTGTCAATAACACAGTGCCACAGGGTTAGTTTTTATGCACTCTCCTTCCTAACACACATTTTACACAGTTCTCCTCTCCTTCCACTGTTCACCCAAAATGGCCACCTTTTAAATGCTTGCGTAATTAATCCAATTATCCCCAATCAAGCAAGCAATTATCCAATTATGGCCTTTTTCCCTGATGGAGTACCTGTTCCTAACCCCAGGGTCCTATATCCTCCATATTACAGTTTGGAACATACATCCCATCACAACACACACACACACACACACACACACACACACTCACACACACACACACACACACACACACACACACACACACACACACACACACACACACACACACACACACACACACACACACGATGTGGGCCAAACTAAAAACTTTTACATTTTGTCTTTAGTATATATGTTAGTTAAAAATACTGTACATACTGTATATCTCTTGGAGACTTGTAAGGGTGTGGATTTTAGATTTGTAGGTTTTGCAACCAGCATACTGTACACAAAGAAACAGTGATTCTGGGAACATCTTTCCATGGGCTTATAAATTGAAGGAACAAGTCTTGGGAATTAGAAGGAATAACAATTGGAAAAATGTGAATGAAAATGAACACAATATAAACAAGGGACCAACTGTTTGTTAAAAAATGAATGGAGGGAATTATAATGCAAAAAGTTCAGATGATTGTAACTGGCTGTTGTGGATTTCCTCTGTATTTATAAAATGTTTTATATAAAATGCTGCTATTCTAGGACCTCATTAAAATCCTATTTGGATTTTTTCAGGGACACAAAGCTTGTCTAAAATGATCAAACAGCCTCTTGTACTGTGTTGTCTCTACAAAACATTTGATCCCACAGGACCGTCCATCCATTTATTTATTTCTTTATTTCTTTGTGTTGTGGGTTTTAATCTCAATCACCTGTTTTCTGTTGCATTAGGCAATTGGCAGCATAATTAAAAGGGAATTATACATTATAATCTGTCTGTCTGTCTGAACAGAGTACAAGGGCAGTAGATGTTAAATGCACATTTACTCGTTTGGATACAAAGCCAGTGTAAGAAGACATATGCACAGCATGTGAACAGGGGTGCTGGAGGTGCAGGAGCACCCCTGGCTTTGCATGGCTTCCATCATATACAGTGCTTACATTATTATTATTATTATTATTTGTTTATTTAGCAGACACCTTTATCCAAGGCGACTTACAGAGACTAGGGTGTGTGAACTATGCATCAGCTGCAGAGTCACTTACAATTATATCTCACCCAAAAGGCGGAGCACAAGGTGGTTAAGTGACTTGCTCAGGGTCACACAATGAGTCAGTGGCTGAGGTGGGATTTGAACCGGGGACCTCCTGGTTACAAGCCCTTTTCTTTAACCACTGGACCACACAGCCTCCCTTACAGTTTTGTTCAATGGCTTTCAGCACTCCCACTATAAAAATTGTTCCAGCGCACTGCTTGTGAATCTAGATTGATATGTTTGATGGGAGAAAAAAAAATGCTAATTACTAAAATCTTCTAAAAACTGTGTAAACTGTGTAAAGAGATCAACTGCTATTTAGGTTTCTGACAGCAGCCCTGCACCACATAAACAAATTGAACCTGCAAACATTTCAGTGGCACTCAATAAAATTATAAACAGCTGGTGTCCAGTTAAAGCAGCTATGTGTAGTTTTAAAAATGCATTGCTCTAAAAAAAAAAAAAACAGCATCTGTTGACTAAACAGAATTGGCATCCTCTATTACTGAGATTATCCGAATGTGGAGGTGTCTGTTCCTACGTACGTATGTCTGTATGTTACAAATACAGAAGACAAGACCTTCCCATTCAAAAGCATGACGTGTGCTTTGTTAGAATATCATTATTTGTCCTTTAGAGTGATGCATCCAAGTGCTAATTAAAATCTGATTCATTGGTTATTAAAAACTCTAGCAGAAATAAATGCACGGCTTCATTTTTGAATAAATTATTTTCTAGTTGACAGTTATATATGTGCCACATTTTCATTCTTTAAAGATATGAGCTGTATACGTATTTATTTTGAAAACTGAAAAAAAACCCAAAATGGTGTAAGGTGCTTCCTTAAAGATAACTTTAACCTGAATTTGAGTTACAATAGCCTGTGAGTGTGAGCTTAATCACTCAGGTAGCACAGGTCCCAGAGCAGTTGGTGGAAAATAAGTTCAAGTGAGTCTCCACATGTGTAATGTCAACACTGCTGCGACACCTGCTTTGAGGGAATTCTTTTCGTGAGTGGATAAACATCATTCTGTAGGATGTCTACCCCTGATGTGTAAAATGTAATCTCAGTGGCAATATCCCAGATTTATAAAGCTTACCATTGACTTGTCTGGAGGTTTGGAGATTCTGTCTGGTAGTTTTAATGATTAAACCGGCTTCAAAATGTTCCACCTTTTTTTTTTTTTAGTGCTGTGGGTGCCAGAAATATATATTGCCAGTTAACCATGGACAGTAACTTATACCTTCAGGCACTTGAAAGACAGCACAAGACTTAACGGTTTGATTTAGGCCAGCTGCAGGATTATAAAGAATCTCCTGGAGAAGCTAATTTCGTGCATGCATTTGTACTGTGCTCAGCAACCGTTTAGGCTGTGTAAAGGTTTCAGGAGAAAAAAACATTGCCATGGGTTTAGGGTTCATTAGCTTTCTCTAAAAAACATCTTGCAGTTTACACTGATCCTCTCCTCAACGCTGCAATGTCCAACAATGAATATCTTAAACTAATGTTAAATACATTCTTCCATAGTTGTGTGTGCCCTTTAGTTCATCAAACAACAGCTGCTGTAGCCCCCTGTGTAAACATTTCCAAAGGTCGTTTTAACTGTAGGGACACAAGCTCTACATTTAAGAGTCTGCACATTTTTCATGTTATTGCTATTTGCTTGTGAATAATAAAGTGTTGTCATAGCACTGATTTATTGTCAATCTATTACCTGTCCAGTATTAGACAAGAAACTCAGTTACTGATTGCACCTCACGCTATCATTTCACAGGAAGCACCTATTCTTTTTATACGTAATAAGCTGCATTCAGTTGACAGTGTTGAATCTCAGTAGCGGCGGAAATAAGACTCTTATTGCAGAACAGTTGAACCCATTCCAGGTTTTACTACAGGCTTGATTAGCCACGGTGTATAGGGAACAAGCTCAGGTGTGTTGTATTAAATTCCTAGTAAAACCTGGAATGGATCAACGTGTTCTGCAATAGGAGTCTTATTTCCATCCCTGTTAGTACTTTATTAATGATTTCAGTGGTGGTGGGATTAACACCTCTCACAATGCAAGTCAGTTTCTTTCTGTAACAACATATTCTGTAGAACTTCATGGAGCTGGTATTGGGATTTGCAGTCGTTAAGCTCAGTGTTATGGACCCCACTGTAGGCTTATATTATAAAGTAAGACCGTGTTAGTAATTGCTGTAATTTTCATCAAAAAGTAACAGCAATCAAGTCTAGTCTGGGGTCATCAGCGCTAGAAATGCACGAATGCTGATTTACCCTTTCTTACATTAATGAACAAAATAAAACCCTGCAGCAGTCAGTGAGGTGAGGTGTGGGCTTATTAATTGGAAAGCAGAGCCATTTCTGAAGCAGGGATTCTTGAGACTGTCTGCATTGTGGGATCTGGAGCTGGAATTTTGCCATTTCCTGTTATTTGTTTTATGAACACGACCCTTAATGTACAAATTTGAAGCAGAAATAAATACACTGTTTTACGTCGACTGTGCGCGTTTGCTTGTATGCAGGACTGTTTCTGTCAAAAATGGAAGAGATAAAGATAGACCTTAGCGGTCCTAATATGGATTTTCGTTTGAATCACCATTCTTCTGAATTGAGCAGTTTAACTTTTATGAATATGGCCCAAAATGTGCAACAAACATTTTCAAAACTTGAAGGGAGAAGGACATGGAATTTGAATCAACTGCAGCTCTGAATATGTGCCACAGGTCATGGCTGTTATGAGTACTGCTCCATTGAATAGTGAGGGTATAAAAGCAGTCATTCGCAGCATCTTACCTCCATTAACTATTAACCATTTACAATATGACATTTTATTTAGAATTAGCGTTGCATTTTATTTGCTGCCATGATGAAGTGCTTCATGAACAATACATTTTGTCCACAGTTGAGATCAGCAGGTTTTCTACTGATAGTGGTTTTCATTTCAAAGAAAGCAGTCATTCCCTCATGAGGACCAGCTGAAGCCATGATTACTGTTTATTCCGTCTCATTATTTAACATGTCTTCCGTCTTGCTGCAAGACTAATTGTAGTCAAACAGTTATGCCCAGGGAATTATGAATATACTTACAGCTTCTGTACTTGACATGTGAACCTGCTGGCCGATGTCTCTAGAATATAGATGCTATCATTCTAGCAGATCCTAAAACATTTGTAAATATCTGTAAATATTAGGATAGAGAATTTACACTGCAAATGATCGAGATGAGTTTGGAATGAAGGTGCGGGTATTGGCTGGGGTACTGTAGCATGTTGTTTTTGTGCGTGTTGAGATCTGTGTAATTGGGCATGTTGAGTCCATGGCAAGACTGTCTCTCAGGTCGGGCCAGCATCTCTAGCTTGCTCACTCCCCACTCCCTTTATTGTTTTGCTGTGTTGAGTCCTAGTAAGAATGGCAGTTCTGCTGCTGGAGCAGGTCCCTCTGTATCTGCAGCTCGCCAGTGTCTTTTCCTGGTTTAGAGATGTGTCCTGGATTAACTAGTCAGGGATCTACTTGGGGACTCCTGCCACCCCCTCCGACCAAGATTCAATTCATTTAGAGGAATAGATTTGTGGATCACCTTATAATAGTTTACATTTGTGATCCCACTATAGATTAAGATAGATATCAAATAAAGTATACCATTAGTAGTTTTTTTTTCTCTAAAGGCCATGTGTGTCATACAGTACAAAAGCAGTTCAAGTAATGCATTACCACATAATCTCACAAAAAGGTGTAGTTTATGTGAGAGTGTGGGGAGTGGGAGGGGAAATATCTGAATATCTGTACATGAGATAACCACATGTGCTTGTATGGTGGACTGTTTCAGTAAAAAATAAGAGATACAAATTCATTACCAGCCCACCCTAGATGCTCTGATACTAACTTTTAGCCTTTTTTGTGACAATGTAGTTATCCCTTTGGTTTCATATATAAACCTATGAGCCTGGGTCTGGTTAAAGAGAAGCACAAACGCGAGCCATGGGGGGCTAATGTGTTTTTGAAAATGCATTACAATGCAACAGAATGCAACCCTTCTTAAAATTGTCCCCCAATACTTAAGTGTATAACTGTTTGCGCAATGATACAGTAAATAGAAAATGCAAAAGAGGACCTACTGAACAGGTGAAGCATCAGTGAAGCATCTACAAAAAATCTGCAATTTTAAAGTTTTTATACATTCATACAGATGTTTAAAAAAAAAATGTACTGAAGCTCCACAGTGGTCTCTTGCCTACAAGTTACCAGTTTTTCAACTTTTTACACCACTTTAAACATATTGACTTTGCTGCTTGTAAGAACCCTAAAAAACCGGACTGATAGTGTTTTCTCCTGTGATCATTACAGGCGGTGTTTGATGTAGACAAGGACAAAGGACTCACCCTCATTGAATTATGGGAAGGACTGACAGTGGAGGATGTCAAGAAATGCACCGGCACAGACTTCACAGTAAGTAAAGCAGAACTCAGCTGGGAGGTCAAAGAGAAACGATGGCAGGTCTATTGCAGGGGTGCTCATCAAATACAGTACATTACAGCTGCGGCTGGGGATGTACGCCACTGGCATGCTTGGTTTTATTAGTGGTACAGTCGTCGTAGTATGGAGGATAATAATAATAATAATAATAATAATAATAATAATAATAATAATAATAATTCAGTACTAAGAAGAATACCTGTGTGGATACGCATGATCGCAGACTAAACTGTTAGAAAAATGAGAAAAGCCACAAAGTAAGTGATTTCTGTAATTTCAAATTGTTCTTTTGAAAGATATAAATATCTGAGGATGAAAGAGGCTGTGTGGTCTGGTGGTTAAAGAAAACGGCTTGTAACCAGGAGGTCCCTGGTTCAAATCCCGGCTCACTCACTGTGTGACCATGAGCAAGTCACTTAACCTCCTTGTGCCCCATCTTTCAGGCGAGACATTGTTGTAAGTGACTGCAGTTGATGCATAGTTCACACACCCTAGTCTCTGTAAGTCGCCTTGGATAAAGGCGTCTGCTAAATAAACTAATAATAATAAAAAATTAAAAGTAGAGATAATTGTCAGCAATCAGCAACGAATGTGTTTCATACGAAATATGTTGATTGCCCAAATACTTTGAGTATGACATTTGTTTTTGCATGTTATTTTTAATTTTATGCATGTTATATAATAATTTTTTGTTTTATTATAAAGCTGAATCTCTACTTTAATGTACAGTATACAGGACATTTTGGCTGGTATTAAATTCGTGGATTTGCTACCTTGGTAGATTTTGACAGTTTTTGAATTGGCATTTTTCACTCTCAGCACGTTCACAAAGAAATGCCACAGTTTTGCATTTCTACTTTTAATTTCAAAAACATTCAAATACATGTTTACTCAATGAAATCTGTCTTCTAAAACAGTATTTCATTTACAGTAACTTATAGCATCTACAATGTCACTGCAGCAACTTGTATAAGAACGAAGAAGGCCTTCTGAAAATGAGTTGCAGCATTATCATTACATAGTCCTTAATTTTAAGATATCAGTAATTGAAAGGATTACTAACTGCAGTACACTTTAACAATAGGCATTTGCTAACTCTCAGTTTTAAAACGTAGCTCTGGTTCACTAACATAACACAGTGGAATGATCACAGTATCATGTAGTAATTGTAGGACAGTATTGCCACATGTGAAAACTTTAACAATAAAGCCGATACAAAAGTGCTTTAAATTTTAAACTAGTTAATAGACTAGCAAGCACTGGCAAAATCAACTCATTTTTATACTCATTTATTTTAACATATTGTTTAGGGAAGTTGCGATACCTGCACAGTGGGTCTCTTAATAGTAGTATCTACAACTAATTGACAATAACAATCCAAAGCAAATTTGCTTTTACAGACTGTTACAGACTTTCTAACAAGTCTGGAATAAACTATTTTGGCTGTTACAGTACTTAATTAACCCCTTGTAAAAAAATAACACAAAACTGCTTAACGTTGTACAGGTACCACAGCAGCAGCCACAGTTTACACTGCCGCGGAGTTCCTGATCGCATCATAAATTCCAGATTTTCTAAATCCACTGATGTAAATGTCTGGTCTGCTTTAAATTTTTTCAAACAAATTGGCTTCATCACACTGCCATTCTCATATTCACTTTGACATCCGACACATTCTTCCCCTTGCCCAGCGCTTAACCTGTGCTGCATACCAGCCTGTCAGAGGCTGGGATCACTCATGGTATACCACACTCTGATTGGTGGAAGAATTATTGGCGATCCAATCAAAACCGCCAATAAAGCCAAAATAATTTCCGCCAAAATTTCCCTTTATACGGTATGTCTTTCAATAGAACAATTAGAAATTCTAGAAATCACTTTCTTTGGGGTTTTTCTGTGTTTTTTTTAACTGCACACGTACTTTTGCATGTATATCTGCACGTATGTGTGTGTGTGTGTGTGTGTGTGTATATATATATATATATAGATATAGACAGATATATATACACACTGCTGTGCAAAAGTCTTAGACATGATGCATTTTTCTACTCTGATGCATTATGAGCATCAACAGTTTACTCAAAGCCTGCACTAGTGTTTTCTACTATTATAACAACCTTGACTTGCATAAAGAAGGAAAAACATTGAGTGAAATGGCTTGCATCACTTGATTTTCAAGGTGTGGTATCCGAAGCATAATCAACAAGTACAGAGAAACATCCTCTGTAATTGATAAACCAAGGACTGGAAGAACCAAAAAGCTGTCTAACAAGGATGAGCAATACTTGAAGATAATATCCTTAAGGAATAGAAAGAAGACAAGCGTTGAATTGACAACAGAACTGGCAGAAGGCACAGGTGTTGTTGTCCATCCATCAACAGTCCAAAGCACCTTTGACCATTGTTCCATAGTCCAATCTCTGTGTTCTTGTGCATATTTCAGCCTTTTAGTCTTGTTCCCCTTTCTTAACAGAGATATTCTTAATGCAACACATCCTTTAAGTCCTGATTTCAAGAGTGACCATATTGTTGATTTGATGGACAACGACACCTGTGCCTTCTGCCAGTTCTGCCTTCTTGATGATTATGCTTCAGATACCACACCTTGAAATTCGAGTGATGCAAGCTATTTCACTCAGTGACGGCATGACAGTTTTCCTCATGCTATGCTGTTCTGATTTAGGAAAAAAAGTCGGCCGTACCAATGCAGATTACTCAATTCATAGTCATTTAGGGAGGGGATATTTAAATGTCTGTGTCTGCCTAGTAATTAGGAGAAGAACGACTCTGAATATTGTAAGGAGAGCTTCATGCGTTGCCATGAAGATTTAAAAAATGATCTTGTTGTCGCACACATTCCGCACACATTATCACGCATTACTTGTTTGTGTCTCGTTACCTTTCCAGCACACACACACACACACAAGTATATAAAATAAAACTTCTACAAAGTACAACTTAATAAAAATATTTAATTAAGTATTCTATAAATGTTTGTGGTAACACAGGGGGGTTACACTACAATACAATAAAAAACAGTATGATCCTTAGGCTTACATGAATATAAGTTTGAGAACAGGGGGATATGTAACAATACATACGAGGTTCCTGAGCAGCTTCATGCACTGACAGTTCTATAGGCGGAGCACCAGGCTGAGCATCGTAATGTTCCTGTACACATCTGCCGGTCCCTATACCCTGCCTCTGCTCCGAGAAGCCAGTGACTGCTGACTGCAGCTGCAGACCAGCAGTGCCAAGTGAGGCTAAAAGTTGTGTTAGTTGTGCTTAACAACATGCATTTATACAAACATTAATAACAGGTTATACGGAGCTTTACATTTGCAGCGTCTTTTACGTTCTGTGTGTGTGTGTGTGTGTGTGTGTGTGTGTGTGTGTGTGTGTGTGTGTGTGTGTGTGTGTGTGTGTGTGTGTGTGTGTGTGTGTGTGTGTGTGTGTGTGTGTGTGTGTGTGTGTGTGTGTGTGTGTGTGTGTGTGTGTGTGTGTGTGTGTGTGTGTGTGCACGGCTTTCCTGAGGAATAAAGTGAGATTCCACCAGTTAAACAGGATCTTCACTGCTGACATCTCGCGACACACAAGCACGATTCCTGCTCCGGTTTACATCGGTTTTTACAGCTGTTTTTATTGTGAGAAAGTGATTGACTCTGCCCTTAAAGTCACGCTGACCAAACGACATTCTTTTGCTATTTCACGATGTATTCACATGACAACGTCACACAGTCATGACTGTACAGTCGATTTTCAAGTGCATGTAAACCCAGCCTGTGTTTTTCCTTCTTTATGCAAGTCAAGGTTATTATAATAGTATAAAACACTAGTGGGTGCTTTGAGTAAATTATTGATGCTCATCATGCATCAGAGTATAAAAATGCAACATGCCTAAGACTTTTGCACAGCAATGTGTGTCTTTAATAACAGGATAGATGCAAACAGTATGAAATATGGATTCACAGCTCTTAGCAGTCTTGAAACTTAAACTTCTTTTAATTTAGTCAGCTTGACCTCATAGACACCCAGCTATTTGCTGAACAAAAACAGTGCCCTCGCGATACAGGGATTTCTATAGACACTGCCTGGAAAGCTCTCAACTGTAATTAGACTCGCTGTAATGAATGAGCATTAGTGACTTCAGCAACACCTGGTATGGGGGCTGATAGAACACTGCAAATGGAGATTTCTGCTTCCTAATATAGAGACAATGGAGAACCCTGATGATATATTTAAGTATTCAGTATGCCATTAAGACACAACACAAAATGGTTAGATAATTGCAATAGATAAACCTCATGGGTCATTGCACGCTACATCAGCCGATTGTTGCACCACAGGACTGTTAACACTTTGTGTTGGCCTTTAACTGACGGTGAAACACTGGACATGGAGTTGCGATTAACAACTTTCCATCGATTTCCCATCACCTAACTCAGTGTGGCTCTAGAATTACCTTTTTAGATAATGACAAAATTCTACTGCAGTATTGTTCCCTTAGGCAGCCAGTAAATTGATGGGCCATATGGCATGTTTAATGTTTATATAGCCTGTGTATCAGTATTAAAGAAGTAAATGAATAAATCACTTTTGCACTGTTTTCCTGTGGGACCTTGCGTCCTGCAAATATTGGTAAACGGAGTTGCTATCACTGTATCCCAGATAATCTTGGACTGTTTGAGTCCTAGATCAGTTTGGCAGAGTAAAGGTGTCTTACTGTGCGAGGACAGGAACCCCAAATCAGACTTGACATAAAAAATAATAGCAATGAATACCTTATGATACACAACAAATATTGAGAGATCTAGCATCAAATAACTGTTTCATATTTGCTGCTGAGGGAAATGTATTATTATTATTATTATTATTATTATTATTATTATTATTATTATTATTATTTTTTTTTATTTTTTTGGAATTTGGATTCTGTCTTGCATTCATTCAAATCCAATGACAAATCTCACCAAGTTACAGAAGATCTAAGAAAAGTAATTCTCCAAATTCAGCTCTTTATCTTAGGTTAAAACATACTTTCTGTTCCATGCATATGTACTTGTTGATATAAACAGAATACTTCCTGAACGTTCCAGGTGTGCTGTGGTGGTTTCACTAATGAGAGTGGCTGAAGACAGGTTACTGGGTCATCGTTATTCGAGGAAGAACTACTTTACTGCATGAACTTGCATGATGTATCCACCGTTTATTGCTTATTAACTACTACCTAATAAGAGAACCACTAAGACCAGTGGGACTGAAATATTGTTTCTAAAACAAACTCATCAGTCATGTGATGGACAGTCCATTTACACAGAAGGGTCTGTTACTTACAGTAATGCAGCTGTTTACAATCTTTTTGTTTAGTCCTTGTAGTAATTTTAACTATCTGTTCCTTTTTTTTCCACTAGGTCTCTCCCAACCTCAAACCAATGCAGCAGATTTCAGACTAATCAGGCAAACCAAGACCAAAAAGCCTTAAAATCTATTCAAAAACCACGCAACAGAAAGGAAATGTTTCCCTTAATATGAAACATACGATTTTAAAATCATGACACTTATAAAAGGTTGTTTTTTAAGGCTTTAGGCAGACGTGAAATGGACCACTGAAAGGTCGTAAATTACACAGAACTAAATTGTTTCTGTTTGTTAGTTTTGTGTGAAGTACAGTTAGGAAGATTTGAAATGGAAAAATAAATGTCAGTGTCTTGCTATTTCACTCAGAAAACCAAACAGTGCTCTCTCTAATTGAATTGATGTATCATTTGTATTTATGTTTGTTCATTTTCAAAGCTCTTCCTATTTAATAAACCAATAACCGCAACCTTCAATGCAAAAATCTTTGAATATGGTATGAGGCTTTATACTGATTATTAAATCTGTATCTCTCTACCTTTTCTGTATATACCATTGTACAATAAAGCGCTACCCGTATGTAACAATGCTTGAGTTCTTTTCTCTGAGCCTCTGATGTTGTGAGATGTAAAAACAGTGGATCACTCTATAGTGTAAAGTGGCTCATTGAAAAACACTGTATCCCCACACAGTCACACAGAAAACATACCGCTAATCAGATTTGGGGTGTTGACACCAGCTGAATTCATTAGAAATTAGATTAAACAAGTTATTTTGATCACAGTTTAAGGTTTTAGGAAGGAAAAAAAATCCTGCGGTTGGAATTTCAGTGAAGTTTCTATCACACTGGAGCATCACTTTGCGAAGCAACGTGGGAGCTCAAAACATTCTGGATAGTACAGTGCAGCAGGCAGAACGTTTTGGCAATTGGAAAGAAACATGTTGTACATTTATAACTATCCTCCTTTCCCTAAATAGATTCACAATGCCATTTAAAAGTTTTTAAATTGCAGTTTTATGATGATTTCAGTCGTTCTGGTTTGGTTGCCCCAGTGCACGTCATAGATCCAGTTTGGGTTTTCACAAGGGAGGTGCCAAGACATTGCAGGTACACGTACATATTAGAAGTGTTGGGAGAGTGCATTTTCAGCATTGACCTTAAGGGCCTTCACTGCATGAATGAGAAGGAGAAGTCAGTGAGGAATGGGCCTGTGTTCCTCCAGGATGATTTAAACACCTTGTCCTGGGCTGGATTCTATGGTGTCCCTGCTCCCTATTTACAATGTTATGGCAAATGTTTCTGTTTTTTATTTGTAATTGTATTTCTTTGTTATTGCAGTATGCTTATGTTGATGTAGCCCAGAGAGAAAGGGCACAACTTAGGACACATGGAGGTCTTGTACTCTACACTACTGCAAATGAGCTCTGTCGCTTTTTGTCTTCATGACACCAATGAGATGAGATTTCTACTGCACACTTCTAATTTGTCAGTTTTGCACATGCCAGATTTGACAAGCAATGTTGCAAAGCAATTGTATGGCAGACTTGCCTTTTATTGCCTAAGATGAGGGATTTGCAGGAAACTTTCACAAGCCACTGCCAGACAATGACCCGCATTCCATGGGGATTTTATAAATAAGCATGACTTTTTAAAATTATTTTTACTTTTTAAGTTTTTTTTTACTTCTTAGTACTATATTTTGTTTGGGCTGATTTCAGGTGTGCTCTGCACTTTATCTTAGAAACAAATGTATGTGTTGGCCACATTTTATGATTATGACAGTATTAAGATCCACAGCTCTTTAATTAGCCACACTTATAGGAGCATGCAGGCTTCATTTGGCTCTGTGTGTAAGGTACAGTATAGGATAACACCAAGAGAAACTTATTAATTAATAAAACACAGTTATGTGGTTTGTATACTCTCAAGTTAAAGCTTATGAATTATACATTTTCTTTTCATTTGGCCTTGATTTATCAACCAGGACTCAGAATTACCATATAGTTAGTGTTTAATAACGCTTCTGAAACAAAAAGCTTCATCTCTTTAATTAGGTTCTAATGAATGAGTCTGCCACAACTGTATACACAAAATTAAAAAAGGTGTTGCATTATATAGTCTAATTCCATCAGCAGCAGAAATACAATGTGAAACGAAGCTCTGGAAGTTCAAGTTTGGAATATGGACTGAGAGAATTTGCTCCAACCCAGTCACTCTTCAGTGAAAGCACACAACAGGTGAGATTTCTGGAAGTATTTGCTACAACCAAACAAATGAATAAAGAAATCTGTGAGCTTTTATGTTTTATTTAAATTTTTTAATTTTTTATCTATTTTTTTTAAAATCATTTTATAGTCAGTTGGAAATCTTTTCTGCATCACCCTAGAATGAACTCATTTTGCTTTATGAAGTCGAATGAAACCTGCTGAATAATGCTATGTTAACATATTGAATTACATATTACTTTGCAGTTGTTGATATACTTAACGAAAAACTGACAAAAATTGAAATATGTGACATTTCAAAAGCTAACACGGTATTTCAGCATATGGCAATAAATCATAAATTTCAGGCTTATCCAGTTCCTTCGAAATACCCTCCTATATAAAACCTTTCAAATCTGCATCTTTATAATTGAGATGATCTTTGTCGTAAAACTCGGGGTATTTTTCCACGGCAAGTATTATTTTTTCTCTGTTGGAGACTGCTGCACCCTGCTGGATCACGTGAATTGAAGCTGTTCTCTGACTGGTCAATTCCTAGTTGTCACGCGTCAAATCGCAAAAAATAGGATTCAATCGCGTCGCTCCAGTGCTGCCCTGGTGTCGCTCCTGTGTTGCCTGTGGTGTCGCCTGTGGTGTGAAAGATTCTTATCAAAAGTATCTATTCATTTTGTTGCATTGCTGCACATTTTCGCTTGCCGCATCGTGTATGGTGTGTAGCGGTCGTTAATTGTGTAAGACCATTACCATTGGAAAGTTAAAGAAAACGGAATTTTAACAAATTGTGCAGCAGTTTGCGCAAAGTGCTTTTATTGAAAACATTGGTTCAGTCCTATATTGGAATTCCAATGTCAAAGGAGTGCTTGTGGGTAGGCAGACTGCCAGTCTTGAGGACAGTCAGAACAATGGGAACCAGAGCTGAACACTCTTCCCTGGCACTTGTTGAAAAGGAGATAGGGGCTGGCAGCAGTGTAAGCCCCATTAAAAGTGAGTATGGTGTGTGTCTCAAGTGTGTGTGAGCAGAGCAGGAATAGAGACTCATGTTTTTTAATGTGATATTTTGTCAGAGCTTTTGCAATTTGTCTCGTCACAATTTGTAAAAACCTAATGGAATGGAAGCTAGTTTTGTTTTTGTTTTTTTTAATAGCTAAGATGCGGGGATGGCTTAAACACTAGGAATATAACTAAACTAGGAGAGGTAATACAGAATACATGACATGGATTAAACACACCACAATGCTGCTCTGCATACCTTATTGATTGAACATTAACATGTGTGTGTAAGTTTATAATAGCAATAATCCCCATGTAAAAGCAGATATTCCTATTTTTATCACAATATGCCAAAACATGGCAAGGCTTTTATTACAAATAGAGTTAGGTCTTACAAATAGTGACGTGTTAAAAAATCTGACCATTACAAAATGAGGGAATGTCTTTCAACTGTCCAATAACTTAGTGTACAATTAGTTCCCTTTCAAGTATGAAATGTAACCATTACTGAATGAGTATTTACCTCCTAAAGACCTGAAACCTGAATAAGATAACAAAGCTGCTCTGCCGAGCAGGGCCGGATTAAGTTTAATGGGGGCCGGGGCTGTTATCGTTTTGGGGGCCCCTCTTTGCATATTCATTTGCTTCCCTTTACTGTTTTACTACCACCACACTCGATTAACATTAATGTCAAACTTATTCTGTTTTAGCTGATCGATGTTTTACCTGATTAGATGTTTGCATTAGCTCCAGTTTTGAAAATGAGCATTGGCCACAGCGTTAGTTACTGGCAGTTTCAAATACAAAATGGGAAATGCCAACTGCAGACTCTTTTGTCGTAATAGCAAGTTATCTGGAATTGTGTTGTCCTTATCTCTTACGAATATGTATGTGTATAATAGGTTTGTAATAAATATACAGTACTGTGCAAAAGTTTTAGGCAGTTGTGAAAAATGCTGTAAAGTAAGAATGCTTTCAAAAATAGACATGTTAATAGATTATATTTATCAATTAACTAAATGCAAAGTGAGGGAACAGAAGAAAAATCTAAATCAAATCCATATTTGGTGTGACAACCCTTTGCCTTCAAAACAGCATCAATTCTTCTAGGTACACTTGCACAAAGTCAGGGATTTTGTAGGCATATAGTCAGGTGTATGATTAAACAATTATAAAAACAGGTGCTAATGATCATCAATTCAATATGTAGGTTGAAACACAATCATTAACTGAAACAGAAACAGCTGTGTAGGAGGAATAAAACTGGGTGAGGAACAGCCAAACTCAGCTAACAAGGTGAGGTTGCTGAAGACAGTTTACTGTCAAAAGTCATACACCATGGCAAGACTAAGCACAGCAACAAGACACAAGGTAGTTATACTGCATCAGCAAGGTCTCTCCCAGGCAGAAATTTCAAGGCAGACAGGGGTTTCCATATGTGCTGTCCAAGCTCTTTTGAAGAAGCACAAAGAAACGGGCAACGTTGAGGACGAGGAAACACTGCAGCAGATGAAAGACACATCATGCTTACTTCCCTTCGCAATCGGAAAATGTCCAGCAGTGCCATCAGCTCAGAATTGGCAGAAAACAGTGGGACCCTGGTACACCCATCTACTGTCCAGAGAAGTCTGGTCAGAAGTGGCCTTCATGGAAGACTTGCGGCCAAAAGCCATACCTCCGACGTGGAAACAAGGCCAAGCGACTCAACTATGCACGAAAACACAGGAACTGGGGTGCAGAAAAATGGCAGCAGGTGCTCTGGACTGATGAGTCAAAATTTGAAATATTTGGCTGTAGCAGAAGGCAGTTTGTTCGCCGAAGGGCTGGAGAGCGTACACGAATGAGTGTCTGCAGGCAACAGTGAAGCATGGTGGAGGTTCCTTGCAAGTTTGGGGCTGCATTTCTGCAAATGGAGTTGGGGATTTGGTCAGAATTAATGGTCTCCTCAATGCTGAGAAGTACAGGCAGATACTTATCCATCATGCAATACCATCAGGGAGGCATCTGATTGGCCCCAAATTTATTCTGCAGCATGACAACGACCCCAAACATACAGCGAAAGTCATTAAGAACTATCTTCAGCGTAAAGAAGAGCAAGGAGTCCTGGAAGTGATGGTATGGCCCCACAGAGCCCTGATCTCAACATCATCGAGTCTGTCTGGGATTACATGAAGAGAGAGAAGCAACTGAGACTGCCTAAATCCACAGAAGAACTGTGGTTAGTTCTCCAAGATATTTGGGCCAACCTACCTGCCGAGTTCCTTCAAAAACTGTGTGCAAGTGTACCTAGAAGAATTGATGCTTGATGCTGTTTTGAAGGCAAAGGGTGGTCACACCAAATATGGATTTGATTTAGATTTTTCTTCTGTTCACTCACTTTGCATTTAGTTAATTGATAAATATAATCTATTAACATGTCTATTTTTGAAAGCATTCTTACTTTACAGCATTTTTTCACACCTGCCTAAAACTTTTGCACAGTACTGTATATGCAGTCAAAAAATGTTTAGCAAATAATACAAGGACAGTATGTGTTTTAAGACAACCTAAAAACTTCATGGAAACCCGGTTTAAGAAAGCTGTACGATAACAGTAAGTCGCGCAAGGCCAAATTGGCAGAAACATAACCTCCCATATTTTAATATGAATTAGTTTATTTGCATTTGGAATGAGAATTGCTCAGTCTAAAAGAAAACTACATGGAAACACACACAACCCGAAACTACTACCAAAATAGCGTACGAAAAAGGTGAAACTTATTTTTATTTTTCCATGGAGATTGCCCCACTGTAATCCATATAAACCTAGGACGTTTCCGCCTGTTGATTTCTCTCTAATGTATTTTCCTAAGTACTGGTATCTTCACATACATTTGTTGGTATTGTATTAAAATAGCGTGGCAGTGTTGGTGTTTTGTTTCACATATCTTCCTCCTCACTGTACTTGTTGTGTTTCTGCTTTTCAGTGTCACTCTCATACTTCCTAGGTGCCGCTTTGCCAGATATTTAAAGTTTCTGATCTGCGTCACGTTCGCGCAGCAGCACACCTGATAAAAGTGGCACGTGACGTGATCGCAGGTCAAGTCATATGATCAGGCAGTCCCTGCTCCTCCAACGCAATATGGCTTGGTAAAACATACCTGTTGTTCCGATCCATACAGTCACATGATTTTTGGGGGCTCTCAAGATCTGAGGCCCTGGGCTAAGCCCTAAAGCCCCTCTGTTAATCCGGCCGTCTTGCCGAGCTGGTGATGCCGTCATGTCATGTCCGCCCCTGAGGGTATAAAGGACTGCACGCACAGTTCTCAGCGCCATCTTTCCTTTCACAAACTGACCTGAAAGAAGAGCCTATTCAGAGAAGTACTTGTTACTTTTTCTGCTATAGATTTTTGCATTTATTGTGTTTTTACACAAATATGTGATTAAAAATAATCGCAGTATTACTAATTACACGTATTTGTGCACTGCAGCCTGTTGTTTGTTACGTCCCACTGTTGCCTTGTGCCCTGCATGAAGCCAGTGGCTTGAGTCGCTCCTTCCCAGGGATCAAGCAACGTAAGTCGGCTGACTTTGTACTGTACCGCACCGAACCGAGCGGTACCATTCGGTTCCGACCAGTACCGTACCGACCCAGTGCTATAAGTCACTGAACAGTCCGGTTCCTTCCCAGTACCAAACCGTACTGACCCGGTGCTACAGTCACTGAACCAGTACCAAACCAAAGTGAACTGGTGCCATCCCGGTTCCGACACGCTACTGACAGGTGCTTACATCTCTGGTCGGTACCAAGTCCGTCCGGCTTCTTCGGGTCTTGAACAGCCCCGTTGCTGTCTCTAAGCAGACTGAGGCAGCCCCTGTACATTGTTACTGTACACATGCAAGGCCAGTCTGTCTGTTGAGGATAAGCATGGCAAATGCTCTTCCTGCCTGGGACCAGAGCATGCAAAGGAGGCACTGGTGAACTGCAGTTTCTGCAAGTTTTGTTCACATTTTTCCAGGTGTATGCTGAAGAAATGCCTCTCCCACAGCTCTACAGAGCGCTCTGCATCCCTCACTCCTGCACAGCTCTCTTCCCCATCACCCTCTGGTAGAGAGGTGGTTGCATCTTCACCCTTTGGCTCTGTGCCAAGGGAGAGCAGACGACGCACCCAGGAAAGTAGCCCAGGCAGGAAGCCATCTTCACGGTCTTTCCTCCTCCTCTCCCGAGGAAGAAGTAGAAGAATCGCCATCACCAAGGAATGGTGATTGAAGAGTTACTGTGTGTAAGTTCGGCCCCGCCTGCCCCTTGGGGTCCCAGGGGCTAAGAGCACAGATTAGTTAGCAGAATGACATGCTGTCCCTCGTCGCATCTGAGGAGGTGGGTGAACAGGAGCTGGTGTTCCGATCTGAGGGCGTGGATTCAAACAGCACATCCCCAGCGGTTGAGCTCTCACTGTTGGCAGAGCTTCTACCACTGATCAAAGAGCTTCTACCACTGATCAATGGATAGCAGACACAGTCAGGACTGCCTATAAGCAAGCCAACTTGCCCCCTCCAGAAAAGCTCACAGCCCATTCCACCAGCGGCATGGCAACTTTGTGGGCTTTATTCCAGGGCTTTATTCTGTCAAGGACATTTGCAATGCAGCAGTGTGAGCTAGTCCCCATACCTTTAGTAGGTTCTACAGACTTAATGTCATGGATCCTCAAAATCCTAGAGTGTTAAAGATGGCTTCTCAGTCAACCCTTGTAACACAGGCATAGCTACTTGTTACTGGGGTTCCTAATGGTAATGCACAAGACAGCCTCGGCTGACCCATTCAGTAATGGTTACATTTCATACTTGAAAGGGAATGTTAGGTTATTATCATAACCTTGGTTTCCTGAAATAGAAATGTAACCATTAACCTTCAAGGTTGCTGCGTCCATAATTGCAGCAGGCTTGAAGGAAAAAAGACGCTGAGATCTGTGTGCATAGTCCTTTATACCCTCGGGGGCGGGCATGACTGCATCACAGGCTCGGCTGAGCAGCTTTATATCTTATTCAGGTTTCAGGTCTAGGAGGTAAATACCCATTCGGTAATGGTTACATTTCAATTTCAGGGAACCAGGGTTATGATAATAACCTGACGCTTGCTAACCTAATCTCTGTGCCCTCTTCCTCCAAATGCTCTCACAGCCTTATTCATGCGCAGTCACTGAACTCATTTGTGGATCATTAAGACTGGTTATACGCAGGAACCGGGATGCAAATCAATAAAATACTAAACAAATTCTCTTATCATTACGGGGGCAGAATTTGCTTAGCTATGCAGTCACAACATCAGCCTCTTTAATCTTCACCCAATGCTTGATCCCCTTTAATGAATTAAAGTGTCTGCACCTGCTGTAGGATTGTGGCAGGGTAGAGCGGGTGCAGAGGCTGTCTGGCGGCAATGCAGAGACTCAGAGGCAGGAATAGGAATAGTTGAAAGAGCAAATGTGCATAGGCAGTGCTCCCGCAATGCCACAAGGATCCATAAGAAATTCAACAAAATCCAGTGATGTCAAGAGCTTTATGTGGTGGATAAACTCTCATAGCTGGTAACTGCTTTGCTAGACAAAATGCATGTGCTTTAGGTATTTATATACAGTACATATTTCATAATCCATGTTAACATAAAGTAACCCAATTACGTTTTTGTTTGTCAATTGTTTGTTTTGAAACCCGTCTACCGATCAGGAGGACTGGCGATCAAAGCGCAACCTCCATTCTCGCTCTCAAGACAATGCAATTTTTTATTCACCGAACTAAGCTGGAAAGTGTCTCCCTGGGCTTGCCAGGCATGAGGCTAGCAGTGGTTGTAAAAGTACGCCCAGCTCAATTCTCTACATAACCCTGAGGGAGCGGAACAGGATTCCTACCACACTCTCGCCCACATCGTCTCACAGTATGCTTTAATAAATGGGCATGGTGAAGACATGGATACACCAGGTCCTATTTGCAAAGCTTCAGCTTATGTGACTTGTGGCTCATCCAGCCTACAAGGATCAGTAATAGATATAAAGCATGTTCTTTAAGTAATATTCACAGGGAGTTAATGTGTATACACTGAACGGACCTGGAACTTTTTAACTTAGTTTCCACTTACCATCTGAAGAACAAATCTGTGTGGTCAGGAAAGCTCACTTATTTTTATGTTCAGCTGATCTAATTAAAAAGTATCAGGGGAAAAAGACTTTGTTTTATCTATTGGAAATCTTTATTTTTCAAATGCTTACATTTTTCTTAATTCCAAATAATATCTTTAGGACTGATCCCCACTGTGCAATGTGAGTTAGTTGCTTGTGTAGATTTTTTTAATTCATTTTTTCCTGAAATGATTTTCTGTTATTTTCACTCAGGGCTTGATTGATGACGTTTTTTGAAATTGACCTTTACCTCTGCCTTTGCAGCACAATAGGGACTATAAATCTGCAGGAATGAAACAAAAAGGAACAAACCTGTCTGCTCTGGCACGTCCAAGGCTTGATAAAGGGGATATCTGGACATGAATCTTTTAAGACTGGTGTGGGAGAATGTTTAAACTTTTGGCCAGTGGTTAAAGGTACTTTTCTGCTTTTGAAATCGCTAATTAGACAGCACTTCCAGTCCAGCAATAGAGCACAAACATGTGAATAATGATAGTCACAACTCTGCTTTGTCCAACACATTCTTCTTGTGCCTATGCAGAGAATATTGGAAAGGGTGTTTTCTCAGCAGTAGGACATCACCATGACCTGGGATCCATAGCATCTCAACATTAAAAAGCCCACGCTTGGTGTATAAATAGAGGAAATTGCATAACAGTCTCAGTGATCAGTGTTATATCAAGGTCTGATAAGGAGTGTAAAGCCATGAGTTAAATATACAGGTCTTTACTCACTGTAACCCATTGTGTATTCTGTTTATACGCCAGGTCGCTTTGATTAGTTTAGTGGTTTGATGGATTATGTTTTAAAGGGCAGAGTTGTTTAGTATTGTTCTGCGAGAGTGAGAATTTTCTCAAGTGTATGACACCGCAGTAGCCTGGATTCAGGAGAAATCTCAACAGAAAGATGACCATGCCTGTTGTATCAATCAATCAATCAATCAATCAATCAATCTTTATTTTATATGGCCTTTCATAGTGGACCACCATCACAAAGCGCTTTACAAGATGCAGTAACAACAAGAAAATCCATAATACTTTAAATACAGAGAAATGCATAATACATGATATACAGTAAAAAAAAGCATAATACATTAAATACAGTGGAAAGTGCATAATACATAATAGCATAATACATGAAATAGTAGCAGCAACACAGCAGCTGATAGCACATATCAGGGTTAAAGAGCATGGAAAGCAAGAGAGAACAGGTGGGTCTTGAGAGTTAAAGCGAGCGACGGTGGGAGCATCACGCACCAAAGCTGGGAGAGAGTTCCAAAGAGTCGGAGCCATGAAGCTAAACGAGCGTTCTCCAAGTGTGGCGCGCTTTTGCTTGGAGATAACAAGCAGGCCAGAAAGAAGCTCTTCCAGAATGTCCACTGTGCTACAGTAGCTGTTTATTTTCACTACATGTTAAATGCAGAGAGGAGGGATAATAAAGCAAGGCTAGATTTATCGACTTTGTAAATCAGTTAGCAGTCAATGTTTTGGCCTTCAGTATGTGATGGAGCATCATTAGCTGAAGTGTGGAGAGGGGATATAGGGAGATGGACAAGATTAATAAATGAAAGGTTGAAGGTGAAATGTATGCATGCATCCTTGTATCTTTCAAGCTATATATTTAGTGCCTTTCATAGTGGACCACCATCACAAAGCACTTTACAGAGGTAGGCTGTGAACTGTGCATTATATGCAGAGTCACTTACAATAGGACATTGATTTAACATCTCATCCACAGGATGGAGCACAAGGAGGTTAAGTGACTTGCTCAGGGTCACACAGTGAGTCAGTCAGTGGCAGAGGTGGGATTTGAACCGGTGACCTTCTGGTTACAAGCCCTGGACTTTAACCACATGGCTTCTCTATTAGAAGCTGTGTCACTTGTATCATTTAATGATAATCTTTATTCAGAATTAATGATTTTTGCTAGCATTTAGTTTGGCTGAATTCACATATTCATCCTGCATCATTCATTGTGTGCATAATATTATTTATGATACACGTATTTCATTTAAGGTAGATTCAAACTAGATTTGTTATTGCTTCTGCTCAGTAATTACTTGTCCATGCTTTCATGGTGTAATTTCACATAATACTGCTTTTATTCCATTGTCTCACATTATTAAAAATAACGTTTCAGTTATCAGGATACTATTCTTTGTTAGTTAATCAGAATAATTAATATCAAAATATGATGTGAAAAAGGAAAGCTACTGGAATATGTTACTATATAATAAACTTATCAAATCGGTTAGAACAAATGATTGATTTATTTTGTAGAGGTAAAAGCAGCTCCAGATTGTGATTTCTTGTGTGACCACCCACTGGTCAGACTGGTTAAGGAAGATATAAAGGCCTCAACTGAGGTGCTAAGATAGTGTGTATTGTACAGTAAATGACAATACCAGATGCAATTATAAATCTATGCAAAGTCATTTTGTCACTTACAGTACTAAGTGATTCAATGGCAAGGTACATTCAGAACCAACCCGGTTGGACAGCTCCTTCAGACTCTCCTCAAGCTACACAAAAAAAAAAGAAAAAAAGGTTTTTTTATTTCTTTCTTTCTCAACATAACTATTGCTAAATTAATCAGCAAACTGATTCCTGAAATTAAATCGGCGACATTATATTTGATAAAACACAGTTTAATATCGATATTGAAAATGGGACTGCATTTCTAATATCATGCGGCGTGCATTGTGATATTTAATTACACACAGCTGCTCTGACCACCTTTTTCTTTGCCGATCCCTACTCTGCGTGTCTGAGATTGTCTTGACTCATAGGTCATTGATATGTTGGAGTTGGATAGTATGAATCCACAGGTTTGCACAGCAGCTGTTCACAGATCTCGGTTGCTTAAGGGATAACTGTCTTGTAAACACTTTTTTTAAATTATTTTCTGAGCTTTGATCAATCACATAAAGACAAACTTGAGTCTAAGAAACTGTGTCTTATTTTTAGTTACTTAACATGTTGTTTTGAACGGGAACCGAAACGAAGCCTCCTTAGTTACTAGTACGCCTAGTCTTTCTCCGAGAAAATCCATTTATATTGATATATTGTTGTCGCTTGACCTCATAATAATTAAATTGATATTTGAAAGCAGTGTTGGTAATGATCGTACACAGCACACCGAACATGAATGATAAATGTAGTTTTCAATCTAAACAAAGGCTACAGTATATGACAAATCCAATCTTAAACCATTTGGTTGTTCACATGGACTCACGGTTGGCTCCTTGTGATACACAATACTGATAACGATGTGTTAAAACAAATGATAACTGTACAATGAAAGGACGTGCATTATCAAATAGTACATCCCCATGCAAATTGTTTAAAATCAAAAATGATTTGTTTGCAATATAGATTAATACCAAGGGTGATGCCAAAATAAAGATAACCCTTCACAAGAGTCTGAGAGAATTTTAGAAAAAACAGTTGAAAATATTAAAACTGTCGATATATAAAGTTCTGAGTTGCTGACGGATAAAGTATGCTGCTAAATATTAACTTCAAAAATCTCTTATGAGAAATGCCGAAGTAAAGGATTGTCGATGAGAAAGAAATACAGCGTCTATTTCTCCTACAATAATCAAGAGTACACAAGATATTCACAGCAGAGAGACAACTAAGCAAGTGCGAGATCTGTCAGCGGGGAAATAAGTGGGCAAGGTTAGTGTTCACAGTAACGCCAGTAAAAATGAAGTTAACAATGCGGTATACTCGCGGTGGAGCGTCCTCTTTGTTGAGCTCGATTAACTGGCAAAACCGCAATGTATCCATATGATAATCCAGTCTGGTTTGACAGAAGCTTCGTCAATCGGAGTCAGATTCAGAGAGAAAGACAAATCACCGTACAAGTAAGATCAGCACCAGTCAAGAGGACAGCGCCAGTAAGCTTCAGTTCATAACAGAGAAGGACACGCACCCTTGCATTTACAGAACACTGCCTGCTGAACGAATTTTTCATCTTGCTCTGCCTTACCTTAACAAAGTGAATAAGCCATCCTTTCTCCATGGGAGGTCTGTTTAACATACAGCCTTGGCAATGTGTTTGTCCAGGACCAGGCTGACCTCTGAATTGCTGCGCACAATTCACTTTTAAATTCGTATTTACCTGTTTGTTTAGAGGAAAGATTGTATTTTGCTGCCTACAAAGGATGATTTTTTAAATGTGAACTGTAGGATTCTGAATTTAGATGCGGTTACAGTTTTTGGACGGTCACAGTGCCTAGCAGCTGGCCCGGGTACCAGTCTGTGCGCTCGGCGACAGCTACCTGGCTTCTGACTGAACCATGTAGTAAGAGGATCTTAACGTAGCTGCACCTGATTAAATAAAAAGTGCACTAGAAAGGTTCAATCCACATCGCGTGATGCTGGTTAACCAACAAAACTCGCGGCCAGAGGTTAGTTTAAAAAAAGAAAAGAAAAAAGAAATAATGGACATGCTTCATGTTCTCATCTGCGTTGTGCTCATTGTTATTGCATGCCAATCTTTTAACATAATCGTCAAGGTTGAACAATACCAGTGGCGGCCGACTAATCGGACTCACAATAGCGACAACACTTGCTGTTACGAGCACTCCTTGTTTTGGTGTTTCGCTGCTTGGGGTGTATTTTTGCTGTTTTAAATTTGCATTGTGGATGATTTACCTTTGGCACAATATTTCATGAATACTTCATTCTCCTTTGCTTCTATCAATGCAGTACAATCCTTAATGTTTGTCATGCTAACATGGATTAAATGGACTAGCATATGACAAACATTTCAGACAGGTGCTCTGGCAAACAAAACCCTTCAGGTATTATTTCTGAAATCAAACTCAATCAAACGCATGCCAGTTTGTGCATATTCCAAGATGCATATGAGTTATACAGTATATATGGCTTGCTACCTTTCGATTTTAATCGGTATTAAACGTTGAATTCCCCCAAAATATGAGTTAGACTGAAATAAGTTTACATAGGATAAACGTCGGTAAAACCACTCGCTATTTTTTTAATTTTCTTACCAAAAATAATAATATAGAAATGATCTCCATTTTGTGTAGTTTTTATACTTGCTGTCTGTCCCTTCTCCGTTCCTCTCTGAATGGCTAGGGGTCGCTGTCAATCATCTCAGTGGTTCTTTAGTAGGCTACTGTAGTTTCTCTGTCAGTCATTTCATCCTGTTCTCACATGTCGTCGAGTGAAGCAGCGCTAGAATGCTCTCATTCGTTTAAATGACTGTCAATCATCAAGACCTGCACCGACTGTGCAGCACTCAGAATATCCCTAGAAAGTGTCCTGAGGGCATCAGATGATTGGTAATGGTTAGGTTTAGGGTTAGGTATTGTGTTTGAGGTGAGGTTTTAGGCAGGGGTTGCTTAGGGTTGGGTTCGGTTAGGGACAGGGTGGCTTGATTTTGTAGAGGTGACGAGCTCTGGAAGTGAAAGGTGGGAGTAAATGGCAAATGCCCTCGAATCATCTGATGCCCTCTGGACACTTTCTAGGGGATAGTCCTTTACGCTGCATGCACTTTCATTTGCCAGCTACAGCGCCTGTCGTTCAAAGCACCTACTTTGAAATTAACAGGTTAAGATGTAGGTAAGCTTTTGCTATAGGTATACGCTGACAGTTACTAGTTTCATTTGAAGAGGAAAACACTTAATGAATATTGTGCACAATACCCTGACCGATGGCTGAACTCTGTGGCAGGACGAAGCAGGCTTGTCTGCCTTGCTTTCCATTAACTGAGTCCAGCTGTGCTGAGAGGGAGGAGGGGGAGCTGAGACCCCGAATAATAAGTGCAAGTTAGTTCTGTTCAACTACCTAATGTTTTGTTCTATGCATATTATCGCAAATTTATGCAATAAAAGTGTGTAATACACTTTTATATGTTGCATTTTTTACTGTTTATTTGAGACCATTTTTAAATGTGTGTAGGATTTTTATCTTTATAAAAGGTATAGCTCCGCTGTAACCAAACATTAGAATGTTGGTAACCATGGTTTTGTTGCATGTTGAATATGATAAAGGGGTTTCGCTGAATGAGACATTTCTCAATGTTTTTTTTTTAAACATAAAGGTCAATTTCATCCATTCTCTGCTTCAATTGAAAAATAAAGATTTAAAAACCCTGGTAAATTCTTTCTGAAATAAACATCAATATTAATCTTGATTTTAGTAGCAAACCTAAGTATAACATACACTCCCTTCGAGCATGTTTAAGGGCAGATATGACTAAGATGAAGAAGCAGCTTTTTATCTAAAGTTGCAACTTTTAACCCAGGCATATATATATTTTGTTTTTCTTGAATAGATCGATGTCTGCACTTCAATTATATGTAACATATTTCAATAACCAGACCCTTCACAAATGAAGCAGTATACCTGTGTTTTCCTTTGTTATGATGACCCACTCCTTCCTCACTAAATATTATTAATTATTATTATTTGTTTATTTAGCAGACGCCTTTCAGAGTCACTTACAATTACGTCTCACCCGAAAGACGGAACACAAGGAGGTTAAGTGACTTGCTGAAGGTCACACAATGAGTCAGTGGCTGAGTTGAACCGAGGACCTCCTGGTTACAAGCCCTTTTCTTTAACCACTGGACCACACAGCCTCCTAAATATCTTATCCCTCAATAGATCATCATCCTATTTTGCACATGCCAATGTTTCAATCTGTCCCAAAGGAGCTGTACAAAGTATCCATTTTCTACTAATGCAGAACGACATCAACATCATCAGATAACACCAAATAACAGCATCTGAAGTTGTACTGTAAAGATGTGGATCCGCCGCCACATGCTTCTTCGGTTTGGGGAACTTTGTGAAGATGTTCTTGCCCTCAGCCAGCGAGTTGTTTAAATAACAAACCTTGAATATCTTACCCATCTTGGCAGTCATCATTGCAGAAAAGAATATGTGTAAAATGAAGAGCAAGATATGTAAAACAAAGGGCCCAATTGGGGTAAAACATGCAATAAACTCCCTCACATTCACTGCTGTCTGTCATCAGTAGTAATGGGGTGTACTCCATGTGCATGTGCCCTTACCTTAACTTGTATGAACTACTTTTCTTCCATGGACATAGAGAAGTTTTACATGAAACATATCTAATAACTTATGTGGTAGTCTGTGTTTTAAATCATCAAGATACTTGATCATTTGAAATGGAACATAAGCTATGCAGTTCAGAGTAGTGGAAAATGATCATACAGAAATGATAATTGGGGCTCTACTTTCTCTTGTCATGTCTGGTAAAGCATATCATCCATGACAAAAGAATTCCATGTGGTTCGGCTTCGATAAGAAAACTGGGAAAAAATAACTGCCTCCAAGCGGAAAGGATTTTTTATTTGATGTAACGATTCTTCATCTACCGGATAATGCAAGGCTGGGTACTAGTCATTCGCAGTTACTGACTGATCACAAGCACTGAGCACAAATGCAATTGTGTGTGAACCTGTACTGAGGTTGGGGTGGGGTGGGGGGGGGGCTATACTTATCCAATGTGACGTGTCTACAAGGTGTTTTAAAGTGGTGCTATAACATAGTTTTCAAATTCATTTCTTACCCAATTAGCATCATTTAATTTTTTCACAAGCAAAACAAAATTAAAATGATGGCCATTGTGACTGAAACTGACTTCAAACAGGAAGCTTCAGCTTTTATAGGCACAGAATATATGTCGGGGATGCAGAACAAGTCATCTGTCAAAGTCACCAAGGCAAGCCAGACAAACCAGAAGGTAATCTGGCCGGGTGCTGCAGCCCATCTTGCAAATTGGTTTGTGAATGAAACCAATTTGCAAGTTTACGACCATTCACATTTGCTGGCTGTCTATTGAATCCTGCCTTTAAATCTTAGCTGGATTTTCCATTTGCAGTTATTATGCGACAGAAAATAAAGCACTAGAGGCTCAAAGTGAATCTGCTTTTATATTACGATCCAATCCTTTTTTTTGCATTTGTATTTTAAACAGTGTCATTGAAAAGTAGTGGAATAGGTAAAAAAAAAATAGGTAAAAAAGGTAAACTACCTGTTTTTAATGTACCATGAAAGGATCTCTAGCGAATGAAATAATTCCATAAAGCTTCCATTTGCAATGTAGATCCCACATTTTTGAGGTTTTGAAAAAAGCACACGTGATAGCAAATATGTATATTAATTAAAAAAAGGATATTTGGTGCAATACTAGGTTAGAAAAAGCTTTCCGTTTGCATACTTTCTGGTAGTATATTACTGTTTAAATTCCTATTTCATCTGAACAGTGTCTGCGGGGTAAAAGCATGTCAATAGGCGGAGCACCTGGTTGGCCAATGGCTTTAAAGGATTCGGGACTATAACCTAATAAATAAAGAGCCAGTGGTTTAGTGAGGACTAGTGTAATTTGATGATTATTTTGGGCAGTTAAGAACTAGTCGGTAGTAGTTCTAAGTGAGAATTTTTTTAGAGACTGTGTAATGTTTCGGTACCAAGGTAAAAAGATACATCCAAATTCAGAGAAACACAGATAGTCCACTGAAGATTAAATATTAAATAATTCATATCAATTAAGTGCTAGTCTTTCACTGTCACTGAACACTTAGCAAAAAGTCTGAACGATATGCTTAACAACCTGAATGCAATCCCTTGATTGGATTCAGATACATATACTGTATATCTTGGTAGAGAGCAACATTTTGAGTGGTTAGTATACTGTGTGACCACTAAAAAGAGAGAACACACTGACATTATCCGCATTCCTTTCCAGAGCTCCCCCAGATTCAATTAATACAGTGCAGATAAAGTAAACCTTTTGACAATCTGTAATCGAAATGTAGCCCAGAATAAATTGATTAGGTTAGCTTCTGTTCAAATGACATCTCCCACCGCAGTGGCTGCAAGTAAACTTGTTTCTGTGTCATTTGGGCATTGAGAGCTATTTTAATGGCAATACATTGTTTCAAATTGGTGTTACAGTGCAAATGTTCATATGCCAGGACTCTATTTCCAAAACTTGAACACATAACTTGAGCATATGCTATGAAGAGGGTGGGCAGGAGATACTGGAAAATGAGGGAGACAAGATTGTGCAACAGTGTTGCTTTATTTACAATATGCACAAATTAACAAGGGTTTGTTTTACTGCCGAGGGTTTTGGCTGGAGAAGACAGCTACACTCTGTCTCATCAGGATCCTGCACCACTACAGACATCGAGCAAACACTGTATAAGACTGTAGTTCTCATAGTGTGGTCCTCTGATTATTACAATACAGTGGCTAGAATTACCATTTTGTTCTTGTGTTCCTGAAACCATGTGTACAGTATTCTGTATTTAGTGTATCAACGGACCCACTACTGATACTTACAAATACAGCGCCTGACGCCTGTATTGTTACTGCACAAGAGCTACAGCTTGCCTTTCAGTTTCATCTCTTTCACGCAGACTAGCTGTTCAAGACCTTATGTAACCAGTGTAAGTAATAAGTGGGACTTGCGAAGCAAGAGTCCCCACTTTAAATCTTCGACATACTTCTTCTTCTTCTTATTCTTTGGCACGCTACTCCTCTTACACCGTTTAAGCTAGAAATGCCGTTCAAACTTTAAAACGTGTAGACCGGTCTGAAATAGTGTGCTTGTATACAACTTTTTGATATCTTTTATACTTTTTAAACTATTAAGCTTTTTGTCCTTTTTTGTCCATCTTCATTCACTTTAATGGGACTTTTTTCAACATTCTAAAGTTCCCCATTGTTTAAAAACTCCCAGACTTCCAACATTCTATTTACTGTAAACAATGTAACTTTTGACACAAATCAGCTACTTTGACCACTTTCCCAACAAGTAAGACAAAAAGTTAGAGCATATGTGAAATCAACTAATTTTTCTCTAACTTTTTATAAACAACTGAAATTTTGACCACTTTCCCTAAAGCAAGCCCCACAACTTTACTTTTAAAGTTACCATCTAGTTGTAGGTTTAGGATCGTACTAAAGTCTTTATTCACGAGACAACAATGAATTTAATAATGCAGTTGCAATGGGAATGTTCACAGATCACTGTGATACAGCCATCTAAAATGTCTCGGTGTTGCTTAAGTTTTGTAGCATAGCAATTAAAAAAAATTAAAATAGGGTCCTGATTTCAATGACACACAGCAATGGTGTAGAAAAGCCAGTCCTGGGCTGCCACGCCTCCCTCTCATAGTGCTGTACAGGCTTGTACTGGAGAGCACCCTATCCCATATTATGAAATAGTAAATTTGTCATTGTACAGCTGTGCAGATAAATATCAGATAGCTACAATTCTAGGCAGGTTGGCTTCAACTCAATCTGAAATTATCCCTTTTCTGTTTTATAGTATCCTGTTTAAAAAAATTAAAAAAAAACAGCTTAGAAATCCAAGCCTGATACTGTAAAATGTGCTTGCTGTTTCAGGTTGGACCGGTTCCAGATTCCACCAGCTGGTCTGCATATAGCAGCAGGGTCTCTATCATTAACAGAGGTTAATGCTGTCATTATATCCAGATCAGGATATTGACTTCCTTGGCTTCCCTTTATAATCTTTGGACCTTATTTAGATCTTTCAGAATGCTGCAGTGTAGCTAATTGATGTATCCAGGATGTATTGATGTATCCTGTCAGTAATGTTTGCAATATTTGAAATTTCAGGTATCAAGTGTACTATTTCCCTGCTCACCAAATCATCAGTCTACACATTTACAGCCAGACCAGATTGGTGCGCTCCACAGGAACAGGCCTAATGAAATTGTAATGGTGTTGTGCGGCCTGCAATGAAATAAGCGTGTACCTTTCAAAACACAAATCCCAGTAAACAATATATAACTTTATTTTACTTAAAATAGTATATATATGGTAATAAATACCATATGGATTCTAAATGTACATTACGATAAGGATCTTACCATCTATCCTACAATCCTATAATTGAAAAATGTGACATTTCAAAAGCTTCCAGTAGACATTTTTGTGATATCATTTTGGAGTTTCTTTGATTACATGATGTTAAATAAAAGATCTAAATGATGTTGATGGGTCAGCTATGGTTGGAGTTGAAATAACACAACCTGAAGTCTTGTATATGCAGTACAAAGCGAACAGTTGCTTTATTTTAAATACACAGGTCTTTGTCTGAATTCACAACACCAGAAACAAAATAAACAAAGACAACATGAACTCCCTTTTTGGAGCACTGACTACACAGTGGTAGTTCAGTTTCCCTGCCTATCGTCAGGATGGATAAGCACTGACTACACAGTGGTACTTCGGTTTCCCTGCCTATCGTCAGGATGGATAAGCACTGACTACACAGTGGTAGTTCAGTTTCCCTGCCTATCGTCAGGATGGATAAGCACTGACTACACAGTGGTACTTCGGTTTCCCTGCCTATCGTCAGGATGGATAAGCACTGACTACACAGTGGTAGTTCAGTTTCCCTGCCTATCGTCAGGATGGATAAGCACTGACTACACAGTGGTACTTCGGTTTCCCTGCCTATCGTCAGGATGGATAAGCACTGACTACACAGTGGTACTTCGGTTTCCCTGCCTATCGTCAGGATGGATAAGCAGTGACTACAGAGTGGTACTTCGGTTTCCCTGCCTATCGTCAGTGCAGATAAGCCGTTTCCTTGGCAGTACACAAAACCAAAAGGATCGTACTTTACCGTGACACACTCAGTATACACGGCTTAGATGTTGTTAATAAATCACCGCGATACACACAGTGTACATGGGACAGATATTTAACTCAGATTCACTGGATTTACAAAGGTCTAACTTGTACTTATTTGTCTGTGTTTTTCCGTTCTCGTCTCTCGAATACTGCTCAAAACTGTCCTGCACACCCTCTTTGAGACTAACACACAGGGTGCGTTCACGCCACGCAAACTTTCCCCATTCTGCACAGAATCGGCTCAAGTAGCCAATGACTTTTCAGAATCTTTGCAAAGTCTGCGTCTCGTGAATGCACCCACAGTGTCTTTATATACAGGTGGATTTAATTAGATAACCAAACAACCAATTACCTGATAAAACAATGAATAGAACATTAATTATTCTATTTGACCACGTTTACGGAGACATCTAGTGGTCAAAATGTGACATAGCAGTGAATAATAATACTTTTAGTCTTACATTTACATATCTTTCTTGAATGACGTTACCACAATTCATATAGTTTATTATTATTATTATTATTATTATTATTATTATTATTATTATTATTATTATTATTATTATTATTATTATTACGTCTCAATGCTAAAATTCTAGGTGATGCAAAGCGTTTGTCCATATCTGTAGATGCTGATTTGCCTACCCCAATTTTATGTTCAATTGTCCTCTAAAGTAAAAGTCCTAACTAACTCAAAGCAGAGCCTCGATTTACTGCACATTCTCTGAAATGCTAAAGTGAAGTTTGGGGTCCTAGCATTATATTTTTGTGAATAGGACTTACAACACAGTTTACCTGATCCTTTGCTTCCCCCATGGATTGTAGATGCGATGAGGCTGCGTAACATGACTCAATCTACACAACTAATGCGCTTGTTTGGTTGTGGGTTCACGTATAGAGAATAACATAAATGGTTTCTCAGTGTTCTGGCTGCACAAATAGTATGATTGCTTTTGTATATTGAGCGATTTTGCATCTGAATGATGCTAGAATAATGTAGTGTTAGAAAAGCACGCTCAGCAAGAGTGTTTGTGAACGATTAAACAATCCACTGGCACGATTTACACAGCAAACAAATACTACATTGCACGTATGCATCAGTATAGCTAAACACCCTTTGAATCCTGAGATACAAAACATCTTACCAGTTCATAGGCTAAATCAACAACATACAAAAGAGATATCTTTTTTTTTATTTCCAGATATAACACTCAGTTATTACTAGATATTACATCTTAGACTTTCTGTGCTAATTATATAAATATGCAAATGTTGCTTCATTCTTCTTTGGCTGCCCCAAAGGTAACAGACTGTGCTGTAAATGGTTCACTTGGTCCATCTTGCTCATCATTTTGCATTGCCTGACAGTTCCAGGTTATTAAATGTGAAACACTTAACAAAAAACCTATAAGGCTTTGGGGAGCTCAAATATTCCCTTTCTTTTTAACGTGTATGTAAATTGCATTGCAAAGGTCTATGTAAACTGTTAACTCTAATGTATACGGGAGGAATGGTGTTTGGCTATGTTGCACACAAAACTCAATACAATTACCAATACAAACCCTGGTGGTTAGAGGGCAACAATATATTAAACAGTAATTTAAGACAGTAATAAACTACATTTAGTTAGCATGATTATGTGCTTTTAATGGCTGTACAATTCAATTACATGATTAATTGTATAAATATAATGTAGCAGTGTGATAGAAAATATCAACCTCATCTCACTTCCAGCCCGTTCCCATGGCAATATCCTAAAACGCTGGTCTAGTTACTTGAGATGACTTTTATTGTCATAAAGCCAAGCAGAAACTCCACAGCGTTATCTTGTTTACAATGTGATTGACTTGGAGCCAATGGGGGAGGGAGGGAGTCGTTCATAAGATAATCATGGAATAATATTTTGCACAGTTCCTAAGCAGAGGTAGGTAGGTCAAGATAACTTAATCGAGGACAAATGAAACACAGTGCTGTATAATTCATGACCAACTGGAAAGGTCAGGTTTCTTAATAGAATTTTGTAATTGCACATGGGAGAGCTAATCTAGCAGATTATTGATAAATGCACTCCTTCTGAATAGTAGGAGGAGACTAGATTACACGTTTTCATTGAATTGTAAAGTAGTGTACATAATGATAGTATAGAGTCAAGATTAACAATTGTATTTCTGGGTAAGAAAGTGGCACTTATTAAACCTTGAGGGGCATGTGGTACAACACAGTCAACAGCCACTCGTGCTTTCGCCTCCACAGGCCTGCTTTGAATCTCTGTCTCAGGTCAGGTCAAGTGAATTGAGTTTGTGACTCAGCTTGGCCCCCAGTGGATATCAGTCGACATCACAAACACTACCACACTGTTTGGCACAATTAACAGTCTGCTGAAGGGAGGCCCAGGACTGAATGGAGTTCAGATCAGGACTGAGGTGCACTCACTCTCTGAGCTGTAAGGGATTTTTCTCAGAATTTAAATGTTCTATCCTAAAAATGGCAAACCAGCAGCAGACACACGTTTCACAACATTCACAAGAGAGACTACACTACATTAAAAATAGTATGAACCAATGTTTTCAAATCCTATTAATGGCTTTATGAACATTATTACAGGTCTGCCTTTTACTGTGCTGAGAATCGCTTGGTTCTTCACTTGTTTTTTTCCTGTTACAATAACCCGGGAGATGAAAATAAAACACTACAGAGTGTTTGAACTGAAAAACATGAAGTAATAAGGTATCAGGGAGGAACAGCAAGTTTTTTTCTATAGCGTTGTCTTTTTGCCATATCTGCTTATTCCAAATTGAAGGATAAAATACAAGCAAATAAACCAAACATCTTCAAGTTGATTTTAAATCCTTGTTTAGCAATGTTTTTCAAAATAAATACATTATCCAAAGATCTATATGATCTATAATACCCCAGCTGTGTGTTCATAAGAAGCACTTGCACTGAATTCAGCAATAGCACACCAGATCAGAGAGACGAGACTCGAATTTCTTCTCAAAGGCTTCTTGCTGCTGTAACTAACTCAATTCCTCAATTATCTACTGAACTAGTTTCTTCAATCTGATCCTGTTATCCAAATGAAGGATCTAATCATGCAACAGCAGGGAATCAGATTACTCAGTTCAACCCTTCTTCTCATCGACACAATTTGTATGTCTTTGATGAATAGGAAATGCACTAATGAGAGATTAGTACGTGGGTAACAATTGTAATCAGTGATACTGCAGTCAGCTCAGTATTGTTTTTTGTTTTGGTCCAGATTCACAACGGGGTTGGGCAATTTCAGTTCATTTAACCATCACTTCAAACACTGAAGGTATGAATTATGTAAAAACGTAAGGGTTGATCTTACTAACCTATACCCCGTCAATAAGCCATCATCAACCTACCCGTGGGTACCCGGGATTACCTCTTAAACCAGATGGTGGTTGCCCCCCAAGAGGATTGGCCAGTGCTGTAAAATCTACCACAGAGCTTACAACAGAGTTTAATTATGGACTTTAACCACACACAACTGGCAATAGTTTCAGGAAAATGCTTACAGGTTTGAAGAGAGAGGAAGCTTTGTCTCGGCAGATAAAACTATCAAATTAAATAAACAAACTGAAAAGAATCTGATCATCAAGATACTGTTTGCTTTCTGACAGAGCAGAATGCGCAGAGGGCTGAGGAAGAATGTAGTGACTGGACACCAGGAATTACATGATTGCAGAACACATCAGCTTTAGATAACACAAATACATCCCACATAAGGTAAACAGCCACTTCAAGTTGCAATTCAGAGTCTGTGACTATAGGAAACATTACCAAGACCGGCATGACTTCAGTAATCTCCACTGTGTATTTTATGTTGGAAGTGAATGAAGTCAAATTAGATTTTCAGCTTACAATCAGTGAAAAGGCTTGTATTTCCCTTGTGATCTGTGAAACACATTCACCTGATATCCCACAAGCACGGTCTATTCGTAGTTTAATGATTGGCAATGTGAGAATTTTGTTTTATTGCACTACAACATTTGTCAACATTAAATATCTTGAAAAGTCTGATTTGAATTTTATTTCCTGCAACAAATGTATGTCATTGCTGAAGCTTTAAACATTCCCTGGGGCAATGTATAAAATATTTATTGGATTATGAGATTGAGCATTACAGCTAGACTCATTTTTCTTGGCATGGGATAATACAATTATCCTTTCAGTATTGAGTTTTGGTATTTGTGGTTTTGTTTTACGGCGCAGGTCTCACATGCCTTTGTGATTTTCTTCTGAATCCCTTATTAAAATGTCTGAGATGGTGTGGCAGGGCAGAAGCCCTGTTGCTGTAAATAGTGTGTGTGTGTGGGGGGTGGGGGGTAAGGTTGGCAGGGATGGGGTTAAATCTTCCCCTGACAACAATCACAGGTGTGGCCATTCTCCAGTTAGGTAACTGAGTGCTAATTGGGGAGTGGCTACATGGATAAAGGAGGCAGAAATGCTTTCTTTGTGGGAGGAGTTTGGGGAATGTTTACTATGTAGCGAGCGAGCGAGCGAGCGAAGAACGAGCGAGCGAAGAGCGAGCGAGCGAAGAGCGAGCGAGCGAGCGAGCGAGCGAGCGAGCGAGCGAGCGAGCGAGCGAGCGAGCGAGCGAGCGAGCGAGCGAGCGAGCGAGCGAACAAACAGACTGACTCACCTGGTCTATGGTACTGTGTGTTCTGTCTTCTTCTCCTTTCAAATGCCTGCTGCAGTTGTTACATTGTATAGGTCCCCCTCTGGAATTTGTACAGCACCCATGGTTTCCCTGGTTCTCTTTTTCCGTCCAGCCTGGGCATTTTTGAGACAGGAGCTCCAAGAAGCATGGAGTTGCCAAGTAGCCCCTCCAATCATAAACATCCACAGGCAAATAAACAATCACTAATATTTTAAATGTGTAATATTGTTCATTTAAATCGAATTGAATTATAATTGCAGTATCCAGTAATTAACTCATCATTTAGTGAAATAGCGCCATATATGCAAACAGTATACACCCGCTTTTAATTAACTCTTGTTTTTTGAAAGGACAATTGAAGGTCTCTTAAGCAGTGTCAAGCTTTTGTGTTTTTTTTTTCTCAGTGTTGTACATTACTGTTGAACTGTCAACTTTCACAAAATAGGAGTTAATTAAAAACCGGCGTAAATGCTTTGAAAATATTACAATGTTTTGACATCAGCCTACGTTTGATGCTATAGTATAGTACTTCATATCAGATTTCGAAATGTCACATTTTTCATTTTTTGTCAGTTTTTTGTAAAGCATATGGAAAACTACAAAGCAATATGTAATTCAATATATGAATGTAACATTATTCAGCAGGTTTCATTCGACTTAACAAGCAAAATTAGTTAATTCTATAGGGTGATGCAAAACTTTTAACCATAGCTGTATAGCTTGAGAGTTGTCGGAAAGTGCTGGTTCATAATAAAAAGGACTCACTTGTTAATTTTGTGGGATTAGGTGAAATAAGTGTCACATGACATGCTTCATTGGCATCTGAAAGAAAAAATAAATGACTCACTCACATTGTAGTAAAAAAAAAAATGAGACTCTCTGTATTGAACTACTGAGCACAACTAATATTTCAAATAAAACAATAGCTTCACTAAATGGACTTCCCTAATGGTAGATAAAGCAGCTGTTTATGTAGAACCCAATGTTATTGATAGTGCAAGCTGGCAATGTAACAGAACACAAACATTTTTTTAAACTAAAATGCTCCCATTTTTTTAAGAGTGATGGACTTCACATTAGTAATACTTTGTCTGATATAGGTAGATTTAAACAGCTAGTCTTGAACATTGGTTTACAGAAGTGTCCTAGTGCGAATTAAAAAAAAAAAACTCCTACGTTGGACTTTTTAAAAAAGATATAAAGTCCTACTTTTCTTTTTCCTTTTTTTAATTGGCACTAGGATGCTTCCGTAAAATCGCGTGTGTGAATAAGCTATACATTTTACTGCACAGAATTTGATATGACTCAAGCTGTCTCTCAAAAGAGCTGTACAGCAATCTGATGTGAATCAAGTTGCTAACACTGGAGAATGAAAAGGCAATGATAAGCTCTTTTGAGGTAGTATAAACTGACCTTGTCATCTCTCACCCCTGCAACGGGTATGTATTTTATAGCCACACATTCAGTAAAAGGAAGGACAAAGGGACAAGAAACTATGATTACGAACCAGCTTAAAGGGCAACTTGGTATTGGCTGTGAGATATCACAGTTATCGTTACAAATGGAATATTCTTGTTTAGATTCACTTCCTGTTCCAGTCATCACACGCTGGTGACATTTTAAAACTGAAGTTTAAAGCACCGGTGTGACCTCACTCGGGCTCTGTGACAGGGTACTCCACGCCCCTGTCTGGAGCTGATGTTTTGTGTTATTTTGTATTATTCTGTTGTGTTATTATTTAAATGTACTGTTTTGTGTTTATTTAAAAACACACTGCTTTATTGTTGCTATTGTCTGACAGCCTGGATGGGGTTAAAATGCCCCATCCAGATAAAATCATGAAAATGCGTGGTCAACAGCGAGTGCTTATTTGACTGACCAGCTGGTATTTGAGAAAGCCCGTGCGAATGTGGTCGAGTGATAAACTAGGTACTAGATAGCCAGTTAATCCCTTGACCCCATTATAAAACCAGCAGATTTGGCTCACTCCAGCTTGGTGTTCAGAGTGGAGAATGGGAGAGCGAAGGAGGTAGAACTTCAAAATAGACAATTGCTTCTTGTGCTGGCTTTAAAACCAGCATGTTACTTGTTTATTCACTGTTCGGATGGTTTGTCTGTCTGTTTTAGCCCCCGTGCCGTTTTGTTTTGTGAAAATAAACATTTTATTTTATTATTAAACATGTGCTTCCATATCCCAATACTGTGTGTCTCCTTCCTGGTCTGACGTCACTCGCAAGCCATCTTGCCACAGGCTCTCAAACATGTATTACAAACTACTTCTTTAAGAAGCCTAAACATGCTGACCAAGACGACAGCAATAGTGCATCGACTACATGGACACAAACACAAACAAAGCTGGAGAAAGACACGTTGTGGAAATACTTCTATAGAAATTAGATAAATGCAATACCTATTATATGTCTTCCTAGAAGTTCAGTATACAAATAAAATGTGAGTCTCATATAATAATTCGTTTTAAGAAAATCTATATCTTAGTAGCATTCTGGTACCTTCAGATTTAGGATTTAGTCACTGCCCCCGTGTGGATGTAAGACATAACACATTTGTTCCATGTTGTTTCTTACTGATGTATTTCTCACACCCACTAGGGGCAAAGTGTTCTCTATGGGATTTAAGCACCAAAGTAACTATTCTGTAACAAAGAAATGTACTGCAACACAGGAAAACCATATTGAGCCAAAGGGCTGGGTTTGCATCTTTAGGTAACTAACAGTCTGTCTCTATCATTCTTTAGGCTCCCATGATTCCTTTAGCTTCTACATAGATGAAGCCTCTCCAGTTGGACCGGAGCAGCCAGAGACTGTCCAGAACTTTGTCTCAGTCTTCGGAACAGTGGCCAAAAAGTTGATGAGGAAATGGTTGGCCACCCAGACCATGAACTTCTCCCACCAGCTGGAAGCTGGGATTCGATTTTTCGACCTGCGTATCTCAACCAAGCCCAGAGACCCCGACAACGAGCTCTACTTTGCTCACGGCTTGTTCAGTGCCAAGGTCAACGAAGGTCTGGAGCAGATCAACACCTTTTTGACCTCCCATTCCAGGGAAGTGGTCTTCTTGGATTTCAACCACTTCTACGGCATGCAGAACTCCCACCACGAGAAGCTGGTCCACATGCTCCAGGATATCTTCGGGAACAAGCTCTCCCCAGCCATCTTTGCCCAGGAGGTGAGCCTCAAGTACCTGTGGGAAAAAGAGTACCAGGTCCTGGTATTCTATCACAACCCTGCCGCTTTGGAGGTGCCTTTCCTTTGGCCTGGCCAGATGATGCCATCTCCATGGGCCAACACCACTGACCCAGACAAGCTGATCCAGTTCCTGCAGTCCGCTATCACAGAAAGGCGTAAGAAAGGGACCTTCTTTGTGTCACAGGTGGTGCTCACTCCGAAAGCCAGCACAGTCATGAAGGGGTAACCAGTGGCCTGAGGGAAACTATTACTGAAAGGTGAGTGAATCTGGCTGTCAGGAATTCAGTTTAAAGATAGCTCCAAGTCCTGCAGTGCATCCAGTGACAGCTAGCAAGGTACTGAAGATGCAATAAGCAGAGCATTTGCTGCAGCATTTCGTTCTTGTACATGTTTTGGCTGCCATGGAATGTCCCTATTATGACCACCAGTTGTTTTCTCATTCATATTAATTGCAGTATTGAACATAAGTAGAATATTGTAAAATTGCTGGTTGTTTTTTTTTTTTTTGTAAGCATAATGGAAGAACTTGTTTTGAGAGGGGGTATATGGGTGCAGTGTTAATACTGTTGTCATTTGGTATTATTTTAGTCCCAGTTCGAGATCTGCAGTAGAATGCTTTCCCTGTACATCACTGTGAAGTCACTGATTTTCAGACAAACTATTTATAGCATGCCCTCTGTTGCCAATGAAGATTACCTCTAACAAATGTTGCACCTGGAATCTTACCTCATCTGTGACTTACCTAGACAAGACGTATGTCCTCAACGAGAAGCTCAGTTGAGGACATGATAAACACCCTGGAGCACAGAGCTGATCTTTCATAACCTGGGATTCTTGAGAACCGAAATAGTGTACAAGGGATATGCATTGACTGGTATTGAATGAGCACACAGGCTTGGGGAAACAGATCATCCTAACAGAAGCCTTGGTAAGCTAGGAGTTGCTGTGAGAATGGACTTGCTGTTTGGGGTTTTTGGGTGGGGGAGGGGTATTCTGGCTGGAGAAGATACTTTTCCAAGAGCACAGTACTCAAATAATTTAAAGGTCTTCTGTATCTGGCCTTTTCACATCTCTTTGATCCATCCATTGCATTTTGCTTGTGTACTGGAGTGCAGAAACTTGTACTTTCAATGTTAGAGATCTGCTTGCCAAATACTTCTGTTATCTGATTTCCACAAGATCTGATATCAACCAAAATATGCATGAGGTTTCCTAATTGATGTTCATTAAATCTGTATAGGATTTATTAAATACTCTTTAAAAAATAAAATTCCATGTGATTGTATTTATCTAACCAGGATGAAACCCTTGAGATCAACTGATGTTTTTCTTTTCTTTTTTTTTAATTTAGATGTTTTCATAAAGGTGGAGACAATTGTTTTAACCTAATCAAAGTTAAATTAATGTGGAATATATCAGAAGAAAATGAAGGGTGTATTTAGAAAAATGTATAAATGCTGAAGAAAAAACATTGAATCAGACTCTGCCTGTCATTAGAAGATTTTAGCTTTTTTTCCACAGTCACTTCAAATATTTGGAAATTGAGAGTTTTACAAACTTGCCCCCAGAAACCCATTTTAGCCTTCTTCAGTTCCTTGTGTAATATCAGACCACACATAACTTTTCTCTTTTAGCAAAACAGGACAGGAATGCATGCATGTTCGTCTTGCTGTTGGCACAATCGTGTTGCCATTTACCAGCCTAGTTTCGCTGCATCTTCACTGCCAAACATGTAATTTCATTAGCCCTTGCATTACAGACAAGTTTCTTTTAGCTCTACTCCCCTAGAAATGTCATTGCCTGGGATAGGATGGATTTCTCACGTACATTCTACAAATCCTAATCTCTCTTTCATTGACAGTAATCGTGGTCATGATGAGACCTATGAAACCCATTACAGTACCTCAGCATTTGCTGATGTAACTCTTGAGTACCGATGCCACATGTCTCTCGTAGGTACAGTGCATAAGAAGATCACAGCGCAGGTTATTGGCTGTTGGGTGAGAGGGAACAAGAGCCATGTCCACCCACCTTAGATAACACGATTTATGAGCTGTGCATCTCTTTAGAGAGCAGATACAAAAAACCCACATCATCCTGCTTGATTGCTAAATTAGTTGGGGTAATGATATTATGAGTCACTTTTCAGTGGGTTGCTGTCAAATACCTGTCAATGTGTTTGCCTTTCCACTGCTCTAACCTGCAGGCTAGACTAGCACAGAGAAGGAAATTCATGTTAATGTAAACCAATAGAAAACTGAGGTGGACTGTAAAATAATATGATGTGAAGTCTATGTCGGTACACCGCCACTCCAGGCTATTTTAATTAGGGTGTAAAAAACTCATATAGTGTTAGTTTGCAAACTTTCAAACTAGAGAAATGTAGTTTGACTCTAAAATCTATCTATCTATCTATCTACCTAACATGTTTTAGTGTATATATATATATATATATATATATATATATATATATATATATATATATATATATATATATATATATATACACACACTAATGTACAGCAACACATAACTGAAGTTGTCGCCTTAATATTAATATTGATAATTTAAACAGCACAATACCGTTTTACTGTAATTTTGAGTTTCTTATTTTGTCACAGGGCTCTTCCAGGAATGATGCAGTGGGTGCGTGCATGAAGCCGGGGAAAGTGGTATCAACATCATCACAGCAGACTTCGTGGAGCTGGGGATTTTATCAGTCGGTCATTATGCTGAACCGCCTACTCGAAGAAGGAGGAGAAAATGCAACTTGATTTAGGGCCTGAGCTGCCTGATGAGGGAGATTTTACTTGTATTCTGTGGAGCATTCTGGAGCGTTCAGAGGTTCTGGAATCTTTGGGGCTACTAGAACTAGGGGTGGGAGGGAGGGAGGGGTGGGGGGACATGTTTTTAGTGAGTAATAAAATGATTGCCTAGACTAGAGTGTAAAAAGGCGGCTGCTTTTCTTTGTTTCTGTTGGGGATAAAGGGAAAGAGAGTTGCTGTGCTTTTTCTCATCTATAGCATTAGTAACTGATAAAACATTGCACACACATACACATGCCTAAATATGAGACTTATTTTGAGCTATTTAGATCTAAAGCGAGACCTTTCTGGCAGAAAAAACTTGAGCCACTGTTTGAGTTCAAGTAAACGAAAACCAAGCCGGTACATATTGCAAAACAAAATAAGTGTCAGGGCTGAGACATATATTATTTTGTTTTTATTGATGGATAGTGACTTAATATGCTTTCTTTTTAAAGGAGGGTTACATCTGATAAGGGCTTGGCCAAGTGTTGACTTGGCAGTCTTGGATTATCTGACATTTTTGAAAATCAGAGGCTATTTCTAAAGATTGTGGATAAAGGCAGGGATTAGTTGTGAATTTTCGAACATTCTGTGAACTGTGTGCATTATGTAACTGGTTATCATGTCGACAAAAAATTGTGTTAACCATCCTGACATATTTATCACTGACCATCTGCTGCTTATTTTTGGCTTGCAAATGATTGAAATTCCTACCATCATGTCTGTTTGTTTATTAGTATTATTGGTAATGCAAACGATGAGCACTAGATCTCACTGGACTTTATTAATGTATGTAAATGATAACTGCAAATTAAAAATAAAACTTAAAAGTACTGTTTGCTATAGGATAAGTAATTCCAAATGCATAGAAAAATGGTGTATATATTTTATAGTGGAATTTACCCCTTTTACCCCTTCTGTATGCTGTGTGTATTACTGTCCGAAGAATGTCCTTTAAAATGTTTAAAATAAAGCCCAGCATTAAACAATCAACTACATGTATATGAACAAATCTACCTGGGGCTGAATGAAATCAAAGTTTATGGATCGTCACACCTACACTTTAGAATGCTTAAGGCACCGCCACCATTTTGATTTAATACAGGCCCTGGTCTGTAAATGTAAATTTAAAACAGTGTGATTGTTTGTGACTGTCGGGCAAAGTGCTGCATAAACCGCTTATTTAGATTGAGCTCCACAGTAATCAGGTGCTGACACCAAGGCGAGGGTCATTGGCATGGATTAGGCTCACTTACCAATCCAAGTGAAACCACTGAAAGAGCAGCTGCTTGGATTTGTGTTCAGACACAACTTCAAGCAGCTGTTACTGAATTAGACCAATCAGCCCTAATGTGCATAGTCTCACCTGTGGATAGCTCACTCCAAACAATAGAGTAATCGGCCTGCGCAGCTCTAATCAGACACTGTTAATAGCAGATTCACTTTCCCTTAATCATGCGCGATCATCGCATGTTGAAAATGTGATTGTCGACTGCAGCCATTGTATTTCTTTACACACTTCCCAGTTACACTTTATGAAAAATAATGGCTCCCCATTTACATTTGTATGTTCCCTTTATTGAATTTAATAATACGTGCCCCTCAACCCCTGTTATCATTTTAATTTAAAAAAAAAGTACATACTGTATATTTGTTATATTCAGTGTCAGGACTTGTTTTATGTTATAAACGTGCAGCTGGCATTAAATGAGAAAATCAGACATCTTAATTATAAAATTATGCAGCGTGTACATATTACTAATTACCATATAATTGATGTAAAAGGCAGACTGGGCAGTTGATATTTCCTTAAAATTGGGTAGGATAATACATAGAACATGTATATTTTCTGAGTGGTTTTATAACCCTATACCAGTTTATAAACACATTGAATTAACTGACACTTAAGGGGTACTATTATTGCTTGTATTTGGTGACACAGTGGCAAGAATAATGCAGGAAAGGTATTTTAAGATATTACATTCCTAAAACAACTATGACCTCAAGGGTTTGAAAGAAATACTCCCCTAAATTCAGACTGTACGTGCTGGGCGTTGCATTGATGGACCCACAACCCCTGTAACAGGTCTTGCCTGGGAGATGGCCACCTATTCTGCATGCTGGTATTCATCTGTTCCCAAGTCATCATTCATTAGTCATTCATTTGACATCTGACAAGCTTTAAAGAGGCAGCACCGATTGCACCAATGGAGTTAGAAGCGGCATCACACCACTGCAGAATGTATTAAATCCCATTTCATTCACTTAATTGTGTCTCCTTTATTGAATATCCTGGAAATAAAATGTGTATTAATTTAGAATTGAAGTCTTGAACACATAGTTTGAATAGTTTTTGTTTCCACAAAATGTTTATGTTGATAAATGTTTATGCTTTCTTGGGTAATTTTGCAGTTACTTTGCCTTCTACTGTATCTCTGAGTATCCTTCTTTAAACTGGCTAAAGGGCAGCACATCACTTTACATCAACACAAACATATTGCACCCTGAGAGCCAGGCTGGGGCACTGGGGCAGTGTGCATCATGGAGTGCAGCAGTGTTGCTGTTGGCCATATTAATCAGCACCATCATGCTAAACCATTAAGATATTGGTTATTAGAGAATGTAGCACATTTGGGTGATTCACTGCGTTTTTATTGCAAACCTCATCATTTCATTGTGACTATTAGTTTGTGTGCTGTTAATTTGTAATACTTCATTATATTTTACACATTTCATTAAGTAATATGAAAAGCCTTCATAGTCTAAACAAAAATGTGTATAAAAGGGCACCTATTGCATGTGCTGTTAAATATTCAACAATATCATAACAATATATTTTACAGTACGCAATAAATGAAAAGCCTCACAACTTTCATCAGGACATTTAGTTTCGGTACTAACTTATAATAGTTGACCTCTGGTCCTAGTTAATAAATTTGTTAACTCTTACCTCTGTCCTTTCTGGAGGTTCGCCTGTCTTTACTTCTTTCCTGACGAGGTTATCTTGAAGATGGTAATATCCTCTTATAAGGGTTATATTGTTTGAATTGGACTCCTCTTGGACTCCATACTGATTGTGCAGCCTATTTAAAAGGAGTGCTAATGCAAATGATCTCTTACCTTTAATTAACATAAACAGCATCACTGGGTCTTCGTTTTCTTGAGTAGAAGATCTTTTGCTTCTTTGTTTGTTTTTCCCCACTTCATCCCATCAGATTCTATAATGGGGCCCCACCTTCACCCCAAATAAATGTGCTTCTATTAAAAAGCTTTTCATAATCATATAGTAGCCCTTCGCTAAACAGGATATGTTTGTCCGACATTAGGAGGTGTCGGGTTTAAAAAAGTACAATAAAATCGCACATACATACATTTATAGTGCATAAATGTATTAATTATTGTGCTGAAATAACACTAATGTGCTTTGGGTAGGCTACGTTACATTATGAACAAATATATAAATCTGTACAGTGCGCATATACAGCATACAGTACAGCAGTAAAATCTAATGAACACCAAGCGCACTTTCTTTTACTTTAGCCTATAGGCTACCAGTAGCACAAAATAAATCATGCTGCTGCATTGTACATGCATTGAATGCAAATAAAAGATTATCTTAAATTGAAACTAAATGATTTTAGCAATTTTTTTTTATTATTAACTTGGCAGCCTAAACAATTAACACAAAATAGAGGACAGTCAATTCTTGCTAATACGAATTTCAAGGGACCAGCAGCAAATACCACTAATTTGTGTTAGTAGCCTATAAGACAAATGTATACTGTCTGTTTTTATTTAAGTTAGTCAGGGGCAGTGCCAAATTGTGCACAATTACAAACCACCTGCACATTAATAGAATAGGTGTGTTTCCTATTCTTATACAGATGTTCATAATGAGTTCAAGGGGTTAGCGACACATGTATGCAGTCTATTGCTCCCAACACATTCAGGAAACCAGAAATATCATAGAAATGTGTTTTCAAGGCTTCTAAGTACACCCTGCTTTTAGTGAAAATAGGTATTTAGTGTTAAGCCTCAAAAATGCATTGAGCACAACTGGCAGCATGAGAAAAGCGGACTGAGAAATGCCAGCAACAATTGCGACTGTTTAAAACATGCTTTCAAAAGTTCTTAACAAATTGATGCAATTCTAAGTGTCGCAATTGTCTGCAGCTTTCGAACATATTATTATAATATTTGAGATCCCTGATTTTTGCACTATCTCCGCCCCTTTTTGTGAATATATGCAGGAAAGCCCATAATTACATATTCATCTACGCTTGAACCGCAAACAGAAACTGCTGCTGCAAAGCATTCCCTGAAAAGTCACAAATAGCACTGCGGTTGTTTAGTACATTTCACCCAAGACTCCCCACTCGTTCGTAACTGGTTTGCGATCATTGCGACAGGCACAACACTTCAGTAAACCTACCCCTATGTGTATCTACGAAAACATGTACTAATTCAAAATCTGTGCAAGTAATGTGTTTGAGTGCTTTTCTTTTCTGTGATGATGTTTATATAGTGCTGAAGTATGTTGTGTGTAAATATCAGCAAAATAAAGACGTGTTTTAAGAAAAAAAAAGAAACAATTAAGTTCAGTGTATATTACAAAACCCTGTAAACTGTGAACAATTAAATAAGTCTGATTACTGGTACATAACACCCCCCCCCCAGAGTAGAGTTAAATGATGGTTCAGAGATACTATCAGTATAATGTTTTGTATTCCTTTGTCACTTTTCCCTTCAAAACAGTGCACAGAGCGTTGTTCTCAAGCTAAATAATAGTTCAGTCACTTTGTGGGCTCTTTATAAATGCCACCTATCTATAACATGGCATTGTAATCCAGTAGTCTGTTAGCATGGGCTTTATTTCAAGAGTATGGCAGTATGTCAAAATGTAGCCAAGTCCCCAAACTGGGCCTCAGCTTCATATATGAATGGTGTCATGTATTATATCATGTCATTATGGATTGAAAAAAGGTATATTGAATAGACCCACCTGTAAATACCAGTATTACTATAACAGAAGGATCCACCTATGACCCATGCCTAAATGCATCAGGTAGATAAAGGTTAATTTCCTAATATAGTAAAAAAATAATATGCATCTGCAGTGATAATCTTCTGGGTGTAAAGAGGCAAGTGGCTTGGCATGGCTTGGTTGTGTAGAATTGCTGCGGTGAGGAACATGGCAACATGCATTTGGATTCTGTTTGGCTGATATACTGTATAGCTTAAGGGAAAAGCAGGGAATCTTGAAACTGTGGCTATTGATCTCCCATTATCTTAGTTTGAGATGGACCTGTTAAGAGTGGGGAATAGAATGAAATATGGCTGTTAACCAGATTCACACTTTAACTTTAGACTGCTTAAAATATATTAGGGGCATTTGTTTTCATGTGATGGGTAATCTATTGGAGCTGAAGCTGTTTTACAGTTTAATCGTTTATCCAGAGATTTGCTCTCCCAGCTATTAACATGTTTTCCATTTTATGTGCAGAAGGGCAGAAGTGTCCTCTTCCAACACATCCTCCTTTTTAAAGCTCTTGGTTAAATGACAATATTAGCAAGTGTTACATGTGGAGTGAGATTTCTGCATGCTGTTGCTACTACATGTTGTAATGCTAAATTTCAATCAATCTCAAAGCAAATAAAGACTGCTCCAATGTAATACAGAAGTCAGTAATATGTTATTGAAATACCATGACTTAATAAACAGCAAGGACAGTATATCCCTCCCCCTTTACAAAATGATGTAGTTACTGTGCTCAATTTCAGATGTATTACAGAAGGTAAACTCAGTGCCCTGTACTTCAGCTTATGGTGCTGAAGAAACAGCTCCTCATACGAAAATGCCAAACATAAAAACATATAGGCAAGCAACAGTGGCATCTCAAAGTCATATGGACACCTCAGGATATATTCAAAAGTCTGAAATGTAATTTGATTGTAACGATTAAATAAAAGTGCATGTGTTGATTCACTCTTTGATAAAGGGGTTACATCACCAATGCCTAATACAACAGTGTACACTAGGTTTTAGAATGTATTTCAAAGCTGTAATGCAGTGCATAGGCCTATAAACAGTAGCTAAATACAGTCTGTGCTGAAGTACCAAGAAGAACATGGAGGACATTAGATTTTTCATGCAACATGTAAACCTCACCACAACCATTAGCTTTGCTTTTTTGGAGTGGAAGTTTTAATAAAAATAAAATGCTCAAATGAAAAATACATCTGTTAAAACAGTTATAATTCTTGACTGGCCCGAGCCAGATTCTTTATTTTATTCATGTAAAATTGTATTCTGCTTAAAAGCAATTCAATTTCTGTTTAATTCTTTGATTTAAAAAAAAAGGTTTGCTGTCTTGTCTTGCTAGTCATTAATCGACTCTAAAAGGCAACTGCTTCCCGTTTGTGACTAAGCTGAAAAGGTTATCGTAGGAATTAATTAACAGACTGTCTTTTCCAATCAATGGTGTTTCATGTCAAGACCTGCACATTAAATTAAAGCTTGCTGGCTGTGTATTTGGTCACAAAGCAACTAGAAACAGTAAAGGTCAGTTTTTTTTTCTTTCTTAGCAATAAGTCTGCTTCAGATATATATTTTAAGAGTGTGTTTATATTTAAAGAATGTGTATTGAGTGTAAAAACAACAAGTGAAATAAAGACTTTGTGTCTGTGTGTACAGTATGCGTGTCTTACTTTCATTCAGTATGAGCAATAAAAACAGCCTCAGGTAAAAATAAAATAAAAGACACAAAATAAAATGATTTGCCCATTATTGTCAGGTACGCTACTCTTTTGTTTTCTAGGTCATTTTACCTTAGCAGTGTCTTCGGGGGTGAAAGAATGTTACTGCTTACAAAGCATATGGGTAATGATAGGAAAGCAAGCATTGAAGGGGTGGAGACATTTTCACTCTCCAGGCGAAATGACCAAAGACTACCTGAAAGTAATGCTTGCAAACAGAAATTACTTTTTACTATCAGACATCATTCTTTTAAAATAAAAATACATTCCTATCTACTTAAATTCCTTATATATCCTACAGGCTTGATTTAAGAATCTCGTTTTAAAGGTCATTATTGCAATATATTTAGCAAAAGAATGCCAGCTGGTTCTGATTATCAATTATTTTTGCTCCCTCGAGGGCACTCTGTTATCCAGTCCACTGAGAAATACGTCTGCATGTTTTAAGTGCCAGCCTGGCCAATGCAGTAGGCATAATGATCACTCTGTATCCCTGGAGGAGGGGCAGCACACCCAAGCTGTGCCTTAACAGAGTCTCTGGATGAGCTGCATATTCAGTCTATCGTATCCCTGCCACAGGTTCTATTATCAGACAGAGGCGAATGTGGAATCCTTAACAGCGATTGGTGGGTTTCCAATTATTAAAATAGCCCCCCTAATTTAAAGTGACATAAAGTACACTGAAGGGTAAACGATGGAGGTACTGCAAGAGGGGAACAATGGAGCAGATCTAGGATTTCAATTTGCTTTTTAGCTGAAAGCAACCATTTGAGGAAATGATGATAATGGGACTCTAGAGTAAGGGAAGGTATAAATAAGGTTGAAAAAGTAAGCTAAAATGGATGGCCCTTTACACATAATGACACATATGACTAAAATGTTGCTGCATGAAATAGTATAATACTGCAGATGACCCTTAGATGAAAGACAGCTGTTGTATTTATCCTTCCACAGTAGAAATTACCACTCCTTTCTTTAGGGTCCCATATTAATCTACTGGATATTGCCTGCATGAGGTTGCAGGTGTCAGAATTAAACCAGTAAATCAACAGCTAATCTAGCATTTATTGGCACCCGTGGCATAATTGTCCAATTAGAGGTAACCGGTCCCATTTCAGACATTTTAAATGTGTGTTCAGGGACAGCCAGCAAAGACATCATTTGCTATTAGTTTGAAGAAGACAAAAATAGCAGAATGCCATTGTCAGTTTTGTCATGTATTCACCTTAGCAACCAGACTCAGCTGTCTGGATTGCTTTACTGACCATGGCAATCGCACAACATTGAAGATAAGGAAATACACAGAGGTAATTACACTTGTTGAAAGGTTGTCAACACACTGAATACAGTAATGCTGCTTTATAGTTTCCAGTTTCCACAATGAAGGGAAAAGTATAGCACTGAACTTCACAGATGTGAATTTCAATACATGACTGTTTCTATTTCTGTTGAGTTTTTAAATTACACTGCTTAACGGTGTTGAATTTCAAGGTTAAGGAATAAAAGCATATTATTTGTGGCTTACAGAAGAAATGGACTCCACACTTCTTCAATGTGAGGCAGGCCCTCTCCTAGGAAATTTGCACTTAAACCTCCACACATTTATTATTAAGCAATTATACCACAGGAACCTTTACCATGACACCATGCACCTTCACTCAACAGCAATGCAGTGGGACACAAATCAAATACAATGGTTCTGCACTAAGTGGCAATTACAGCATCAATGTAGCTTCAGTGGTATTACTCACTGATAGAATGGGGCCACAGGGGTAAGATTTACATTTTGTGGAGTTGTACCAAGGTAATAAAATTAAAACATCTGACTATGCATGCAAGTCTCTTGAGTGTATTTGTGTCTGTAAAAGTGTGTAAAGTCGTGGTTTAGATATATTGAACAGACCCCTGTTAATGATATCATTTCATTAGGGTTATAAACTGGTGTAGCATTACAGTAGTGATCTTGACCCAATGAGTCTTAGTCTAAAAATGAAAAGTAATTTTAATTGAGGAGAAAAGTATCAAAGCTCCTCTGCAATACAAAGTGACATCAGTATTTTTATCTCAGTAGGTGGTGCTGTTTGCCTTTAGTAAATGTTACCGCAACCTAAGTCAGAACTGATCAATCTGAAATCCATATACTCACCGTATTAACAGTGTCTTGAACTCCAAGAAGAAAAATCCCCTATTATATATAGCTGTAGTGTTTCTCAGGGTGATAGAAACTTCCTTTCTGACCCAAGACTGAGCAGGGCTACTGGTTTCAACTACAGTGCCAACATAAACTATATGCACAGCAATATCACTTTTAGCATTTGTTTTACACATTTCAATGCATAATATACTCTGATATGAAATGGTTGAGATGTCATACAATCACTGACTGCATTGCTTGTGATTCTGAAAACATTTTAGACCCTGCCGTCGCTGGTCTTGGGCTGCGCAATAGTGCATTGCTACCCAGAACCAACCTGAGACATATTTGTGTGATAATATATTCTGACCCATACTATATATATATTTATTACATGATGATCCAGCAAATCTCCTGCAGCTAGCATTCGTACTGGTACATGGACAGTGATGCTGATGCTTGCAATATGCTTGCAAATGTATTATCAATGACATTTTAAATAAAGGAAGACATTACTGTACCTCACTTTATCAAAACAACATAAAATAATCTATTCCCACCATTCCCACAAAAATCTGTCACACTTTTTGACATCCAATTTCTCTCAAATCTACATCAGATATTAAAAGATCATGATAGCTCTGTATTGCCCTCTACTGGTTGAAAACACCCTATTAAAAATAATAATAATATTATTCCGTCAATTTTTCGGAGTATATTTTACATGTATTAAAATAGGGATAAAATTGATTAAAAAAAAAAAAAAAATCGTGGGAGAAAAAAACTCAGTATACACACTTTATATGTGGAATATGATGCGTAGTAGTTCTGCTTTCTGATTATGTTTAATGTCCCTGGCATGTATGATGAAGCAGAATCTGTCGAAGCCACGTTTTGACCAGGTACTGACGCCGGCCCTGGCTATTATTTTGCTATTTGTTTAGTTGCTGTGATGTGATAGATATTATAAGCTAAGCACTTTTATTGACAAGTTCCCAAAACACGTCATAAATACTTGAACATAATTATTAGTAAAACTTAACTTTCTCTTTTGCTTTTTGTAACACAACAGCTCCTATTGTTAACTTTGAATTTCAACAAATGCAAATTATCGCAATAACTTGGGAGGGCTAGTTGCTATGACTTTTTAGGCAGTTACATTAATGTCAGGCTAGTCGCTGCACTTTCGATGTCCCGAAGCAGGAACATTTTCCTTTAAGCCTTTTAACTTCTCACAGAAACTGCCATTTGGGGTCCCCTGGCGAGCTTGGCAGGGGCATCCGCCACTGTGAACCCCCGCCCCAAATGACGCCCGTGGTGCAGACTATTTTGAATTATTTATAATAACAGAAAGCGAATACGTGTGTTTCTGACGAGATCCCCAAATACAGTCTTTTTTTAAAATTCCGTGCATCGAAAGACTTGTTATTAAATGTTTTAAGAATTATTATTCAGAATTCTATCCTTAAACAGTTTGTCAGTCCCAAACAATTGTGTCATAAATTATATATTAAATAAACGGAAAATAAACATTACCACAATTGTTAATCAGATTATTCTGCCTTTAGTTTTATTGCAACTGTGGTGCCTTTCAGTACAGCAAAATTGTTAACCAGTACTTGCGCTGAAACCTCCAGACAGAAGGGTACAGTTTAAAACAAGGTTGAAAACCACTGATATAGACCATCTGTTTTCTGTTTATAAAATGACCAATCAAGGTCATGGAGCAAGAGATCCTCCTGGGGATTTTAATAGTGTTTTGAAAAGGGTAGAAGAGTATCTGCCAAAAATTTTATTATAATGCAATGTTTTTAAAAGATGAATATAAAATACATTTACTGGCATTTTATATTTAAAATAACCTAACCCAATGATGAAAAGTTCACATTATTTAGAGCCAGAAATAAAACAAATTAAATGCTAATGCTTTATAGTTAGTACCCCTCTTTAAGCAATTATTGTTATTGAAGTTAGGATACCAGTATCTAAGCTTACTGTATGACTTCATGTACACTAGAACGGTTTGGGCAGGTCTACACTTACCAGAAAGCATTGGGGTATGATTTGAAAAGAACTTTTCCAAACTATCCTGCACATGGACATGATACAGTAACCCTACCAATACCCAAACAGCTGTCTAGTATTCAATCTCTTATTCTAACCTTCCAAACCATAGCAGCCAACAACAAAGGCATCACAACTGATTACAAAATCCCATTCCCAAAATAAGTACTTGTTTTGCAGCTTCATGTCTTCATGAGGATATTAACAGCTTGAACAATCCTATAATATTATCTTTAATCCATTATTGTGGTGTAGTTACATCTGTTCATAAAATCCAGTTCAGTTTTGACAGATGGGAGTTCAAACAAGCCTTCCTCTTTGACGTATTGCTATTGGCTTAGGACACATAATTTAGTGTTATCAACATAAATGTTATTTTTACAAAGACAAGTTCCAGAAACCTGATGAAAAACATTTTCTAGATAACATTTACATATTCTCAACCCCTGGACGACCCTGGTGTCTGGAATTGTTCAAATGTCACTTCTCGTAAATGAGATGAATTTGCTTCATATTATTACAGTTGCCAATAAACTGAAGAGTGCCCTTTTACCAGAGTTACAGAACTTTGTGAAAATGAAATAATACACAACGCGGTGCATGTGGTGTCAAGGGTTGACAAGCTTGTGCAATAAATGTCAGCAAGCGGCAGACTCCCTCTCCAGTCGTTTCAGAAGGTGCTGCAGTGACTCAGCCGTTTCAGAAGGTGCTGCAGTGACTAAGAGTCGTTTCAGAAGGTGCTGCCGTGACTCTGAGCCGTTTCAGAAGGTGCTGCAGTGACTCAACCGTTTCAGAAGGTGCTGCAGTGACTCAGAGCCGTTTCAGAAGGTGCTGCCGTGACTCTGAGCTGTTTCAGAAGGTGCTGCAGTGACTAAGAGCCATTTCAGAAGGTGCTGCAGTGACTCAGAGCCGTTTCAGAAGGTGCTGCCGTGACTCTGAGCTGTTTCAGAAGGTGCTGCAGTGACTAAGAGCCATTTCAGAAGGTGTTGCAGTGACTCAGAGCCGTTTCAGAAGGTGCTGCAGTGACTAAGAGTCGTTTCTTCACAATGAAGGTCAGATTGTTTTATTGTTCTCTGTTCTGGCCTCCAGCAAAATGTTCACAGGCTATCATCCAGGTCATATGTGAGATTACCAGCTTGTATTCTGAAATGGATCCAGCTGTTGTCAGTCTGTTCAGAATCATTTTTTTTGTTGTTGCTCCAGTGCAAAATGTCTCCATGTCTTTTCACAAATCCAGAAAGAAATAACAATTGCATTATTTGGTGTATTCACTGTATTGTGTTATTACAAGTGTAATACATTTAATGGTGTCTCTCTTGTCTCTTAGCAAAAACTAGGGCATTGTACAATGGAGCAAAATCTTCTGTGATGTGATTCAGAGCAACAGTTGGGATTTGATATTAAGACATGTCTTTGGAAATGCTAAGAGCAGAGAGTAGCTGTTTAAGTTTTTTTCTACATTATTTCATGCAATTTTGGTTTGAGTTGGATAATAAAAACAAGGTGTTTATCATGAATATTCTATAGAGCACGGAATATCAGATGTAAATAGTCAGATAAAACCAAATATTTTCAAAGTTCAAATACATATGAATATCAGTATCCTCGAACATCAATATTGAAACCTGCCATTGTAGAACCAAACTAAACCAAGTCAGTGAAATACTGTATATAAAAAAAATCAAAGCTTAAATACCATCTGTGAATCCCATCACAGAAGATTTTTTCTTGTACAATGCCCATTGAATGTCCTGTAATACCAAGTGTTTTGTTGTTTTTTTTTTTAATACAAATTAACTTGAGAGCATAGCCATATATATCTTAGACAGATCTTCACATTAAGCTGTAGTCAAAGTTAACCTGACCCCTCCAGGGGATTAAAGCATGTGTGGCACAAAAACGAATCAAATCCTCATCCTGCACAGCATGCATTATTATTATTATTATTATTATTATTAGTAGTAGTAGTAGTAGTAGTAGTAGTAGTATTACTATATTTAGTACAATTCTATCAGGTGTCAATTGTTAAACAATTCAAAAGGGGTAAAACTTAAACAAATTTCAGGTTTACCTGTACCTTGCTTTCTGTGTTTATCTTTTGCAGGTAGTGGTGACATTAGTTCTGTATGGCCTTGCTGGACTTCTCCATCTTATTTATGAAGTTGGGTAAGTTTTTTTGTTTTTTTTTAAAGGCACTTCAAAGGTTTGGGATGATGATTGATTAGGTGTGTACAAGAATTCACAGCCATTGCTACAGTATGCCTGAGTGTACATTTACTCTATAGGAGATGCTATAGGAAATGTTTATTTAATTAAGATCTGATAATGATGTGTCATCCATAAGACTGTTGCATTAAAATGAATTTAAAAGGCTGTAGGCTTACTTGTACAATTACAGAATTGTAGATATTGAGAGTGTTCTGCAGTGTGGTTACAGAGGACGGCACATCTGGCTAGATTTAAATGTACTAGCAGGACTTACATGGGGTACACAGACTTTGGTGTATTTTGAAACACTAGCTTGTTTATTTACAGCTGTGTAAGTCCTGTGAATTGCCAGTGGACTTCATACAGTGACTGGTCAGAATGTGATGGTTGCACAAAGACTCAGGTAAGGTAACAAAGCTTAAATATTGACAACAAATATTAGTAATTCAAGCAATGGAACCCTGATGGAATTACTATCTCTAATAATAATAATAATAATAATAATAATAATAATAATAATAATAATAATAATAATAATGTTGTGATTAGAAACTGGAAAACAGTGCCTGTTGCTATTTTAGTCATAGAAGTCTTTAAATTACATGTTTAAGCTTTTCTTCAGTTTGAATATTTGTAAAGCCAGATACTGCAACTGAACCTGCTGTGTGGAGCTTTATGATTGGTGAATGGAAGTTTAGAGGTTAAAGGAGATAACCCAAGTTGTTACCAAATGAGCTGTTTTGCAAGCCAATTCACACACAGCTACATACCAGGGATCGCTCACGAAGTCTGTCTCAATGTATCTTTCATTAGTTTGTTTGAAAGGCTTTGAGAGAAGTATTGTTTATAAAAGCAGACAGCAATTACAGATAGGAAAAGATTCCAGATCCTCACATAAATAGGATGACCCAAGATCATCTCCACAGGCCACGTGTGCGTTTTGCTCACAAGCTCTCGAACTGAGCCCTTATTTATTTATTTGTGCTATTCGAGAACCTCTTTAATAACAACCTCCAATTGATATCACGGTTGCCACGGCAATGCCATCCTTGGCCCCTCCAGTAGCCACATTACAGAGATAATAATGTACGAATGTGTTCAAAAGTTAAGGAAAGTTAGTCATGTGCCTTAAAAATGTTTCTGAGTTTACCTTTCAACATACATTAGCCTAAGAGTATTTTACCTGACACAGAAGCATTCATCCGTTTTGCTCTGTTACAAAGTATAAATCAGCTTTAAAGTTTTCAGAGCTCATTTTTTTTACAGTATTTTTGTATCTGATTTCACAGACACGCAGACGCACAGTGTTAAACTATGGTCAGTATGGAGGAAGCCCGTGTTCAGGTGAGCCAGTTGACAGAAGGGCATGTGTGCCCACAAGAGGGTGTCCAATTGAAGATGGCTGTGGAGGCAGGTTCAGGTGTTCCTCAGGTGAGAAGGATTAAAGACACAATCTTTAAGGATTTCTTTAATAAATATAACTGTAGCCTCCCTTACTGAATATATGTTAGGTTAGTAAACTTAATACATAAGAACCGTTGAAATACATTTGTGAGTTATTTTCTCTGAAAGGAGAGGAAAAACACATGAAGTTTGCAACAATTATACTGTAACTGCAAAAGTAAATCATGTCCGAGTAGTTTGTTTGGTAACTTTTGGGGGGGGTGCGATGTTCTTTCTGAAAAATGTTTAGATTGCTGGTGAGAATTGCCCTTTCTTCCCTAATGATGATTGTAGCTCCTAGCAGCCAAACCAGTGGAGATTACGAAACCCCTGTTCCCCTTATACAAGAATGGATTCATAATTTACCAATACAACCACCTGATCACCCAGTATAGTACCTTCCAATTACCAGGTCCCACTACCTGGAACCAATTAACCTTCCCACGCAGATACTTTATCCAGAACAGTAGGCCCCAAGTAGTGGTGACACAACAACAGACACACTATTAATGATTTTTATTTTGGTGTACCATTTATTATTCAAATTAAAATTCAACACACTAAAATGAAAATACAAATTTCAGACATAAAATTCTTACAATACTAGAACAGGTCTATTAAATTAGCAGCACAGTCAGAAGTATAAACAAATAGTTCATGGGAAAGAAATAGTAAAGATTGCAAATGTGTTTCGATTGTAATGACAACATATAAGAAAACACTGAAAAATCAACCAAAACTAAATCACACAAAACTTAGTGCACTTCAGTTATCAAATCAAAGCAAAACAAAAGTGAAACACAGCACACAAACTATAACTTAATATACCAACCGTGAAAGAATTATCCAACGTGCTCAACAACTGTCAATGACTGAAACACGTGTACAATACCGTCCTAATACCTCAAACAGATCTTCAATTACTGTGGCTAAGCCAACTTCAATTATACAGTGCAAATGACAAGATATAGTTAATTTATACAATGTGCTGTAGTTAATTTTCACAATCAAACGCTACACGAAAATGGAAAGGAGGTAAAAAGCACTATCTTGTACTGGCCCATTTTACACAACAAGATACAGAATTTAATAACTGAATGAAATAATCCACAGAGCCAAGACTCAGTACTCACCAAACGATACCCAAATAATAACGTTCCTCCAAAGTGTTATATCTCCACTCAGATCGCACAGTATTGGTTATAGGCTCTGTACTCCGTCTCCACTTTCTTACAACACCACAACTTGTACCCTTATGGAACAAACATATATTTTTAATATATGGTAGAAAAGTATGATCCTTATACTTTTCATATATAGAAATGGGCCCCTTTTTTTATATATTTAAAATATATGGGATATATTTAAAATATATTTTAGTCTGTAATCCATATATTTATTTTATATGGATTACAGACTAAAATATATTTAAAATATATCCCATATATTTTAAATATATATAAAAGGGGCCAATTTCTATATAACGTTGTTAATTTGTCTCTGTGCTTGGCATGTCCATTTTATCCAGCACAGCACAGGGGCAGCTACTCAGTACTAATTGTATTGAACGGCTTGAGGTGGGGCGTGTCCCCAATCGATCCACTCCTAGGTCAATCTCATTTACTTAAGAGGGTATAAGTAAAGCAATCGTGCAGTTTAGAACAGTACAAAACTGTTAAATAACAGAGTGTGACAAAGTGGCTGACTGGCAACAGGTACAGGGGTGATGCAGTGCGTGAAAGAAGCAGGCACAGATAATTGTAATCCAGTTTGGAAATGTTTTTATTGTATTTTCCAGGTCTGGCGACCAAACAATAATTCCCCGGCAATACACACCAATGTGTACAGCATGCGGTAATAACACAGGGAAAGACCCAAATAATAAACAATATCTGCCCCACAATAATACAAACACGGTCACCAGTCCTGGGTGCATGCAGTAGTGCTCGTGGGGGGTGATACAAGTTTATATTTGTGACAATGGTGAAGTGCTGCCCAGTTTAGTGCTGGTCCTTGGCGACAGCTCCGAATCTGTGTTAGCCGTCTAGTAAATGCACAAGACAAGACAATTACAAGACAAACAGACAAACAAACAAAACACTCACGGTACTTTTCTACGTGCAACAGGGTCTCTCACAGTCCTTCTTAGTTTATTTACACAAACCAAAGCGAAGGAGTAGATTGCTATTCTCCGTCCCCTTTTATGCTATCACACATGACCCCTTGGTAAACGAGTACAGATGTCTCTACAATCTGCAGCTGCTACGTCGTTTCCCTTCCGGGTCAATAAGTTCCTGCAATGGAGTCTCGCCTTCTTCCAGACTGACCGACTTCCCGACCCTGAGAAAGAACTGTCAGGCCAGCCCGTCCAAAGAACTCTACTTTCGCTGCTTAAGCCCTCACAGGCCGGGAGGGAGATTTACAACCAAGATTCATTATATTTCTTTTATTATATTCATTATAAGATTCATTATATTTTCTATCCAAATGTGGGCTACAATCATAAAATAATGTGTTTTTTTTTCTTTATTTCATCTACCTTTGTTTAATTAATTGTTTTCGTACTCTAGAAAATTTAAACATGTGCAAGTTTCCTGAAACCTTTTTTGTCCTTGCAGGCCAATGCATCAGCCAGTCACTGGTGTGCAATGGGGACCAGGACTGTGAAGAAGATGGTTCTGATGAGCAACGATGTGAGGAAATGAAGAAGTGTGACAAAGATCAAATCCCCCCCAAGGCTGAACTTACTGGTGCAGGGTATGGCTGTACATTCACCTTTGAACAATAAACAAAACTAATAAAATACAAGAAAATAAAACAACACAGTTGGTTAAATTTATCTTCCAAAATGCCATGGGTCAATATCAGTATAAAACTGTAACCTATTCCTGTTTGCAAATTCGGTTGCTCAAGTGGACTCAAAGTTACTGTCCAACGACAAGCCAGTTGCTAAAAAGATTATTCTCACTTAAAGTGTATTTATTTATTTGTTTACTTAACCAGGAAATGTACCCATTGAGACTGGGTCCTCATTTACAAGGGGTCCTTACTCCTTCCATAAGGCTAGCTTATTGCATCCCAAAAGCAAAACTGATGCATTTCCCACAATGGTATATTTGAATATATGGCCACAGGAGGACATAATAAATGAATCATTGATAGCTCACACCCGTCCTGGCTCTCTGCAGATTCATTTAGAAGAGAATATATTCTCTTCAGCTTGTTTCTCCTGCAGGATATTTTTGTAATTTGTAATTCTGAACTGTCCCTTTTTCCATTTTTAGATTTGACATTCTAAAGGGTAAGGTCAGGAACAATGTCATTAACACAAAAAGTTTTGGTGGACAGTGCCGGATAGTGTTCAGTGGGGACCACAGATATTTCTACAGACTGACACAGAGTCTCCAGAAATACACATTCCAGGTGGGTTACTGTCGTCCACAAAGCCTCTTCAGTAAATGTATCAATTTAACACAATGAAATTGAAAAGTTACTAGCTTTTTCTCTAAAGGACCACAGCTGAATCTCCAACTGACTAGTCAACAAACTGGAGGATCGAATTCAAATTGTAAAATTGGATTTCACGTATTGTAACATCTAGTTAAAAATATAAAATTCCTTAGATTGTAATTTTCAGATGTGTCGTATGTTGTACCTGAATGGCTTAGCCAGCAACGTAGGGGCTGCATTGTCTAACAAGACAACAGACATGCATCAGGGCCCCAAATCACAGAAAACTTTGACACAGTAGAAGACACACCTGCCTCACTGAGGCCAATCTCAAGTGTTTTGACCAGTGTATTTCCAGAGAGGCAAGAGATAATAATAGAGAGAAAATAAAGATATTAGTAGAAGTGACAAATAAGTAAAATGTGTTTTCTGGTGCAGGTAAAAATCAAGAATGATTTCAGCTACGAGTTTTACAACAGCACTTGGTCCTATAACAAGCACACATCAGACATCAAGAAGTCAAGCCATGATGGTAATTACCATCACACCAGTGATATTGCACTGAACAATGAGAAGGTAAGATGCACCACTTCCGATTCTTTCGATTGTCAAGCCATTTTCCAAAGATGCCATTTTTGCGGTTTTAAATACGATAACCTCATGACACTGGTTCATTTGTGCATTTCAGAGCCATCAGTTGATGATTATCAGGAATGAGGTGGAGGTTGCGCAGTTCATAAACAGCCCACCAGAGTTCCTGACCCTCTCTGAAGTCTTTTGGAAGGACCTGTCTCTCCTCCCAGTTACTTACGAATACGATGCCTATCGGAAACTCATCGAGAGCTATGGAACGCACTTCATAAAGGAGGGCTCTCTGGGTGGGCTGTATAAACTTGTGTTTTATATGGATTCTGAGAAGATGAATCAGAAAGGTAGACCGTCCATTTCATATAATATGTTACTGTAGCATTCTGGAGGGGGGGGGGGGACTTTGCTAGAAAGAGAGACTAGAGACTGACATGGTCTGGAGCATTTTAGCAAACTCCCGCAAGCTTTCTTTATTCGTACTATTTTATGGTGTTTGCAGTCATTCTAAGTGGCCTGGGATATTTTGCTCCAGTCTCATTTTGCTCTAAACCTGCCTTTGAGCTACTTTGAGATTGTCTGGAAAATCCTAAGTGCCAGCAAAGCCTTCCCCATTCTATTCAAACCAGGTGGCATTGACTTTTAACTCTGCCCACCCCTACCTGCTCTACAAATGAGGTCTGAATGTGCATTGAATGAAATGAGGAAGACCGTCAGTGCCTGTGAAAAAAAAATGTGAGCAATGTTTTTAAATATATATGTTATTAATGGTTTAATTACTAGCCGTTGCTTCCAGTTTTTTTTTTTAACTGTTTTGGTGGAGGTTAATGTTGAGGTTCTGCAACAATGAATGGCAGCATAGATACTGGTTTCACTGGGGATTACAGTACCTTGTCATGTACAGGTAAAGCTGTTTATTCCAAAAAGCTACGAAAGCCCCCTGTACCACATTAAATCCCCAGAACAATCAGAGTCTGTGCTGGCAATATAATTATCCTCAGAGTGTTTATACACTTTATTCCTATTTGTCTGGTGGACTAACTTACTGCTTACTCCATAAATCAGTGTTTTTGGCCACAGTTTAGACAGATGTTCTTGGCAAAATAGTAATCTGGATAGTACAGATAATTCTCACTCACCACTCGGAGAATCTTAAGCAAAATGGTGCCCAGATCAACTAATCAAACCCAGGAAACAACTCCAGGGGTTTAGTTTTTATTTGTATTTGCATCAGTTCAGTTTTCCAAGCACCTCCAGAATGACCCTGATTTACTGTGTGGAACTCTGAAGACAGTATGTGAATTGGTCAACAACTGTAGGTAGGCCCTTTCATTATTTTGCAATATGATGTAGAAGAAAATGTAAGAACCTTAATATAATCTGACACCATAAAAATGTGAAACATCACTATCTGTATATCTGTGATGTACTTAGGGTAGTTTCCACCCAAACAACCTGATTTTGTTTTTGTTTTTCAATAAAGGTATTTCCAACACAGATGCTGAGAAATGTACATCTTCTAGCTCTAATTTCATTTTTGTAAGTGTGAAACGCTCAGAATGCAACAAACTAATTGAAGCGCTCAAGACTTCTCAAGGTAAGCCATAGTATAACAGCTGTAGTAATAGTAGTAACAGAAGGAGAATGTTCGTAAAAAACACCCACTGATGTTTCTGAAATAAGTAAGCTGTGTTAAGCTGTTAGAACAGCTGGAGATATGTAAATGTAGACACGCTATTGTTAAAGGGACATGACAGAAATGTGGCTGTTCAACCCTATTTTTAAGGGCCCGCGAGTTTCTGGGGAGTACTATGTAAATAGCACTGTTCTGGATCTGGTAATGACTAATTTAGCATATGTGTTAAGCTCTGAGTAAACCCATGTGTTTCAAACCCTGTATTTTCAATGAAAGGCACTGAAAACTAGCTAGCCTCTGAGTGAGTCATTGCACCCCCTTGACTCGCTACAGAATTCTAAAGACATGGGGCTAGACTCTCAAAACTTTTGACACCAATTGTCATAAATATTTCAGAATGGAAAAACACACTCACTTGATGACATCTGTATACAGTACTGTAACTGGGCTTGATTACTTCTACATGATTTAAAACAGGTTTCCTGAATTCTTTTGTGTATTTCTGTGCTGAAGGGATCTCCGTGTGTTCATGTGGTCCTATTGAGGGTTCTAAAGATTAGACTTGTTCAGTTCACCTGGCCACTGACATACTGAAGAAATATCTGAAAGACATTTAGCATTGCAAGCTTCACTTTTCTTTTCTCTCAGAGCCATGTTATTTTCTAAATTACAAAACAAAAATAATAATTTAGGAACAGCTTGTTGTATCGTGTATCTTTTTGATCTTTTTAGGATATGCGTCTCAAAGAATCTCTGGTAACTCATCTACTATTGGAGGGAGTGCTGCTTTTTCATCTGGGCTGAATTTCTTGGATCTGAACAACCCTGCTGGGAACAGTGAACGATATGCCAGCTGGGCTGGCTCTGTGAAAGACAATCCCAGTGTCATCAAGCAGAAGGTTAGACATCTTTATTATTAAGATCACTACCATACACTTTACTGACTGCCCCGAAAGAGCTGTGCTCCTTGGCAGAATGGTTATCTGGTATTTCCTGCTGTCACACAGGCCATTCACACCATGAATAGTGGTGAATTTTGTAAATTATGATACAAAGAATAATGTATACCTCAACAAGGCTGTAACTGAATCAGAAAGCACATGGGGTTTATTCATGTCACCAGAACCCAGAGAGGCACATTGTAGTATTGCTTGTTTTGAAAAGCTGATGTCAGACAACTGTTTCCTGTCTTGTCAGCAAGTCTAATTTAATGTGTTAGGCAAACAAACTAATCATTTTGCATTGTGTTTCTTTTTTTCCCCCTGTAGTTGACACCCCTGCATGAGCTGGTGAAAGAGGTGGCGTGTGCTTCAGTGAAGAGGTATAACCTGAAACAAGCGATTGAGCAGTATCTGAATGAGAATCACCCGTGTAACTGCAAGCCCTGTCAGAACAATGGCCTTCCTGTGATTAAAAACACCCAGTGCAACTGTGACTGTAAACCAGGCACCAGTGGACTTGCCTGTGAAGAAGGAACTCCTCTGGAAGAGCAGCCAGGTTGAATTACAAAGATTAATTTCTATTGGACCTCTGGTTTACTATATAAATAATACCTGCAGGAGATTCACAGAAGCATCAAAGTGTTTGTTTTAGTAAACACCTGAAATTAAACCAAATTTAGGAAGAGATCAAAACAAATGTCCAACAATGTAGCTTATAGGGTTGCTTTTGGGGAATTTGTCAGTTCCAAGTAAGTGGGTGTCTATTCAATTGCTATAAATTGTGGAGGATCTACACACCACTGTTTAGATCATTTAAATATGACCTTCTATGTACTAGGCTTTTGAAAATCAAGCATATAACTGTGCATGTGAGTCTTTGACCTATTTTGAACATTAAGCAGTATTTCATCGTTTAGATCAATTGAAAAGACGCTGCAGTTTTTTAAAGGAAATAAAGCAGACTATTGTAAAGGAGAACTGATGTCTTTTAGGCGTGATTGATGGCAGCTGGAGTTGTTGGTCTTCCTGGAGCTTCTGTAGTAGAGGTCAAAGGTCCAGAGGTCGAAAGTGTGACAACCCAAGTCCCAGTGGGGGTGGAAAGTCCTGCATTGGGGAGCACACAGACTCCAAGCCCTGTGAGGATGAAGAAGTGGAGTATCTACGGTGAGGGCAAAAGAGAAAGTGATAAACAAAAGATTAAAAAACTAGCAATTAACAACATGACTAATTAATGTCTTGTAAAGTATTCCTATTTATAATAAAATCAAATCAAAGTATGACCTTATAAATGAGTCAAAACTTTGGTACATCACCCTACTGGAAATTTAAGAAGCTTGCTTAACTCACTTGGATCCCACTTTATTGTACTGGTTTCCTGCTGAAAACCCAGCTGATCTATCCAAATACATCCCATTTACAACAGCTTGTCTCTTCATTATTTTCAGAGTAAAAGAGATTATATTAGATCACTGCAGTAAAACAGTTCTAACGATTTCCTCATTTTTTCCTTTTCAAGTGAAATTGAACCACATTGCTTTGACACAACTCTTGTACCCATCAAGTCGTGCCAGTCTCCCCCTCCACTCATTAATGGATTCGTTCAGGTATGGGTAACAACACCAGAACCACATAACGCAACAGTATAATTCAAAGTGTCTTAAGCAGTGACAAAAAAATATATACTCCATATTTACTAGAAAATATCACTGTGGATGTGTTTTATGTGAATGATAATGCTAAACAACAAAGGCAAAACATACATTTGAAATGAATACCACTCCGCTCAAAAGCCATCTTTGTTTCTGTTGATATGTTATAAAAACCTGTACTGTCACATGTATAGATTTGACTGAATGACTGCCCCTCGCCATTGATACCTTTGAAGATATCCGTTTGCCTCAAAGGTTTTTATTCTGGAGGTGAAAATTTAAAATATATCAATAAAGAAATTTAAACAGTGGAGGTTTCATTTGGTTAATTCTGATTGTCTGAGGCCTGAAGATTTCAACTGCTGTTTTCCAAGCTGGGAGGTCTGGAATAAACAGCGGCTGAGACCTCACAATGTTTGGTCAGATCAGATCTTTAAAGGTAAGAGCCACCTCTTCTGTTTTTGTTTTAACCATAGGATCCCAAAGACCTTTACCCAGTCGGCAGTAAAATTGTGTATTCCTGCATAGAAGGATATTACGTTGTGGGAGATCCTGTAGCAAAGTGTGGTGAAGATCTTCATTGGCAGAGATATCCTCTTCATTGCCAGAGTAAGTATCGCCGTCATCGTCATTAATTAAACAACAGAGAGTGTGAAATCAGACTTACCAGCTTACCATTATAAAGATACCAATGTTTGGTGAGCTCAAAGAGTGACGCTTTTGCTGAAGAATGCATGTCAGTGCTGAAGGTGCACAGTAAGATGACAAAACCAGGAGGACAACTATTAAACTAAGGAAGCAATAAGGAGAGCCATACTGGACGGCTTCCGTATACATATTCGACATACAGCAAACCCATTTTATAGCTTTTTTTGTTTGTTGTTGTTGTGCAAAATGATCATGTTTGCCTGTGGTGCTTAAACACTGGGATATCTTCACAAGTAAATACTGTTGTTTGTTCTTCACAGGCGTGGTCTGTGGGCCTCCGACTCTGCAATCTGATATCACTGGCACTCCCTGGAAAACAAGCTATGAGATTGGAGAAAAGATTTCTTTGTCCTGCCCACCTGCAAAGAAATTGGAAGGGGCTTCAGAAATGATGTGTGACTCCAGTCTAAACTGGTCACCTAAGTTAACAGGCATACAATGCAAAACAGGCAAGAAATCAATTTAAAGAGAACACACTGAACTGCTGATAAAGTATTTTCATACAGTAGTCAAGCAATAGAATCATAATTAGAGTGACTTACTGTGTAAGAAAGTCAGCCTCCAAGGTAATGCCCTTATAATTAGGGTTTTAAAAACGTTAAACAGTGCTGTTTATATCTATTTTAAACATTTCAATTCCAGTGCTTCCTGAATGTGGTTATGACACATATTTACACAAGCTGCGTGTCCAAAACATTCTGAACTCCTAGTTTGTGGCATGTTTAGATTGTGAAGCAGTAGAACACACCTGTACAATTAGAACATATCCAGAAGGACTCTTTTGTTGGCCTGTGTGTTGATGAGAGGCAAACCATTGTTTTGTTACACAGTAGTGCCAGTCATAGTTCACACAGTATCCAATGACATTTGATTTATTTCAGTGTCACATGATAACCGGGAAGCACAAGGAGGCCAATGCCAACCATGGCAAAAAACACAATTCAGAGTGTGTCTGCAAAATGCCCTACGAATGCAAGTAAGTTCTTGTATATATATATGTATGTATGTATACCGCTAATCCTATCTTTGTATTCTTAAAGGTTGCATAAAAACAAATAACCGATGAGACACACTGTATTCATGTTAAAGCAGTGGCTCTCAAGGTTTATGGTGCGTAAGCAGACTTATGAGCAGGCATGCTGTACTAAAGAAAGTACAAGGCTTTTAAAAGAAACAAAGTGAAAACATGAAAGTGTGAAAAAAGTGATGAAGCCCCTCTGTTACACAACTTTTCTTACAAAAGTATATGTTAAAATTCTAAAATTAGCATTGAGCGTGTCGAGTAAAAATTATAAACAAATATCTGTAGCAGTAGGAAGAATTTTCCAACTGCGAGGCTTATTGCTTGTTACATATTACTTATTTAGCCCTTCACACAAGCAACGGGTCGTCTGCACACTCCTAGTTTTAATTACTTGCAAAACTATTTTGCCAAGAACATTGAGTTTAATGTGAACTAGTTGTCAGGTGTTTTGTATAAGAAATAAATCACTTTACTTTCATTACTACCTTCCTGTATATAAGTCTATACAGTATACCGTGTTCTTAAAAATCTATCATAAAAACACTTTTGTTTATAAAACAGATTAGACATTCTTTATGTTACACAATTTTTCAAAATATGAGTTGATCTGTTTTCTGCTATCAACCACACTGACACTTCCTCTCCCCAGGTCGTCTCTGGATATCTGTGTCACAAGTGCTAAGACCGGACGAACAGACGCCCTCACAGTTTGTAAGGTCTATGCCCTGGAGTGCCTGGGACGGGCATACACCCCCGCTGACGAGAGTACCTGCAAGCTTCCAGGCTTCCAACCCAAGCCCTGCCCTGCCTGTCAGCTGTGGGAGAAGTGTGATGGTATGTTATAACATGTACAGTAATCACGGCAAAAGGTCTAAGGGCTATGTTTGGGAAGCGGATTTGCAAAATAATTTTTTTGCATCAGTATTTGAAACCAATGGATTAACTGCATTTTCTCTACAAATAACATATATAACATTCTGGTAAAAGTGTTGGACCACCAATGCTGGTTTGTGGTGCCTGGGTGATAGAGCAATTATTGCCTGTTTTAATCCACTAAGACACCTTACTAAGTACCTAGGTATACATGTTTAGATAACTGCCCTCTCTTCATAAATAGGATATTAATAATATGTTCTTCCCTCAAAAATGCAGTGAAAACTGACAATGCTGGTACAGCATTCAACCTGATACCTCTTCTCACTTTCAGAAGTTTGAATTAAAATACAGAACAGATTTTCTGTTCTTTATTAGAATTAATTGGATAACATTTTTGTCCCACTACTTATGTAAGAGAGCTAACTCATTCAAATATTTGCATATATTCAAAGACTGGTAGATTATCTACAATGGTGATTTATACTATTGTTTGAACTGTGTATTATTGGAATTTAGGTACTGAATTGTGGCATGTGGTGAGAGATTAAAATCCTTGTCCTCCCAGTACTGTACATTATATATCTGTTCTCAGAGCAAACCAACATATGCGCATGCAGAGGAATTGAAGAATGCACAGAGAGTGGCAGCAGTATCTGCGTCCTTGCTGGAGTGAACCATTTCAAACAGACAATGACTGAATGTGAAGCGGGCGCGAGGAGATGCAGAGGAGAAAACATATCTGTTGTCAACATCAGACCATGTGAAGCACAACAGTAAAGGGCAACCACTATTTACAATTGCCTCTGGTTAGAATGGATTTCCATGTAGTTCACTTAAGGGCCTTTTTCTTCATATTGCATTCCCTGTGATAATAGACCCACTTTTTTGGTTGTCATATACCATAGAATAACCTACACTGTAGATACAACTTTGTTGCAATTACATCTGTTGCTACAGAGAGCTATGTTCGAACCCAATTTGTCCAGACTGATCCAGGACATTGTATTAAACCCTTTTGTATTAGCATAAGATAGCCCTTTAAAGTCTTGCTTGTGTAGAACTTGAACTTCTTATTTACATATCTCCTCCCAAGTAGCAGGTGGAGTCTGAAGATTTTCATATGATTGATAACATAGCGAGAGTAGAATTGCCTTCATGTCAGAACTACGTATTGCTGAGCACTGACTGTGAATTATGTCAGAATAGCAGGGTACTTATATCTTACTTTGTGCCTGTGAATTTCTTTGACTCTGTGTTGTAAGTGTTTCATTAAGAATGTCTTGTACTAACTGAAAAGCACCGAAATAATAATAATAAAAATATATACTGTATATATATTGGACTTTTCCTGTGAGTTTGTGTGTGTGTGTGTTGTTTATTCAACGATGAATATTACACCTGTAGTTTATAATGTAGTTTATTGACTGGTGGACAATATTGGAGGACTCGGACACTCCTTTGGTTTGGATACACGTTTATTAACGTTCATTTCTGAGGGAAATTGTTAAGCAAACACTGTAAATGTACCCTTGTTTGAAAAATGTCAACACAGCAAAGGTTGATATAAAAAGCATGTTATTTGGAAGCTATGAAAGATTTGATAGTCTTTACATCGTTTCTCAACCTCACAGTTTAGAGACACAAGAGGAAATTTGAAGTGCGACAGAAAACAAAGTACTTATTAGAGGAGAAACCACAAAATGGAGTGAGGTAACCAGTGGGGTACCACAGGGATCAGTATTAGGTCCTGCTATTCCTAATCTACATTAATGACTTAGATTCTGGATAGTGAGCAAACTTGTTAAATTCGAGGATGACACAAAAATAGGAGTGGCAAACACCATTGCAGCAGCAAAGGTCATTCAAAATGATCTAGACAGCATTCAGAACTGGGCAGACATAGCAAATGACATCTAACAGAGAAAAGTATAAGGTACTGCACACAGACAATAAAAATGTGCATTATAAAATATCTTATGGGAGATACTGAAATTGAAGAAGGAATCTATGAAAATGACCTAGGTGTTTATGTTGACTCAGAAATGTCTTCATCTAGACAATGTGGGGAAGCTATAAAAAAGGCCAACAAGATGCTTGGATATAGAGTGAAAAGTGTTGAACTTACATCAAGGGAAGTAATGTTAAAACTTTACAATGCATTAGTAAGACCTCATCTGTACTATTGTGTTCAGTTCTGGTCATCTCGCTACAAAAATAATATTGCTGCTCTAGAAAGAGTGCAAAAAAGAGCGACCAGAATTATTCTGGGTTTAAAAGGCATGTCATATGCAGACAGGCTTAAAGAATTGAATCTATTCAGTCTTGAACAAAGAAGACTATGCGGCGATCTGATTCAAGCATTCAAAATTCTAAAAGGTATTGACAATGTCGACCCAAGGGACTTTTTTGACCTGAAAAAAGAAACAAGGACTTGGGGTCACAAATGGAGATTAGATAAAGGGGCATTCAAAACAGAAAATAGGAGGCACTTTTTTACACAGATAATTGTGAGAGTCTGGAACCAACTCTCCAGTAATGTTGTTGAAGCTGACACCCTGGGATCCTTCAAAAAGCTGCTTGATTCTGCGATCAATTAGCTACTAACAACCAAACGAGCAAGATGGGCCAAATGGCCTCCTCTCGTTTGTAAACTTTCTTATGTTCTTATATGTAAGTATGACCAACCTCACTTTATCCCCTTAGCAGGGGATTTCATAAGAGAAGTTTGGTTTACAGGTCTGATTGTATGTGATTCTGAAAACCGTAGACAAGAATAAAATACACAATGTATGATCAGGAAAAGCTCAAAGTTTTTTTTTTATTTTGAAATCTGAATGCAAAACAAAACTGGATAACAAAGCATAGTGAAAGTACCCTTCTACGTTCAGGTATATTATGTTCCAAATACAATATTTTTATTTAAAAATGGTATTTAGTGTGATGACATTCTTTTGATTTGGTTATTAAGCCAATAACTGAATGTTACACCTCAGACCTATATAGAGTAAGTACAGTATAAGTAACCTACTGCTACTACAGCTGAAAAAGCATATTGAGATTAGAGATGGATCCAGTGAAGCACGATCCCTGGTATGGTAAATTAATTGCAGACCTTGCAACAGGACAGCTCTTGTCCTGATCCATACATATATCATCAGCATTTCCCATCATGCACAAGTCTCACTTCCAGTTTGGCACATTTCATTGCCCCCACGAAGCACAGATTCAATGACCGTTTATTTTTCGTTGTCCCTGTTTCAACACAGTAGAGTTTTCCATCCTTGGGGCAGTTGTATGGCAACAGGCACTCACACTTTGAGTCTGGGGGAAAAATGGGTATGAGCATTTAAATTTCATGTATGCTGTGTAAAGCATGAAAATTCAGTATCTATACAATGAACAGAAGAAATGTCTTATGATGGCGTATACACATTTTCAAACCAATGCAGCAAGACTCTCACCAGGAGTTACAAGCTTAGAAACAAGCGTCCAGGCATCTATATATGAAAAGGTACGAAATCAGTATGCACGCTACAAGCTTGCACACATAATGAAAAACAAAAAAAACCTTTAAAGAGAATAATTTAAAAATAAAATAATCTTTAAATAATCATAGAATTAAGAATCGTTACATGTGCATGTTTCCCATTCGTAGCAGGTGTCCAGCCCACAGGACTCGTGCTTCTCACTCTTATCAGCCAAGCCGGCCCTGAATTCAGCCCACTTGAGGGCGGCTCCATCTGGACAAGGACTTTCACTGAGGAATTGCATCTTTTCTCCCAGACACCTTTCAGCGTGAATGGCACAGGAGGATTTCAGCAAAGAAAGACCCGTTTTTGCATCAAATATGCAGATATCTTCTACAAAGGAGCTAGAAAGAAAAAAATAATGTATGTAAAAGAAAATTAAAAAAAAAAAAGTGATATCTTGTAACAATTGTAAGTCGCCCTGGATAAGGACTAAGAAATAATAATAATAATAATAATAATAATAATAATAATAATAATAATAATAATAATAATAATAAAAGAGAAAACAGAAAACCAAAAAAAAGGTCTGTGTTTATTCCTCTGTATTGCTACAAATTCTGTAATTGATAACGGTAAGATTTTTTCAACTGTGTGTATGGTAAATTAATCTGGTTCAATTTTCTAAAGCAATTAATATGTAAGATTAAAATTACAGCAGGCTTTACATTGTGTCACGTATAATAACTGTGGTATAAGGTCTGCTATAATGCATTAACTCTTTGGGGTCAAAGCTATTTTCTGTTGTTAGATTTGCAGGTACATGTCATACATGAATTGAATGCACACACACTAGGCTTCCATAAAAATAAAGTTAAATAGTCTGTGACTCGCCCTGTTTAGTACAAATAATAAAAACCACAGGAAAAGAGAAAAGCTTTTTAGAAAAACCCATTCTTTATTGTTTAGAAAATTTATTTTAGCATGACCAGCTCAAATCAGATAGTGTACAATCAAACTTCAACATATAGAGAACATGGGAAGAAAATTGAACAAATTGGATAACAAATAAAGGAATTATGACCATATATACAAAAGGGACTAAAAGCAACCAAAAAAAAAACTGAACAATTGAAAAATGTGCACAAAAAAAAAAAACACATTCAAATTATTCGTGCCAGGGACCCTGATCATGTGATGCAAGATGGAGCTATTCACTGTGGCTGAAATAATCGCTTTTACAAAGCTGCTGTCAGCCACAGCTCATGCTTCTACAAGTCGGCTTTCTCTTCTCTTTCTCTCTTCAGCCCTTTCTCTCTTCACTCTGTTCTCTTTCTCTCAGTCCGACCCTGGGATCCAGCTCTCAGCTCCTTTTATAGGAGAGCTGGAGGTAGGCGGAGCCCGTTCCAGCCAATCCAGAACGGACACTGCACCCTGCTGGAAGGTTCCATAATGACAGCTGTATGGAAATCCCCCAGCCCAGGTGCCTCAGTCTGGGGATCGGAACACTCTAGATGAAAGGGGGCGGGGCCCCAGCCTGGCTGCGGGTAACCTCGCTGGATGGAAAGGTACAGGCTGAGTTCTCCCGTTCACTCCAGCGCGCTGACCACGCCTGGACCCGCGGGGTGCGCTCTTCCGGGTTGTTAAAAAAGCAATCAGTGCGCCGGCCCCACCCATCTCCCCAGCCTGCCTCAGGACCCGCCGTTACAATATATTTATCGGAAAATAGGTCCTTGTGCTTTTGATATCACCATTTTTCTTGTTTTGTAAGGATTTTGTCTGAAAATGTTTATTTACTGCACCAAGGTAGGTCTGTTTTACAGTAGAGCAGCAACATTGCAAAACACTTGCATTCACGGCACTCTCCTGACATGGTCCAATACCAGAAATACACAAATAGGACCTCGCTTTGAAGCTTAGAGTCTCCTCTTTCGAATGGTGTCTCTTACAGTACCTGAGTAAAAATATTTAAAGGGACAGGTCGCCGGTGGGATTTTTAATGTTAGGCGTACCCTAAGATTGCACAGAAAAATAAAAACATTTAATAAATAAATAAATAAATAAATAAATAAATAAATACACTTACCTACAATCTCGTTCAGGTGACATGCATACACATTTAGAACCATCTCGCTTTTCTCCCAATTTGCATTTGGCATCAGGAACAAATGTTTCTGCTGTAAAATGGAAGAAAGCTACATGAAGAAAAAATGTAGAATGCAATATATATATATATATATATATATATATATATATATATATATATATATAGTAAATATGGACTAGATAGGAGGTTTATGGTGAGCCCCCGAAGGAAAAACTAGTAACCTGCCCCTGCCCGAAGCCGCAGGTAACTGTAGTTCTCCTCAAGGGTCTTTTAGTTTCCCACTATGAGCTGAGGTCTGCAGTCCATATTTGTATTATGAATCACTCAAGAAAGTCATGCTTTTGAAGTCCATAGCGCATAGTTATTAAAGCTTATTTGGCATAGAACTGTTCATCTGACTTTCTCACTGCGGCATAGAATTCTCGGAGTCCATCGAGTTTGTGAAAATTGTATTTATTTACATTGTCGAGTTGCATTTGTTTGATTTTAGGAAGTCAGAAAACACTGAAAGCAAAGTTTTTATGATGATTTTAGTGTTTTCAGCATCTTTGTTTTGTAGTATATTTTCTGTTGTCCGCCATTTTGCTTTGTTGTGTGTAGAGAAGTTTGTAAAAAAAACTATTGACTGTAAGCAGCATCACAGGGGCAATAGTTGGTCATGTGATGAGGTTTTAATCAATCACATGTCAGAATTTCTAAGGACTGATTCATATACATACTGATGCACAAATGAAATTCAACACTCAGGTCTAATGGATTTAATCAAATATTTTAAACAGAGATATCAAACAAAATCACAGAAAATGTGAACACAAATAAAGATCAAAGAATCCTGATAAGTTTTTCAGTATGAAACGTGACACACTGTCAAAATGAAAACATTACAAGTTTAGTGTCGGGTATGACCTCCCTGAGCATTAACACAATCCTGGCAGTGTATCTTTCGCTGTTCTTACATCAATTGAAATCATATCTTTTCGAATGGCTATTTATACAGATTCTTAATCAATTAATTTTGGCAATTTTAACTCAACTCAAATACCAAACACAGAGCACCTGGCGTTTTTTTATAAAATCACATGACTTGAGCTTAGTATCTTGTTATCCCAAGGAACAATACTACTCAAACAATCAACAAACCTATCTGCTCACTATTTAAAATGTAAATAACATTATGTATATGCCCAATGAGCTATTAATGTAACACTGACTGTTACGTTTTCATTGTGCATCAGTATACACACTTTCGAATAAGTTGTCTTGTGATGTGTTATTAGTTATTTTGGTACAGTCTGTCCATCTCTGGGTTGATAAAGCAATGTCCAGAATGGTTGGGAAGAAAGTAAAATGATATCATATACTTTTAAAACTGATTGAACCTCAGTGTTGTGTGGTTGCAGTAGACTTGAAACATGCATTTAAAGGCTTGTGAACAGTAAAAATGTATCCAAATGAAAACAGCAATTTTTTAGAGAAGTAAATTGATATTACCTTTTTCGCAAGTTATTTGGCTATGAACCTCAGGCTCCCAGTCTAGATGCTGTGCACATCTGTAAGACCTGGTGCCACTGATTCAAGCCCTGAAGCACAGCTGAGGTAAATGCCTTCTCCAATGTTGTAGTCTTCTTTGAGTGGAGATATGGAAATTCCACTGGCAACCGCTGGTCTGCTGCAAGACTTTTCTAAAGAAAAGAAAAGTCTCATCATTCAGAAAAGTCCAAATACTTGACCAGTGCATGCATATGCATGAGAAAAAGTGTTGGAATGGGAAAAAAATTTGGTGTAATTACAACAGGTACTTGAATACTCTTTGAGTCAGGCTAGGCATGTGTGCTGCTCTATGATGCTCATTGATGAGTGTTCACTGTTTGTATTTGTTTGTAAAGGCAGTGGCATGTTTGGGATATGTATATCTATGCCTGGGAGTTTGACTGAATAATGCAAATAATAAGGCATCATAAAATAGTGCTGTATGTATTGGTTGAATTCACTCTTAGGCGTTCTTATTTTGCCTTTGGTCTACAGCGCATACTTTTTCTTTGGCATAGATGCAAAGTGACTTTAAAATATAACACGTATGGGTATATTCATTCAAAGCACTCAAGTCAAAGAAATAAACAGTTCTCTGTAAAAGCAAAACCATGAAAATGTGTTAAGCAACCTTTGCTTGCAGGTTCTTGTGTCTATAACCTTTTCAATTTTTTCTTTTGCTTTGTTTGGTTTTTTGGTGAAAATGTTTTCTATTATAAGTTTGAGAAAAGTGAAATCACACAACATGATCGAGTTATATTCAAGTAAGGCCAGTAAAGTAAGCCAATCAGACAGACAATTGCAAACTCCATCAAACAAATCAAGCTGTACTATATGTTAGCTTTGTTTTAGTGACATACTTAGGCACTCCACAGATTTCTGATCCCATGTTCCGTCAGGCAAGCATCTGAAGTATGGGTATCCTTCGACTTCATAGCCAGTGAAACAAAGCACTTCCACCTGTTCACCAAATCCATACAGCCTTTCCTTTGTCTGAAAGCAGAAAAAAACAAGACTGAGTCTATCTGACAGTACAGTAGCAATTGCTCTACAACACTCAAAAGAGATTTATTTTTTTCAAATTCACCCAACCTGCACCAGTTGTTATCTTGATCAACCAGGTAACAATTTATTGTATTTTGGGAATGCCCCTTAGTGGCTAATTCTCTCTTTTCTCTCGGAAACTGTAATTTAAGACAATGCACCACTGAACTGAAGCAATTTGCAGCCAATACACTTTTAGAAATACTACTTTTATCGTTTTGTGCAAAGAATTTGCATGGGAACCGCAAGGTCACAGGTTCGCTGACCTTCGCTGAGCCAAACCGGGAGGAATGGTGAATTCATACACATCTTACCCTCAGGTAGCCGTTAGCTGGTGGTTTTGGTTGTGAACACCCAGGCTGGTCAGTTCCTGGTAACAGTTCTTCCTCACCCTCAATTTTAAATTCATCATCATTTCTACACACAGCTCCCCTAAGAAACAATGAACAGAGCTTGTTTGGGTGGAACATGTGGAATCCAATGCCTGAGACCATGCATTACAGCTCAGTTAAACAGTCTTCCCTGATTATGATAACAGTTGGTATTGAGACATTTAGTTTTTAAAAATGTATTGATTGTTCGGTTGAGATTTACGTTATACTGGACTGTACAACTCCCTTTTCCACATCACATGCCTCTTGAATGCTTGCCATTGTAGCCCATTATTATTGTGTCTTACTGGTCCTGGAAAGAGAGATGGTACAGTCTGCTTCTTCCTGCTGGTCTCCTGCACAGGCTTTGCCCCGTTCATTGGAGAAGGGTTGTTGCACTCCCGTGTTCTTCTCCTCTTCATGGACGAATCACAGGCACTCCACGGGGCCCAGCAGCTCCAGTACCCATCCACTGCATCTGCAGCCATTAAAACAGAGATCGGCGTCAACTTCTCCACTGCACCACCAATATGACCAACATTTTAACCATACCTAATTACGATAGAAAACATGATTTGGTTTTCACAATCAGGACAACCCAGTCTCTGTTTACTTCTGTCTCTTACACTGTGACAAACGGCCAAAGCATTACAGTAGGAAGCCTCACAAGCACTTACACATTAACAAATAAACATCAACGCAAAACCACATTTAGAATCTCTACCCCTGTCCCAAAGGTGCATTTCTGCAAACTCAGGTCCCAGATAATGTTTTCATTTCACCTGACGTAAGGTTATGGATCCCAAAAAGAGTGGATCAACAGAGACTGGTTGGCAGTGTGTTTTTAACAACAGCATTGCAAGTTATTAAAGTCGTTACGATGTCTTGGCATAAAGTGATTTTCCCAGGACGAAGAAGCTGAGGTGCTGTACTTGAAGTGTAGTCAGAAGCCCGTTTCTCGCAGTTGTCCCCGTAGGTTCCACTCTGGCAGACACACATGCACTCTGTGCCAGACAGCACAGGCTTGCCATTGTTCGGGCAGGGATTGCATTTGCAGGAGTCGAAGACCTCCAGGTATTCCATCAACGCTCTTTCCAGGTTCTGCCTCCTCGTCATGGCACAGGGGAGGCCCCGCACCAGATTCAGAATGGGGGCAAGCTGGCAGAAAGAAAAACGTTCAGAGAGTTTACCCTTATTAGGCCGTGCCTGATTATGATAATATTTGGTATTTGTATACAGATGTAAATCCCCATGTTAACTTATCTGTTCATAGCTATAAAGTCATCAAGTTTAAAATTAGCAATTTGGTATGTGAAACAGAAAGGATGTTTTCAAGGTTTATCAAACAAGCATTAGATTTGGCATAGTTTATACTTAAAGGGTACATATGGACCTTTTATTTTATTGTGTTACATGTTCTCATGTGTTGCTACAACTGTTTAAGTAAGGTGTGTGTATTGTTTTAATTATTATTATTTATTTTTTAACATTTTGACCACTTTTTTAAACTTTTAAATTGCATTCCTTGCCTCATGATGGCTTCCCATGTACCCGCATGGACCTCTCAGAACTACATTTCCCATCATCCTCCTGCTCACATATGTAACTAAGATGAGCAGGAGGATGAACAGGAGGATGAACACAATAAAATAAAAAGGTCCTTATGTACCCTTTAAGCAATAATACCTGGCACGAAGGGCAGTACCAGAGATTACAGACAATGCCTCAACAAAATCTTGACCTGTTATTAGCACAAGCCTACTCATATTATTTTTTATTTAAAATGTCATTGTTCATGATTCAACATCCCATACCACTATAATACCATTACATGAGGTATTATAATGTAACAATTGCACAACCTTTAATCCAAACATTAACATTCTGGTAATTACCATAGTATACTGCAGCATGGTATAGCACATATTTATATAACAAACTAAATGGGCTACATTGTCAAAGCTATTTACTCCAAATAGTCATTTAGCTCATTTATTCAAGAAGGTAATAGTTACCAAACCAATAATTACCAACACAGGCATTGTATTGAGGGACTACTTAAGGAGCCTGTTTCTTGTTTATCTTAGAATTGCCACTGGTGTGTTTAACTTTCTGAGAAAAAAAGCTTTGATAATCTAACCCAATATGTACAACTGCCAATGTTTGCATGGTAAATTCAAAAGGAGGATTTTATTGTTTCCCTAACCTTATAATTCACAACGGTTGGGTTGTCTTTTACTGACTCAATCCAATCCTTATGAATGGTACTATTTGGAAGGGCTTTGTTTTTCCCAAGCCAGCTGCAGCATACTCTGTCCTGCCGCCTTTTACCATTGAAATAGACTTCTGAGATGACTTTAGAAAAGAACCTGGGGATAGTAACACATGACAGCTGAGCAGCTTCAACACAGTTTAGTTCCTATTTTGCACCTTTATTATTGCAATGCATATTTGTAATTTGTGACTCTAAAGGTCCTTCAGAGCTTATTGTTCCCAGATTACCTGATTCCATAACTCTCATACACAGCATACTATAGGTCTAGGCCCAAATGTGCCTATATACAATACCTGCAGCTATGGGCACAGTTACACGCATCTACTCAAAAATATAGGTATTTCATTCAAACACTTTATAAGATGAACTGGGAGCTCAACCAACAAAATTGGGTGGGTCAGTCAATGTGTTTTGCTAGCTCCAACTACATTGCTAATTTGTTTTTAAAGGGAAAATCTGCATTCAGAAGCAGTAACAGTTTTCTTGATGTAATGAATTTAAAAAACAAACAGCATTTGATTTAATCTCACCTTCATACTTTTCTGACATCTTGTTCCAGGTGCATGTTTTTTTTACAGTTTTTTTGGAGAATATGAAGTACACCTTTGTGGTTTCTTTCACTATACACGCACTGGCTTCGGAGTCTGTAACACCTGAATATTGGGACCAAGTGAAATTTCATAAATAACAAGTAGCTGTAATACAAACCCAGCCCACCTCCATGACTGCAAATTCAAAACTAGATCTATCAGTATGACATAAAAGTATCATGACGTATATACATGTCAACAATACCGGTATGTACAGAATACTATAGAATATGAAATGGCAATGAAGAGTGAAAATTGGATACTTGGCAATGACCTAGATGTCTTTAGGTAAGCAAGAGAAGTGTTAGTATCATGGTAAAGTATAATAAAATCACTGATTCACAGTATGTGAAATAAATTCTTGTATTCTCAAGATACTGGCAATAATGTATCGTGTGAAGTGTAGCTTCGCATTGGCATTTGACAATGCCATAGAATTCAGAGAGATTGTGTAGTGAGCTCCCAGCAGCTACCTTGACTGTGTTCCCACTCACCTGAATTCTTCAGCTCCTCTCTGTCATACTGGTAAAGGAGGTCATAGTGGCCACCTAATGTGCCAGATGTGAAGTAATGGGTCCCAAAGTCCTGAAATATCCTGCTGTATAAAACGTAATTGTACTCCAAGGGCAGACTGCTCAAGGCTCTCAAGAATGGGCGGATAGGTGCAGGTTGGCCTGTTTCATTTTGAATGTTGACACTCCAACCACTTGATGAACTCTGAAGAATTTTGAATCCTGAAAAAATAAACACATTGCCCCACAGTAATGATTCAACAAATCTGTTTTGTCTTTACTTACTCCAAATAATATTTGAAAGGATGATTCATTTAGAAGTGGACAATGGCATGTCAGTAACGTTTTATGCAATGTGCAGGGAGGAAGCCGGACAAGTGTAGATAGTGTGTGTGTGTGTGTGTGTGTGTGTGTGTGTGTGTGTGTGTGCGTGTGTGTGTTGTTTTGGTGTCGGGGTTAAAGAAAGATTAATTCACTTTGAATGTAAGTTTGGCAGGGATGGGGTTCAATCTATCCCTGCCAACAATCCCATGGGGAATGATTCGGAAATGATTCTGAAGTAGCCACATGTATATAAGGAAAGCTAAATCCTTGGTTTGGTGGAGGAGTTCAGGGTGAGTTTTGTGAGTTTGTCCTGCGTTTTGTAAGTTCAGTGAAGGTGAATGCCCAGCCTGACGGTATTGCTTGTGTCTGTGTTATTTGTCTGTGTGTCTGTGTTATTTTTGTGCCCTGTTTTTTTTTGTTGTTGTTCTGTTTTGTTAATTAAAGTGTGCATCCTCGCTTAAAACTGCAGCTTTCTGTCTCTGGGTTTCTTTCCTGCTGGTAAACAGCCTTGGCCGTGACACTACCCTGCCACAGGATACATAAATATACTGTTTTTCCTCCTTTCAGGCTTATACAAAGGAATGTATACAGCAAGAAAAGATTACAAGATCATAATGTTGTTCTAATGTTGCAACACACCTCTGAATTCTGTGATTTGAGCCCACCTGATAGACATATTACACATTACACATGGACACAATATATTAAAACACCTAATCACGGTCTGTCCCATGTTTATACATTTCACACACACACACGCACACACACACACACACACACACACACACACACACACAGTGCAATAGTATAGTAATTCACCAGATAGCCACTTATCTATTCAGGACATTATGCAGAATAAAATGATATGTTCATCATAGTATGATGTCAACATTTATCAGTATTTGTGTACAAGCATTGCCACCCTTTGGGGTTTTGTACAGTTTTTCACTCACCATTTGTTGCGAGGCTTTGACAGCTGTTTTGAAGGATGAAGAACCTTGTGAGCGTGTACGGGAACTACGGGCGTAAAAGATTGGAATCCATAAAAAATCGGAGTTCTGCGAGCTGAACTGACCGCCGGTAGAGCGTTCATTAGCAAGATCCACTGGCTCACTGTAGGTGGGCTCAGCTTCATTCTCATAATCTTCCACATGCTCGATCTGCGCAGACAAACAAAGGCCTCAAGCACAAATAAAACAGAGAGAGTGTGCTTCCTTTTATCTTTTAGAACTGCGGTTGAATAACAAAACTATTTTCTAATATGTATTGGCTATTGTTGTTCTTGTTCAGATTCACTGCATTTCATGTTCTGTCTCAGTCGTCACACCGTGGTAGCATTTTAAAGTTTAAAGCAATTGGTGGTCTCAGAAACATGTCACCCCATCTCCCCTGTCCCCAGTAAATGGAAGAAATATGACATTTGTTCAATGTGGTATTTCTTATTGATGTATCTCTGGTTGCACTTTACATTGTGTCTCTAATTACAGTGTATTTACTTGATAAATACATGTGTACTTACACATAATTTCAATGTTATTATGCATAGTTGCAATGTACTTAATGTGTAAATGTTTTTGCAAGGTAAATGTTTGTACACAATTGTATCAAGGGGACCGGTTAATTGTTACACTGGTGTACCAGTTCTACTCTTAGAGACAGGACATGTTGAGGCCACACGGGTCCTTTAACTTGAGATTCAGTAGTTTGTTTTGTTGATGTTGTTTTTTTTACCTGAAAAGCGACACTTTCTAGGTTCTCGGGTATCCTGTAAGTTTTCCTTTTGTCCTTGCTTTTTATTGTGTTGCAAACGCCTCCATAAAAATTGTTCTCAAGGACATCCCTCGAATCTCTTCTGCCATGATATCAAATCTAAAGGAGAGACATTTAAGACAGGTTTATTTCACGATATTGGATTGTGGTAATAAATATAATTTTAAAAGTTATTCACTTTCATTGGGTTTCCAAATCGTGTGTTTGTTTAAATACAGTGCAGTTTGTTTAAATACACGTCATAAACAGTCCACAGCATGATTGATTCATTTAACAGACTTTTTTTTATTAACATTCAGAGCAGGATAGGTGTAGTGAGAATTAAACTATTTTCACAAGGTCAATGAAGCACACTTGTTGAATATTTATTTGTTTTTTATTCTTTTATATTTTAATAAGTTTCAGTGAAATGCCGAATTGCATGTCAATAAAAGATAGTACACAAAATAAAGACGTGCCCTTTGATTTCTACACAAAGGGTGTCATGTTCAACCACAAACACACAACCCCACACAGGTACTACATGTAGAGTGAGTTTCAGCAGTAAGTGTAAATAAGGCTCCCAAGTTCTTACCCACTGCCCATGAGCTGAACGCTGGGGATGCTGTCGTATCTGTGGTTACAAACCTTCTTTCCTCTCCCACAGTGTTTCTCATCCGAGATATCTCCGCAGTCATCATCACCATTACATTCCAAGTTTCGTGGAATACATCGACCTGGAACCCAAAAGGAGATGCTACATTTTGTTAAAAAATGGCTGCCGTTCCCACTATCATTTTTGTCTATAACATAATCATTTTTATACTGCAAAATTCAAAAGTCACAATAAAACATCTTTCTATTATCCTGGCAATACCAGAGTTTAATTCATACACAGTCAATATCAGAAAGACTTCATATTCAAACGGAACAGAACAACATATAAACTAAAATGAAAATTAATTAAAAAACTCAAGGGGCTCCTGAGTGGCGCATCTGGTAAAGGCGCGCCGCGCGGAGTGCAGGATGCCGGTTCGAGTCTAGGCCATTCCACTGCCGACCGTGGACAGGAGTTCCCAGGGGGCGGCTCACATGGCGGCGCCGCCAGGGTGGGGAGGGCTTAGGTCGGCCAGGGTGTCCTCGGCTCACTGCGCACTAGTGACCCCTGTAGACTGGCTGGCTGCCTGCGGGCTTGGACGTGAACCAGGAGCATGCGGTTAAAAGACAAACTCCTTACCAGTCAACTAAAGAGCAAGCTCTCCAGTCAAGAGGGTGTACGTGTCTTATGCTGATGGCAGTGTTATAAACCCATCAGCCACTAGCAAGGGGATCATTACAGGCTATTAAATTAAAAATAAATTTAAAAAAAAATGTCAAATTGCCTATTAAAATATTTGTTGGAACAAATGTATTTTCAGGCATAGAAAGATATTTAGTAAGCAACTTTAACCAGCCTGGCCAGCCTACCCTTTCACATTACAAATGCATTAAGCAAAGTAAAATAGCATATGAGATCTTCAATGCGAGTTAGTGTTAGATTTGGACACGCTTTATAAAAGGAGTCCACCATGGCTCATCCAGTAGAAGGATCATGCATGCTAAGTTGCCAATCTTGGCCTTATAAAAGCTTCCCAAACTGTATTAAAAGCATTGTAAAGTGAACAGTGAAAGTATGGGGTAAGTGTTATTAATCCCACAGAGGTATGGTAAAGCATATTAAACAAATGTCAAACCATGATGAACTATGGTAAATGCACTGTATGACCTCATGAGTGTCTTTGCTCATGTGGGTTGGGAAGGAAAACCTTGTGTCCCATCAGATGATTGGAGGACACTGCCACTGTACCTTACTTTATAATAGCTTTTTCTAGATAAGGCGGTTTCCACAGTTTTGTCATACCGTTGTCACAGGAGAACTTTTTACTGCAGTCCATCTCTTCTATTTTGCAGAGTTTATTCGGGTAACAAACCCTCCACTCGGTCAGAGTGTCGCTGCAGGGCTGGCCTCCAAACTGGCTGGGGCGCACCACTAACCTGGTTCGAAACTGTAACAAATGCGGGTGTATTAACATTCCTACTATTCACACACAAATGGGAAAGTCAGTGTAGAAATAAACTGGAAAATACATTTAACATCTCAGACAAATTGAGAAATCTTTCAAAAAAACTTCACATTGGATATTTGATAATGGACACAATAGTATACCCTTAAAGAGGACACTGATTTCAATGTCTGATTGGACTGGAAACTAGATGTGTAAGACCAAATTTACTTTGCAGCAAAGGGTTACATTTGTAAAACCATACAGGTACTGTTTATTGGAGCCCTTTCTGTTATTCAAACCAGTCGAAATTGAATTTCCGAGCAGGCTTTATGTAACTAATTATCATATAATACTTTTTTATTATTATTTTTTTACTTTGAAGGATGTAATTGTTGCTCTAATATTTTCATAGGTTGTTCCACTAGGTACTGTACTGTATAAGAAACAGAAAAAGTGGGGCAGAAATTAGCTGTATGACAATAACCAACGTGCTATTATCAGGAGTTCCTCCCCAAGGACTCCCATTATATTCTGTGGTGATAATAAGGACAGGGTGTTATTAACAGGAGTGATATTAAGCATGGGGTGGACTGTAACTCCACAGCATGTGTTACGTGCTTCAAACACGTTACTGTATAAATATTGGTAGCATTTTGTAGTATATTGAAATGAATCTTAGAAAAGTTTCGTGCCGTTTTTCCTTTTACCTGTTTATTAGCACAGGGACTGCACTCAGACCAGGACCCGTAGTTTCCGAGCTCACAGTTTATTGGGCAGGCCTCCTGGTTGCAGGCTCTGCTCTCTGAAGTTTTGCACAGCCGGTTACAGTAGTTCTTGTGGTAATAATCATCATAAACCATTTCCCTTGGGAGAAAACAGTACCATAGCTTAAACAAACCAGCTCATCGTTTTATCAAAAGATGCTCATTTGTATCATCCTTGTAAAGGGCTACCATGATAGAAATGGGTGTTAATCACACAGTTGCTTTTGACATGTTTATAATATGCATTACTATACATCTCTGTTCTGTACCTTTTTGGTCAATCCTTTGCATGCTACACTTTATAAAGGGAGGCTTATGACTGGGGTCAAGGACACAGTACAACATGTCTGACCTGCGTAGCCTGATTTAAACAGGTTATAAGTCATTAAAGAAATGAGAAGTTTCTACCCTTGCCTTTTCTTAATCCATCGCTGTGGACCACAGTTGGCCCCTATCTATCCTTCAGCACCAACCAGTCTTCCAAAATTGACATCCCTACATTTTTAGTGCTGTACATGACAGTACTTTAATAATTTTCAACAGGACTACTGTATACATATACTTGAATTGAGTTGAATTGATAGTGATCTTATTTACTGAACTTGTAAATGTACTTCTTCAGCTCATCCACAATTAGTTTATCTTTACGGAAATATTCAAATAGTAAATAAATTTTATAGTATAATAATGTACGATAATTGTTTTTCAACAGTGCAGGATTACCATTTGTGGCTGTGTAAACTTATCTTATTGTATTTTAAATGTGATACCTTTTTACAGCATGCTAAAATAATCGTTTATCCCTGTGACAGAGAGCAAATGAATCCTAATCAACCATCTCCCTCCTGACCTGTGAGGGCATTGTATAACCGGAGCAGAGTGCCCCGGAATGGATGGTTTGGCAGTTCATTCCAGGGTCAGTCGGAAGCCGGCCATCCAGGTAGGGGCCGGGGCCACGATACCAGAAGTCAGCGCCTTAATGTCACGGATTGGAGGAGATATGATTGGCCGTGCCACCGAGGGCGGACGGACATATTTAGGGGAAGTGGCCCCGGTGATCTGTTTCTCCGTTATGGTTACAGACTGACCGTTAGGAATAAAGAGAAACCGTGAGTGTTTAGTGTTGTACTGTCTGTCTGTCTATTTAACTGTGTCTTGTTTGTCATTGTAGACGGCTAAAGATCCGGGAGCTGTCATTGTCAAGCCAGCATTAAACCCGGACTGCACTGTACCACTGTAAAGCAGTCGTTTCACATTCACAACACCACTTGCACCCGGAGCACTCACTGTTGGACTGGTGAATGTGTAGGTGTCTTAAAGTGGGTGTTTGTTGTTATTATTTTGGGACTGAACCCCGTGGTTTTGCTGACTGCACACATCGTTGTGTATAGTCAGTGTTATTATTTAAAAGCCTTAATAAAGCTTTATTATTTACCCTTGAAACTGTTGTTCTTGCACTGCACCACCTCTACACCTGTGCAGTACTAACCACTTTGCCACAATCCCCTTCGGTCACAACGTTTTAAATGTATTTATGTATTTACTTTAATGATAAAACTGTTTCTGGAACTCTATGAGGTACGAGAAATTGCCCTTCCAAGACTGAAAAAACGTATTTGCATTATATGTGCATTATTGTGCAGCGCCCGTGTGTATTTTGTGTTATGTGTTGTGTTTTAATGTTGGTGTATAGTCATTGGTACACGGGATATAAACGGGTCTGTGTTTCATGTGTATTTAAAAATGTAGATTTGTATTTAGGCACGAGGATGGCACAAATCACTTCACGTGCTGGTTAAAATGTAATGTGTGGTCACGGAGTACACTTAATTAATTCACGTGCAGTTGTACCGAGATTCCAATTGAATGATTGACTAGCAATCGAGTCTCGGTACAACTGCATAAAAGCAGCATGTTTTCACTCACTCGGGGTGTGTTCGTGAGTGGAGAACGGAGAGAGAGAAGGAGAAATATTAATTAACAATTGCTATTGCGTGCAAGAGGCACGATGCTTGTTTATTTTCACTCACCGTGTTTGTTTGTCTGTTCGTTTTTGTTTACCTGTTTATTTTGGCGTAAGTGCCGTGTCCTGTTTTGTGTTCTCTTATTTTGTTTATTAAATGCTGAGCACAACCAAGTGCTCAGCTTCATCAAAACCCCAAGTCTCTGTGTATTACTTCCTGTTTCTGGTCTGACGTCACCCACTGCAAGCCGTCTTTGTGACAATTATAAAGTATACCACAGTACAATGCACACAAGAGATTGAAGGGGGCATGTTAAACATCTGATCATATTATATTGAAAAACTGAAATACAGGAACCTTTTCTGAAGTTCGGAGGAAGGAACTTTAAAAAAAAAAAAAACCTTTACTCCTTTAACAAAAGATTTCACTGTCAATATTAAGAAGATTAAAGGAGACGAAGGTTAACTGTTGCTCACCTTTGCCTGTTTTGAGTTCCATAGTTGCAGGTTTTGGAGCACCTGGTCCATGGTGTCCACGGGTACCGATCGCAATGGCAAGCTAGCCCTCCACCAATGACGAGATTCAGAACTAGCAGGAGGAGGAGAACACGCTGGTCGTCCATGGTAGCACACAAGATCTGAAACAGTCCCAGAGGACTGCAAAAGCGCTCTGTCTGCAAAATAAAACAACCACCACACAGGCAAACCTACTGTACATTACAAATATCAATCGTGTACAATACTGGGGAGTGGATTCCCTGAGTTCCCTTTACTATCTCGACTCGGCAAGTTCCTTCCAGTCCTGCAAGGTGGATCTCTGTGTTTTTTTTTTCCTTTACTGTGAAGTGTAGGCCTATTTTGTCTTTTACTCTACATCAGAGGAAGGCAACCCCAACAGCTCCATTCCCTGATCTTATTCAAAGCATGTATTAAATTAAGCCAAATACCCCCCTGACCTGGTCAACTGGAATGGAAAGGCGCCCAGTTCCCTACCCCTGCTCTGTGGGGCTGTGCATTACTGTACCATCCCAAAACCAGCTTTATTCACCATATATAAATTACAAAACAAACAAACAGTAAAAAGGTCCTATGGTAAACACAATATTTTTACTAAATTTGCTACTGTAGAAGAATAAAAAGTTAGCATTTGTATTACTTTTATCTATAACATATCTATTATATATTTTCACTTGTTGCCTACTGAACTGCAAGCTTTAACAGCCCTTAAGGAGCCCGTATTTTTATTTATTTTTTTATTTTTGTTATAATAATGAATTGTGGACAACAGACTTATACAGTCAGAGGCAATATAGTGCATAGTACCCAAACATTTTTAGGGTTTGTCTAAAAATCAACTGCATTCATACTGCTGCCTACATTGTTTATGTGCAAAGGAAGATATTATCCTGCATTTTGATCATAAAGCACAATCACAATTAGCACGTTTTTTTTTTTTGTTTAGCATTCTCACTATTGCCCGTTTTAATATGTAACAGAAATGAGCACACTGGAAATTAAACACAATTATTATTTTGTACCTTGCTGAAACAGACAAGCAATGATGTATATAATCGCAAGTACTTCAACCTTTTCAAAACTTTAGACAGGTCTGGGAAAGACTCCCAAATCTGCAGTCCCCTCCAGTTGTATAGAAAGGATTACTCAGCACATCGTAATTAACTAATGTAATACACTCATTTGTATATCTATGCCTGTTTTCATTTATTTTAATGTAGGAGACTGTGACATTGTTTATTACTGGTAGAGTATTAATATTATGTTTGCCTTTCTGTAAAGTTACTTTGTGCTGAAAGAGTTAAAGAGTTCATCAAAATTCTTCCGTTGGTTTTTTTTGATCAACAACATGTGTTACATTACAGACACGTTCGGTACAGTGCCATAATGATACGTAGTGTTCAGTATATGAAACTCCAATGTTTTACAATAAATAAGGCAACACGTGAAACTTGAATTTGCTTTTTTAGGTAAACACAAGCGTCTTTAAATACCTATAGTGAAAACGTTTCTTACAGTATTACTAAATAGAAACACCACTGCTGTATAATTATGCATAACACAAAATAATTCTTGTAGCCTTTTTCAGTAACCAAAGAAACAGAAGAGTTTATACAAAAGCTCAGACTCACCAAGGTATGCAACAGATCAGTTGGTATCAGAGATGCAACAACGTCTTGACAGCCTGTATCTGTACAATATTAAGTTAGGAGAGCTTCTTCAGATTGCAAGGGAAGGGAATCTAAATCCCACCCACTAAAGCAGGATAATAAATCAAAGCCACTGTCTTTAAACAAAAGTGTTCAGCCAGGGAAATTATGTGTAAGTTCAGTACAATATCAACACTTACATTGTACTGAAGTTGTAATTTGTAAATAACATCATTCAGTTGGGATGGGGAATTGGGAGGGGGAGAGTTCTGTGGTTAATTCTTCTCATATTCAGACACAAACACTATTTATTGGAGGGATTTGGAACTGTTCAAACAAACACATAACTGAACAACAACAAAAGGGAAAGGATGGTATTTAACGGTTTTCCAGCTGGCCCTGCAAACCATCAATTACGCACAGCTGCAGTGTTTCTAATGCTGCTAAGAAGTTTAACTTTAATATAACTGTGTTTCAAGGTTTCTGTGACCAGGGCTCACAAGACACAGCTTGTCACATTATGGAGCAAACTTCTACAGGCTTTGTCTGTCATAATCTCGCTTGGGTCCAGAGTGGTGCTTTATAACTTCAGGAACTCCTGGGAACCTGAATGGACACGTTAAGCAGCATCAAAGAACCCACGGGTCAAGGGATGACCTGCTTGCAGGGACGTCCACTATCACCCCCTTGAGAAGTCATTGAGAGGGTTCTGAGAACCCACAATACAAAAAAACCTCACATTTCATTCATATTCATATTCACTTGTGATGTCACAAAAACATGCTTGTTTATGTTAACAAACCCTCAAAGGTAAGGACACTTGCATCCAATTCAAAACAAAAACAGAATACTAAATAGGCAGCAGGAAAACCATGCAGTTTACATTTGAAATGTTGCTGGTCTTTAAACCTGTGGCGACTTCACCATGTCATCCGAAATGCATTTCAAAATGTAATGATGACATTCAATAAGTACTTTGAAATGTATTGCACACATTTTCTTAGTTGTCTTTTGACATAGCTATTGAATACAAACAGCACAATAAAAGCACTGCTTTCGCTCCAAACTAAATGAATAAATAATGGTGCCACTTTATAATATGGTTCCTTAAAGAGCAGCTTGGTAGGGTATGAAATATGAGTGTTCATGTAACTACTGTTTTCTTTTTGTTAAGATATAAGCTGTATCATTTTCTGTTTCAGCTGTACAATCTGGAGGCTTTTTAAAGTCTCATAGTCATGTCTATCGCTCAGTACATCTCGTACTACTAACCTGTTCCCTTGCAACACTGCCCCTGGTGGATGTAAGAAATAGAGCTTGTATGATTTGTGTATTCTTAACGCTACACACCAGACGCAATGTGATTTTTCGCAGTGACATGACCATACACACACCCGACGCTACACATGTGCAACGCGACATATTTGAAAACTGCCAGATCTGTAAAACTATTAAAATTGCTACTGACAAAACTATGATCAAGACTGGTACATATTCATCAACATGTAGAAATTATGAGTGTCTTCTCTGGCGGTATTTCAACATACTAGGCCCATCCTGTTTCTTGGAAATGGACTCCCATGTATTAGCTTTCATCTCTGTATCTTTATAATTGTGATGACCTTTGTCATAAAGCTCTGGCTATTTTTTCAACGGCAAGTATTATTGTTTTATCCGTCGCTCTGGATACTGCTTCCCCCTGCTGGACCACGTGCAGTGAAGCTGTTCTCTGATTGGTTCATTCACTAGTTGTCGCACGACAAATCGCAAAAAATTGGATTCAATCCTATTTATTTCGCGTCACTCCGGTGTCGCCCTGGTGTTGCTGTCGCGTCTCCTGTTGTGTCGTCTGTGGTGTGAAACATACTTATCAAAAGTATAGGTTCTATTCATTTTGTCCAGGATGTAATAACTGAAACAGAAATTGACACAAAGTGAATCTAGACAAAAATAATAATACATTAATAACCAAGAGTCTTTTTAATATAGCATATCTGAAAAACATGAAAAGTTCCAACTGGAATAAAAATGTATGTATTTTAGGGGAATTCATCTTTAATTTACTTTTTGTTTTTTTGCAGTTGACTGATTCGCAAATTTAGTTTGATGATAAAACTACCATCCACTAGAAGTCTTGCTCATTGAAACATGTCAATCAATGCTAAAAGTAGATGGCAGACTTTATTGTCTGTATAAAGGCTTTCAGGGGACTGTTGTGTAGTTATATAAAGCTATGCTTTTTACAAACACATTCTTATTTTGTTTATCCTGGAGTGTAGCTCGGATTCAAGTCATCCATCAACGTTGGAATAAAGAGTTTGTGAAATACAACAGCTGGGAAATGTTTTGTTCAATGACCTTGGCTTCTTTCAAATTCAATTTTTCCCACTTAGGCATGGGACAGCAGGGTAGTTGTGTTTCTGGTAAACAGTTGGCAATGAAAGTGAAATATATGTGTTCATTTCAGGTCATTTTTTTTAAAGTTGTTACAAAATACAAAATATATAACTATGCATTTATTATTGATATTTTACAGCTACGAATTGCACAAAAATCCCCAAATTACTTAAAATCTAAATAATCTTTTTTACATTTATAGGGCTGTCAGATATGACTGTTTTGACATCCTTTGTTTTCCATGTAACATGACACTTTGAAACATTGGACTAGCTTTATAATTTACTCCAAATTGAAAAACACACGCAATAAACAACTCAGGTATTTAATAAGTGTTTTTCTTTTTTATTTCAGAATTGCATGCAAAAATTGTGCCGAGGACAATTTGGATTAAATGTTAGCCTTTGTGCGTAATTCGGGGATGCCGTGAGGGCTCTCTCCCGCTTTGAGCTGCTTTTTTCTTATCCTAAGTCCTTTTCTTTAGCTAGTCTTCCGGGTGGAAGCTGATCCCAGTTCAGCCTCATTTAGCATTTCCAGCCAACCACACAATGCAATGCTCGCCTCGTCAATTATTAGGGCTGCCCAGTGCTGCTCCATGTATGTTATTGGCTGCCCCTCCTGTCTATCTCTCTTTCTTTTCTACTTTAACTCAGCACTATTTCCGCTTGCTTGTCTGTGTTTGTTTTTGTTCCTCCTCCTCCCCACCTCTGCTCCTTTCTATATCACACTGTCCGCACAGGGCTCCCTCAGGGGAGGAAGTGAGTCTCACTCCCTGGCTGTCCGGTCGGCCTCTCGTTTCAACCACTGCCGCCCGGCTGTTCCTCGTCTGTCTGAGGGGACCCCCGCCGCATCCCATTCTTCTGCTGCTTATGTGCTAAGCCTTCCAGGCCTCAACCTTGCTGTCCCATCTCCTCTCTTCCATTTCAGGTCCAGGACCATTTCAGCCCCCTCATGCGGTAGGCCGAGCCTCCACCTGCCGACCGAGGTGGGGTTCTCTGTTTTCATCTCTCCTAAACGGACCCGAGACACTTTTCCTCTCTTCACGCCGCCCAGCTGCCAGCTTAGCTGCCTGAGGATGCTGCACTGAGTTGCGAAGGATCTGTCCTTTTGTCCTGTTCGTCCCCTTCCTGTCTCTTGCTCCACTAAACGCCCAGCAGCCAGAGGATGCTGCCTGACCCAACGAGAAGGGAAAACTCTTCGTCTACCCTATCTCGTCCTGCTATCAGTATCTAACCTCAATGTTACTAAGCACCATTCCCAAACTCCATCCCTCAGTCTCGACATCACTCTCAAACTCGTCTCACTCTTAAACTCTCAAATCTCGCTCCCATCTCAAGCCTCATAAGCAACCGGAGAAATCCTCTCCACTTGTCTCACTCTCAATTTCTCACTCCCAATTCCGCCTCCTCTCAAGCCCTCGTAGGGCAACCAGTGAAATAGCTTTAGGAATCCCCGCTATAAATATCCAAGAGCATTGTGCATGAGTTTCAAGGCAGTTCTTCAGTAGTCTGGAACTCAGAGCAGCACTTGCTGTGCCTTGTTTGTTTTGCCGAGATAGCATTTGCTTCAGTAGTTCTCTTGTATTTTGTTTGATTTATTTTGCTATTTTTGTAAATAAAAGTGCTCTGATAGGCGCTTAACTGCAATCTTCTGATTACTAAATGCTGTATTCCTGCCTCTAACTTGCCTTGACCGCAACACGAGCGCTCCATTCCTGATTGAAAACTCAATAACTCAATCAGCCAGCAGCCATCAAAGGGGGTTCCTGTACCTTCTGTGCACCGAACACACACGGACGCTACAAACCTCCTTGAGCCGGTAAATGATTGGTTAGATTTGGAGACCTCAACCGCACATCAATCAAGGAACAGGTAAAACATGTATGATTTTAACATATAGCAAAGGGCTTTTAAAATACAAGTGAGGTAAACAATGTTAAGAATTGTATGACATCAATTCATTGTTCAAGGGCAGAAAAAAAGTCTGCCTGTCACACAATACCACTCAGTTTCATTGCAAAACTGACTGAATTAGTTTAAGATGATGATGCTCTTGAGAGTCACAGAGAAAAAAAAAAAGATTATTATCAAAATTGCTGCAATTGATGTTAATTTTGGATTACCCCTTCTCAAGACCAGTATGATAAAATGTTAGTCATTTACATGATTTACCATGCGGAAAACAGAAAATATAATTAGAATAAAAAATATACGATTTAACAATTTAACTCTGTTGTATAGACATTGTGGGAATAAATAATGATTCCTGATTTATAGCAGCCAGAAAATGTTATTTTTAAAAATAGCAGTACATGCTAATTGCCACAAGATGGCACCATGTAGTAGACTATACACAGCAGTACATTTATAGTGGGTAAATACCACAATTGCAATTGATTAACCTTGCACCATTTGATTGTATTTATATTTCTCAACGTGATCAAGGGTTGGAGGAACATGGCGATGGATTTACCCTCTTAATAGACGCTTTTAAAGCCTCAAACTTGAGGCATTACGCGGTACAAAGGGGTCCATACCCCGGGGCACCTCGTAAAAATGAGTGCAACTGCATACTTTTTCTTTCTTGTGATATTGATATTTTTTATTAATTTTTAAAAACAACACATGTTATTTTATGTAACCCAACCTCGCTGTCGCGATTTGCAGGTCCTCCTGTGTTGTGTTTGGCCATGTTGGTAAAAGCAGAGTTTTGTTGCTGCTACTCCATTGGAAGAGAAAACAGGCAGTGAGCGGGATAAGGTATAACACGGGCGAGTGCTTTACAGTAATATTACGATTTAATCACACTATTCGAGTTTATGCACTACAGGGCACACGTGGGAGAGTTGAATTTGAACCACAAGTCAGATCAAACCAAAAAATGTAAATAAATAAACGAAATTGAAAAATAAATTAAAAACATCATAAAGCCCACTCGTGAGAATGTAATCCTGTGAACAACAGTCAAAAATGGCCTTAGGTAAGCGTTTTCTGCACATAGGCAATAATACAATCTGTCACACAGACTTGATAAATAATGTCTGAGCATGGAAGGAGATATACTTCCAGGTCATACAGGAGCCGAAAAAACAACAGGCTGTATTATTGCACTTAGGTTTGCGAATCAGTCCAACAGCAGGGATCGCCCTCGTCTGTCAGTGACGTCATTTTAAAGCACTGCAGCTCACGCACACATTACAATCAGTAATATGGCAGGTGCATTGAGCAGGAGGGGTTGCATAAAGATCCGAGGTCCTCAACTAAGAGATCTATTGGATTCAAAATGCAACATACTGTTCGATTGCGATGGGGTCATCTGGGAAGGAGAAAAAGCCATCCCCGGTGCTATAGAGGTGGTAAGCTTACTGAAAAACCAAGGGAAAAATGTGTTCTTCGTTACCAACAATTGCACCAGGCCTAGGGACAGCTACATGCAGAAGTTTACGAGGTTGGGTTTCACTGACGTACAGAAGAGGGATATTTTTAGCTCTGCATACTGCTCTGCAGTTTACCTGAGGGATTTTGCCAACCTGCAAGGCAAGGTGTTCGTTATCGGGGGAGACGGGGTTTATAAGGAGCTCAGGGAAGCCGGGGTGCCCTTTGTGGAAAGTGAGCCGGAGACCCCTGGTATGACGATATCCGACTGCCCGCTCCATTCTGATGTCAAGGCGGTTCTGGTTGCATACGATGAAGATTTTAATTTTCTGAAGCTAGCTAAAGCATGCTGCTACTTGCGGGACTCAGAATGTCTGTTTATTGCTTCGGATCCAGACCCCTGGCACCCAGTTAGAGGTGGAAGAGTTACCCCTGGTAAGTTGAGAATGCATATCGACACTGTACATAACAATAATATCTTCTGAATTAGCGTTGCATCAGGTATTGTTTCAACAGTTTAGTATTCCATATGTTTATATATATATATATATATATATATATATATATATATATATATATATATATATATATATATATATATATATGTCCAAAGCATATATGTTCAAATATGGACAAGAGTACCATACTTCTTTGTAGGAGGGTGCTCAAAAACAAATAGAAACAAAATAAATAAAAATACATTATAAAATAGTTTGTGTAATTACATTTCTTTAGGTCTTATTTACTTCTTATGGTCATATATGGACACATTTGCAGACTGAATCGTCGGTCTGAAGCTGCTGCTGTTTTTAACAGCAGTCTTGATAATCAGAAATCCATTCAGAATGTCTGTTTAGCAATTGATCCCTTCTAAGATCCGTCAAGTTAGTCAGTCACGTGTTATTGCATAAATTCCATCTAGGATATCCAGCGTATTTCCAATACGTTGGCTACGGCGTCTCCCGAGCTCACTAAGCTTTGTTTACTTGGTTGAAGAACGCGTATACTCATTTCAGCTCAGTATTGTTAATTGGTATTCTTCTTTTGATACTTTTCACTGCCATGACAGAAGGTGTAGGTATATGTAATTCGAGCTGATTGGGAAAGCCGCAAGCAATCCAAAATATACCGTATTTATTTTGAGTCAAAATCACGGACATTTTTATTTATTTACGTTTTAGTGTTATAATACTGACTGGCCTTAATGGAGTTGGCAACCTTAAGCCAAATGCAGTTTAACGTGGCTTTCCTTGCTTTACTGTTGATCGGAGGTGGGTTTTGTACGGTGGCCCTTAAGTACAAAACACAACAACATTAAGAAAACACAACGACATTAAGGAAAACACAACGAATTAAGAAAACGCTGCAACATTAACTTCAAACCGGAAAGGGTAGGTACATAGGAAAGGGTTCCACATCACTGATGGGAGGAACAACCTGTCAATCACTGTGCTGAGGAACTGTGTGACGAACACAGTCCATATTAATACAATATAATTTCCCTGCGCTTTGTCCTTAATATCTTGTAAGGTGTGTATATATATATATATATATATATATATATATATATATATATATATATATATATATATATATATATATATATATATATATATATATATATATATATATATATATATATA